>ML776608.1:819736-1006536 GCA_009831015.1 Picea engelmannii
TATTGATGCTACCGGGTAAATGGTATGTTTTTGTGCTCAAGACCATTACCTGTAATACCTCCCTAGCTAGGAGGGAGTGTTAATATTATGGTAGCTGCGGGAGGTATTTACCTCCACGTGTGAACCTGACAAGAATAGAAGACCCTGGAAAGCAAGAGAAAACCCTAATGAGTTGGCTAATAACCCTAGAAGTCTTCTCGGCTCAAGGAGATAATTTATATTAGGTTATTAGCCTCCAAGAGAAGAAGTCAGCCAGAAATAATAATAATATATTGAACAGACACATATCCAGAAGGAGAAGTCGGCCCCAACAAATCTGGCAGAACCAGTATAAATACAGGGTGCCAGTTCTCATTTTGATATATCTCAAAATTGCAGTTCCCAGCTTGGTGCGCACTGCAAGTTCCCAGTCTGGTGCGCACATGTGGAGGAGAGTTGCAGGTGCAGCTATAGCAATAGCTATTTTTCAGTATTGGCTTGGACTATCTCTTGGCTAGGGTTTGGACTATTTGATCAGCTATTGTTGGTGCGCTATCCTTGGAGGAAGATGCGCTACACCTTGTTTGGCTATCTAGCCTAGGGTTTACTTCCAGAGTAATTCTCAGTCAAGGTTAAGGTGCTTGGAGGGTGGCTTCGGCCTATGGTTGGGTGACAAGGGTATCGTCAATGGTAAAATGAGCACACTATCTTCTATATTCTAACACGCCAGTCACAAAAAAAAGAAGCAACTATCCTCCAAGTTTGACATGAAGGATCTTGGTGTAATGAGCTTCATTCTAGGAATGGAGATCAAGAGAGATCAAGTAGTTAGAATATTTGGTTGAACCATAGGAATTACATTGAAATAGTTTTGAAGCATTTCAACATGTAGGATTGCAAACCAGTGAAGGTGTCAATTCCCGTGGGACCAAAACTAACTATTGAATAGTGTACAAAGACATGGGAAGAAATAGAAGACATGGCACATGTTCCCTATGCAAGTGTTGTTGGTAGTTTGATGTATGTGATGGTCTGCACTCGACCAAACATTTCTCATGCAGTGGGAGTATTGAGCGGATACATGTTGACACCTGGGAAAGAGAACTGGACAATGGTCAAGAGAGTATTCAGGTATTTGTGTGGCACAAAATATTATGATATATGCTAACAAGGGAAGCCTAAAGCTGATATTAAAGTAAATGTACATGGCTTTATCGACGCCAACTGGGTTGGAGATCTGGATCGACAAAGGTTGACTAGTGGATATGTGTTCAAGATGTTCGATGGAGCAATCAACTGGATGAGTAAGTGACAAGTAGTCATAGCCTTGTCAAAAAAAGAAGATGAATACATTGTAGTCACTCATGGAAGCAAAGAAGTTGCATGGTTGCATCGACTGTGTTCAGGGATTGGGTTTGAGCAGAGAGCTATGAAGATAAATTGCTATGGTTAAAGCACAATATTTCTAGTAAAGAATCTAGCATACCATTTTAGGATGAAGCATATTTATGTACAATACCATTTTGTGAGAGACATGGTCAAAAGAAAGAAGGTGTTGTTGGAGAAGGTAGACACTTTAGAGAACATAACATACTCTTTGACCAAGTCTGTGAGTGTTGTGAAGTTTTCTTGGTGTAGAGAGGCAATGGGAATTTCTTCCTTGAGTTAGTGAACATATATTCATGTTCTCATGTATCAGCAAAGAAGAAAACAAGTGGGAGAATGTTGGGTTGTTATATTCTTTGCAATGAAATAACAATCATATGATTGTTTAGTCGAAGTGGATTGACTAAGAGATAACTCAATCGACGAGTCAAGTCGAGTCGATGGTTAAGTTGAAGGTCGAAGTGATTGACCAGGGAAGTCAAAGTCGAAGTGATCGACAAGAAGTTGAAAGGTCGACCAATAGGAGGTCAAGTGGTAATCGACTGAAGACCAACTGAGGGTTGACTGGCAAACCGACTTAAGTTGATTGTAATAGAATCCCAATATTCACGGGATTTGCAACCAATCATCTGCATGGATCTCAAAACCATTTTTGGACGCCATAATTTAGGGTTTTTCATGTTGTAAAGCATATAAATAAGGCACATTGTAATTGTATTAAGTTGATCAATCTTTAAAGGTTGTTGGTCATGTAGCTGTAAGCCGAATTGCCTGTAGGTTTGTTCTTGTGTAAAACAAGAGAGTATGGCGGTGATTGTGTCTTAGTTGTAGACCAAGGTTAGTCATGTAACTAAATGAAGGAATAAAACAACAAAAGAGAAAGACGCTCAATGAATGTTGGTTTTCCCATTTGGGTTTCAAGGGTAAAATCTTTGTGCACTGTGCTTGTCATTTACTCTCTTGTTTAAATATGTCTTCTCTTTCCTAGTTGGTTTAGTGTGGATGTATATTTCCTTACATATATAATATCTAGTCTTTGAATATCTCCACTTCTCTAATGAACTTGAAGCCACCATCAAATAGTTTGTGGATTCATGAGACTATGTGCAATGGTTGTATCCTTCAAAGACTCACGTGGAAAGAGATCTAGAGAGTTCTCTTGATCCAAAGAATCCCCATTAAATATAATTATGCTTATCTATTTGATTCGTGGGGAGCTTAGGAATTCCTATAGAATTGTCCGCGGAAGGCATGCTTATAACCACACATGCCATCATTTTGACATTTGTTATGACATAAAATGGTTTTTCAATGATAAACTAGATGAGCCTCCATAGTGCATACTTTAATCTATCTCCCATATGGAAATAGAAAATTGTACATGAATGTTATATGAGGATAGAATAACTTCACTCGCTATGGAATTTGAAGTTTTTGATCATTTTCTAGATTTCAAACATGCATCTATAATCTCTAGCAGAGGTGTAGCAAGATTGGCAAAGCTCATCGAATTATTGATTTTTAAGAAACAAAAGAAATACATGAGAACATATTGTAGTACTGCCCATTTCTTCTAGATTGATTAGGCCATGTGGATAGGAGCAGACGCCTAGTCATGGAAGATTCAATCCAATGACAAGCCAAATGCCCAGCTTCTAGGAAGATAATTCACCCAACATTCATAAAATAAAATAAAAAAACCCAAAATTGAGCAACTCCCTATAGAAATGCAACGGCTCCGTAATGGCAACCATTGATCTCATAATTCAAAGAGAATTGGACGGTGGTCATTCTAGATATGTAGTTAATTCAATGAGTGTCATGCATCGAATATATCAACGAATTAATATCAATGGAGTCTGAAATCAATTTATGTGTAAGGGATATCAACAATTATGATTTGACATTCATCATCATAAACCATTAACAAAGTTAAGAGAAATATTTCATGAAAGGAATTACTCCACAATCACAAAGAAATCCTCAAATAAACACATAGTGTTTACCCTGGAAACCCAAACGGGAAAAACAACTTTGAATGGTTTCTAAGTCTATTTTTGGCAATCTCTGGAATACAATGCAACTAATGGCTCTATGTGCATTCTCCTCGGCCAAAATATCCTTTGAGAATCAAAATACAAAACTAAATAAAGAGAGCTAGGGTAATGGGAAGGCCAATGGGCATGACCCTTCATTTCCCATCCCTCACTCTTTTCTCTTCTCTATTATTATTTTTCTTTTCATTTAATTCTCCCCTTTTTCTCTTTTGTCTTATTTGCTTTTATATTCGAATTATTTGACATAGTTTTTCTAGCCTTATTTAATTGTCGAATTAGCTTGTAGGTACTAAGTATTACAACCATTCATTTGTTTGGATCCATTTCATATCACACCTCCCACTATTGAGAGACTTTTTGGTCTCCAAAATCTTGATCAATGTGCCTTTTATCTGCTTCTCTAGAACATGGCTTTGACTATAGCTTTGACTCTCACCTTGGCTCTATCTCATGGCTCTGGCTATTGGCTTTGGCTCTAGTTTTTGGCTTGCTTCTTCTTGCAATGCATAAGCTTACTCACTGACTCTTGACTTTGTGCAATCTCCAAATCTAAACTCTACAATCAACATTCATTCCCATCTCTCTCAAACTTGGAGACTGTCCATATTGATAGTTGATGAAGATAAGTCGAATGTTGGTCCATGTTCAGTGTGACCCCAACATAGTATGCCATCATGTAACAATTCCACAAGAGAAAGTGTGGTCTACATTCTTCCGCTAGGATTAGTTTCTTCTCAGCATGGAAACAACTCTTCGGTGCCTACACATGCTTACAAGCACTCTGTCTTTGCAATTATCCCATTTGGATAAACCTTTGTGTGATGTCACAATTCATCATCCAACATTTTGTTTTCTTTGGAGGTTGTCATGGAGTTCTCAAGAACCCCCGTCCAAGGTCATTGACCTTTGTGCATCGATCTTTGAAACATCTCCAAGAATGGGTTCTTCTAAAATATTGTAGGTAGCAATTGGAATGGGGTGACCTTTGTTGTTGACATCAACTTGTTGTCCTCTTCGATGGTGATACAAACTTCCTATACTTATATCACTTCGAGGACAACTTCTTCTCCTTAAGTTGGAGATGCAGTGAAGTATTTATCTCCATTGAGCTTCAGTTTAAACACTCTTCTCTTGGTTGTGCGGTTTCTGGGATGAATCTTTGAAAGAAGTTTCCAACACTTTGCTTCCTAATGTCCTCTCAACTTACAATGGTGAAATTTTTTCTTGTTTCTTCTCCATGGAATACCCAACATACTCCTCCTCTCCATGTTCCTCTAAGTTCATTGTTAGATTGTAATTATTCTTACCATTCCTCCTCTGAAATCAATTTGGCTTGTGGCACGTCGCTTGCTTCTTTAGATAGATGCGACCTAATGGCCTTCCTTCCCATGGAATGAGCATGACTTTGAGTACTAATAGTTGGAAGAAATATGGTCTTTCCTCTTGCAATAGTGAAAAGAAGGGATGTCTTGTTTGATGTAGACCTCTTGGTCTTCTTCCCCTTCTTGCCTCAGCGAATTGGCTTGCCACTTCCTCTAAGCACTAAAGCAGGTTAAGTCTTTACACTTTCTCCATCATTTCCCTTCTTCAATCCACCATAAGAAGGTTGAGGTGGTAGTGGGTTGCCACCTTCATTTGTTGTTACTCTTCCTTCTGATGAGTAGGTCGATTATGCCATGTCCTTTTCTTTCACAAATGTAGTGTGGTTGTTCATGGCCTTTTCATTTCCACCATCGAAACCTAGGCCATCATGATTTCTTCCGAGTTCGATAAAAACTGGGCTTACAATTCCATGAATTTTTTTGCCTAGCTCTTGTCCATCATAGTCCATCCACCTTATCAATTTTGAATCAATTCCCCTAGAATGATTTTCAAAATCACCTAAGTGCTATTGATAAACATCTATAGAAGATCAGTTTTCCAGAGTTGTCTTAGTCATGGTGTTGGCCTTGACAGTGGAAATGGAAGGTGGTCATGCATCTCATTGTTCTTGAATAAATGCTTGGAGCTTTCCTAATGCATCCTCCTTCTTTGCCAACTCTTTGTTGCAGTTGAGTTTTCGTCTAAGTGAGCCTATCCTCCTACCAGTTATCCATTTGGACGACCTTCTCTCTGAAGTGTACAAGTTGGAATCTACTCTTATCCCAATCTTCCATGACAGTTGTGAGGGAGTCTTGGCATTAAACAAATTTCTTTTGTAGCAATGCAAACAATCTTGTCAAACTCTCGAGGTTCTTCTCCATCTCTACCATCCTCTAGTTAAAGATATGGACCCGTTCTTTCAAGTGTTGGTTCTCTTCTTGAAGTTGAGCATTGATGGCCCTTAAGTCTTTCAACCTCTCTATGTTTGATTTATCCATGTTGAGTCTATACTCTCTTCCAAGTTTCGACAGTTGCATCATGGTTAAGGGTTCAATTGCTCTAATACCATTATGATTCATAAATAAGGGACTTATGTTCCACTCACTTCACCGACACATATACAATGTGGAAGTTTATTTCTAAAATTTGTTTATCTATTCTCAATCTTATATAGAGAGCTTGATCTTTATAAAGGATACTAGGCATCTCTTCTTTTTGATAGTTTGAGTACACCACTAAACTCTATTTTCTGAATGGCTACTATGCCTCTATTATCAGTGTAGCCTACACATAACAACCAACTGGCATTGTACTGGAAATTAGATCTTTGAGTTTTATATTCTTGGTTTCTAATCACCAAATAAGAACCGAGTGATGAGATTTCCAGAAAATCCATTTCAGTTTGGATGTATTTGTGTAGAGCCCCACGGTATTTCAGAACCAAATGTCCCTCAGAGTCTTTGATACCCATCTTGGTGCGCAAGTTATGGAAGGTATTGGTGAACTCTGAAACTGCTTGGCCCCTCTCTTGGTGCAGTGTGGTCCATCTCATGTACTGGTCCTCATAGTTGCCAACAGGGTAATACTGTTCCTTTACCGCATCCACAAAAAATCCCAAGTGGGCTCGACCCCATATATTCCAGACTCCTCTATGGAAATTTTCTCCCAGTAAGTTTCCCACCAATGTTTGACATGAGGGAGAGCTTTAAGGAGTGCGAAGGTGGTCTTTTCTCTGTTGGAAAAATTGTGGACAAATAAATAAACTTCTAGCAAATTTAACCATTTGTCTAGGGCTTATGCATCTATCTATCCTTCAAATATAGGAATATCAAAATTAACTTGTACCTTGAATGGCGAGGTGCTTCCAAAGTGGTTTCTTGATGAAGATACGCCTGTTGCTATTGGCAGGCGTTGAAGGATGTGGGAAAAATTCTCCATCATTTTGTCCCTCTGTCGCGTGAGAGCTTGCTCAAGCAACATATTGATAGGATCGTCTGCTCCATCGTTTTTCTTTTCTTTCGCCATTGAGGTTTTCTTGGGTGTGCGAGAGAGATCATCCTCAAGAGAGACAAGATCGAGACCCAACTTGCTATACTCGGACCTCGTCGGGGACATGCACTGAAAACGATCAAGAGCAACCTGCTCTGATACCACTGATCCAGATTATTTTCGGCATGAAATGAGAGAGGAGATATAATAAATAAATGCACAGATATATTGCGTATATCCAATAATATAACATAAATGTATCAAAGATGTAACCATAAACACAGAGATATAGTAATAAACAATTTTCTATTAATGAGCGAAAATGTACAAAGACTGTAAAATATAGAGTGAAAGAATCGCTAGAATGGTGGCAGCTTATCTCTAAGAAGAGATGTGAAGGCTACTTGCATCCGTGAGAAGACGATTACAATGAGGCTTTGAAGGCCTTTTTACATAAGGAAAATTCAAAACCCTAACCCCGAAAGATGTAAATCCAAAAGGTTTGCGGGCCTTGATGGGGGTAGTTGATACATCAACTTCCCAAGGGCGTAACTTTTGCATACGATCTCCATTTGGAGCGCTCAATACACCGTTAGAAAGATCTATTTGAGAACTACAACTTTTGTGTAATAAAAATTGAACTTTGCTCCATTTTGCTCCCCGTTTTCCCAAAAAACGTCGTTTAGGGCCTCAAAACGACTCTGGAAGTTCAAGACCCGAAAACTTCTAAAAATAGTAAATTAACAAAATTGGTAGAAAACTATTTTGAGATAGTTGGAAAAGGTGGGTGGCCACTGATATCCACCTTGATCAATCCTCCCTCTTTAGGAAGCAATGGTCTCCATTGCGTTGAGTTCCCGGGGAGAGGGGAAAGCGATTGCTAAATCTGAATCTTGGTGAGCTGCTTGCCTTGCTGGAGATGTCGCGTTGCTTGGTTTGTTGAAGGTTGCCACAAACCTGTGGCTGGAAGGGTTGGACCTTTTTAACCAGTTTGGCTACATGAGATGACTGTGTGCAGAAGTAATATTTGTGCTTTGTTGCAACCTTGTCGACCTGCTTCTATTGGATATAAGGTGATTGGGTTGAGGCTGTAGTGGATGCAATATCCTTATGTTCGCCTTTTGAACAGATTGTGAAAAAGATAAATTTTGTAGTATTAGATACTACCTTGCAACACTTTTTAGGTGGGACAATAGTCAGAATTACCTCTGGTATTCTGTAGAGATGACCCCCCAAAGTAACAATGACACTACGAGGTCGAGACTCATAAATAGCGTGGCACTTCCACATATATGGCTGGACCAACAATACGTCACAGACATCCAATGGGGAAATATAACATAATACCTCATCCTTGGAGGGATGGATGCCATATGACAATCGACACTGCTGGCTGACACAAAGATATCGTCCTTGGCGAAGCCACCCGATGTTGTATGGTTGCGAGTGTGGGGTTGTCGACAATCCCAACTGTTTGAGGACCTCTGCTGAGATGAGGTTCTTCTGGCTTCCATTATCAACAATAAAATGCAACGAGGTCCCCTTCACTCACATTTGTGAATGAAAAAGGCACTCCCCCTCTTCAGGATCTGTTGGTTCTTCTGGTTCAATTGTTGCGGTCGCGACAATAGCAGTGGAGTCTACGTCAATGATCTGTTATTTAACAGTATTTTCATAATCAGATTCTGAATCAGGGTTCGGCTACTTTTCTTTGATCTCATCCACCAATGACTGTTTTGAGGGACATTCATCGGTGTTGTGTGAGGGGATTTTGTGGAAATCGCACCATTTTTCGGTGTCCTTCTTTGTTTTCCCGTGACCCTTCTTTTCCTGTGGCTTGGACTGGCTTTCGGGAGACTGTTTGTTAGGGATGTCTTTGTCATACTTTGGTTGTTGCGTATTTGCAGACCCAAACTCTCATTTGTTCTGGTGCTTAAACTTATGTTTGATTTTAACAACATATCGATAAGCATAACCGAGTGATGAGATTTCGAGAATATCCATTTCAGTTTGGATGTATCTGTGTAGAGACCCGCGGTATTTTAGAACCAAATGTCACTCAGAGTCTTTGATACCCAGCTTGGTGCGCAAGGTATGGAAGGTATTGGTGAACTCTGGAACTACTTGGACCCTCTCTTGCCATAGTGTGGTCCATCTCATGTACTGGTCCTCATAGTTTCCAACAGGGTAATACTGTTCCTTTATCGCATCTACAAAAGAATCCCAAGTGGGCTCGACCCCATATATTCTAGACTCCTCTGTGGAACTTTGCTCCCAGTAAGTTTCCCACCAATGTTTGACATGAGGGAGAGCTTTAAGGAGTGCGAAGGTAATATTTTCTCTGTCGGAAAAATTGTGGACAGAGAAATAACCTTCTAGCAGATTTAACCATTTGTTTAGGGCTTCTGCATCTATCTATCCTTCAAATACAGGAATATAAAAATTAACTTGTACCTTGAAAGGTGAGGTGCTTCCAAAGTGGATGCTTGATGAAGATGCGCTTGTTGCTATCGGCAGGCATTGAAGGATGTGGGAAAAATTCTCCATCATTTCGTCCCTTTGTCGTGTGAGAGCTTGCTCAAGCAACATATTGATAGGATCGTCTGCTCCATCGTTTTTATTTTCTTCTGCCATTAAGGTTTTCTTGGGTGTGCGAGAGCGATTGTCCTCAAGAGAGACAAGCTCGAGACCCAACTTGCTATACTCGGACCTCGTCGGGGACATTCATTGAAAACGATCAAGAGCAACTTGCTCTGATACCACTCATCTAGATTATTTTCGGCACAAAATGAGAGAGGAGATATAATAAAGAAATTCACAGAGATATCGCGGATATCCAATAATATAACATAAATGTATCATAGATGCAACCATAAACACAGAGATATAGTGATACACAATTTTCTATTAATGAGCGAAAATGTACAAAGACTGTAAAGTACAGAGTGAAAGACTCGCTAAAATGGTGGCAACTTATCTCTGAGAAGAGATGTGACGGCTACTCACATCCATGAGAAGACGATTACAATGAGGAAAATCTAAAACCCTAACCCCACAAGATTAAAAGCCAAAAGATTTGCGGGCCCCGATGGGGGTAATTGATACGTCAACTTCCTAGGGGCGTAACTTTTGCATATGATCTCCGTTTGGGGCGCTCGATACACTGTTAGAAAGATCTATTCGAGGACTACAACTTTTGGGTGAGAAACATTTAACCTTGGACCTTGTTGCTCCCTGTTTTCCCAAAAAACATCATTTAGGGCCTCAAAACGACTCTGGAAGTTCAGGACCCAAAAAATTGCTAAAAATAGTAAATTACCAAAATTGCCAGAAAACCGTTTTCGGCCAGTTGGAAAAGGTGGTTGGCCACCGATATCCACCTAGATCAATCCTCCCTCCTTAGGAAGCAATGGTATCCATTGCGTTGAGTTCTTGGGGGAGAGGGGAAAGAGATTGTTGAATATGAATCCTGGTGAGCTACTTGCCTTGTTGGAGACGTCGCGCTGCTTGGTTTGTTGAAGGTTGTCACGAACCCATGGCTGGAAGGGTTGGAACTTTTTAACCAGTTTGGCTACATGAGATGATTGTGTGAAGAAGTAATCTTTGCGCTTTGTTGCAACCTTGTCGACCTGCTTCTCTTGGATAGAAGGTGTTTGGGCCGAGGCTCTAGTGGTTGCAATATCCTTCTGTTCACCTTTTGAACAGATTGTGAAAAAACTAAATTTTGTAGTATGAGATACTACCTTGCAACACTTTTTAGGTGGGACAATAGTCGGAATTACCTCTGGTATTCTGTAGAGATGACCCTCCAAAGTAACAATGACACTACGAGGTCGAGACTCATAAATAACATGGTGCTTCCACATATATGGCTGGCCCATCAAAACATCACATACATCCAATTGGGAAATATCACATAATACCTCATCCTTGAAGGGTTGGATGCCGTATGACAATCGACACTATTGGATAACACGAAGATCTCATCTTGGGCGAAGCCACCCGATGTTGTATGGTTGCAAGTGTGGTGTTGTCGACAATCCCAACTGTTTGACGACCTCTGCTGAAATGAGGTTCTTTTGGCTTCCATTGTCAACAATAAAATGCAATGGGGTCCCCTTCACCCACATCTGTGAATGAAAAATGTGCTCCCCCTCTTTAGGATCTGTTGGTTCTTCTGGTTGAATTGCTGCGATCCCGACAATAGCAGTGGGGTCTGCGCCAATGATCTGTCCTTTACTAGTATTTTCAGAATCAGATTATGAATCAGGGTTCAACTCCTTGTCTTTGATCTCGACCACCAATGACTGTTTTGAGCGCCATTCATCGGTGTTGTGCGAGGGGCTTTTGTGGAAATCACACCATTTTCTGGTGTCCTTCTTTGTCCTCCCATGAACCTTCTTTTCCTGTGTCTTGGACTGGTTTTCGGGTTGTTAGGGTCGTCTTTGTCATACTTTGGTTGTTGTGAGTTCGCAGACCTGAACTCTCGTTTGTTCTGGTGCTTAAACTTCTTCTCGATTTTAACAACATATCGATAAGCAGAACCGAGTGATGAGATTTCCAGAAAATATATTTCAGTTTGGATGTATCTTTGTAGAGCCCCGCAGTATTTTAGAACCAAATGTTG
Source organism: Picea engelmannii (assembly GCA_009831015.1). Classification (NCBI taxonomy): domain Eukaryota; kingdom Viridiplantae; phylum Streptophyta; class Pinopsida; order Pinales; family Pinaceae; genus Picea; species Picea engelmannii. The sequence continues at coordinate 831,137 of ML776608.1, forward strand.
CTCAGAGTTTTTGATAACCAGCTTGGTGCACAAGGTATGAAATGTATTGGTGAACTCCAGAACTGCTTGGCCCCACTCTTGCCGCAGTGTGGTCCATCTCATGTACTGGTCCTCATAGTTTCCAACAGGGTAATATTGTTCCTTTACCGCATCCACAAAAAAATCCCAAGTGGGCTCGGCCACATATATTCCAGAATCCTCTGTGGAACTTTGCTTTTAGTAAGTTTCCAACCAATGTTTGACATGAGGGAGAGCTTTAAGGAGTGAAAAGGTGATCTTTTCTCTGGAAATAACCTTCTAGCAGATTTAACCATTTGTCTTGGGCTTCTGCATCTATCTGTCCTTCAAATACAGGAATATCAAAATTAACTTGTACCTTGAAAAGCGAGGTGCTTCCAAAGTGGTCGCTTGATGAAGATGTGCCTATTGCTATCAACAGGCTTTGAAGGATGTGGGAAAAATTCTCCATCATTTCGTCCCTTTGTCACGTGAGAGATTGCTCAAGAAACATTCTGAAAGGATCGTTTGCTCCATCATTTTTTTTTTCTTCCGCCATTGAGGGTTTCTTGGGTGTGCGAGAGAGATTGTCCTTAAGAGAGACAATATCGAGACCCAACTTGCTATACTCGGACCTCGTCGATGACATGCACTGAAAATGATCAAGAGCAGCCTGCTCTGATACCACTAATCCAGATTATTTTCGGCAAAAAATGAGAGAGGAGATATAATAAAGGAATGCACAGAGATATCGTGGATATCCAATAATATAACATAAATGTATTAGAGATGCAACCATAAACAGAGAGATACAGTAATACACAATTTTCTATTAATGAGAGAAAATGTACAAAGACTATAAAATACAGAGTGAAAGACTCGCTAGAATGGTGGCAGCTTATCTCTGAGAAGAGATGTGACGGCTAATCGCATCCGTGAAAAGACAATTACAATGAGTCTCTGACGACATTTTTACATAAGGAAAATCCAAAACCCTAACCCCGGAAGATGAAAAGCCAAAAGGTTTGCGGGCCTCGATAGGGGTAGTTGATACGTCAACTTCCCAGGGGCGTAACTTTTGCATATGATCTCCGTTTGGGGCGCTCGATACACCGTTAGAAAGATCTATTCGAGGAATACAACTTTTGTGTGAGAAACATCGAACCTTTTTATCATGTAGCTCCTTGTTTTCCCAAAAAACGTCATTTAGGGCCTCAAAACGATTCCGAAATTTCAGGACTCGAAAAACTGTTAAAAATAGTAAATTACCAGAATTGCCAGTAAACTATTTTGAGCCAGTTGGAAAAGGTGGGTGGCCACCGATATCCACCTCGATCAATCCTCCCTCCTTAGGAAGAAATGGTCTCCATTGCGTTGAGTTTCCGAGGGAGAGGGGAAAGTGATTGCTGGATCTGAATCCTGGTGAGCTTCTTGCCTTGCTGAAGATGTCGCGCTGCATGGTTTGTTGAAGGTTGTCATGAACCTGTGACTGGAAGGGTTGGAACTTTTTAACCATTCTGGATACATGATATGATTGTGTGCAAAAGTAATCTCTGCGCTTTGTTGCAACCTTGTCGACTTACTTCTGTTGGATAGAAGGTGCTTGGGCAGAGGCTGCAGTGGTTGCAATATCCTTATGTTCACCTTTTGAATAGATTGTGAAAAAGCTACATTTTGTAGTATGAGATACTACCTTGCAACACTTTTTAGGTGGGACAATAGTCAGAATTACCTCTGATATTCTATAGAGATGACCCCCAAAGTAACAATGACATTACAAGGTCGAGACTCATAAATAGCATGGCGCTTCCACATATATGGTTGGCCCAACAAAACATCACAAACTTCCAATGGGGAAATATCACATAATACCTCATCCTTGAAGGGATGGATGTCGTATGACAATCGACACTGCTGGATGACATGAAGATCTCATCCTTGGTGAAGCCACCCAATGTTGTATGGTTGCGAGTGTGGTGTTGTCGACAATCTCAACTGTTTGACGACCTCTACTGAGATGAGGTTCTTCAGAATTTCGCTGTAAACAATAAAATGCAGCGGGGTCCCCTTCACCCACATCTGTGAAAGAAAAAGACGCTCCGCCTCTTCAGGATCTGTTGGTTCTTCTAGTTGAATTGTTGCAGGCATGACAATAGCAGTGGGGCCTGCGTCAATGATCTGTTCTTTACCAGTATTTTCAGAATCAGATTTTGAATCAGGGTTCGGCTCCTTGTCTTTGATCTCGGCCACCAATGAATTTTTTGAGTGACATTCATCGGTGTTGCGCCCGGGGCTTTTGTGTAAATCGAACCATTTTCCAGTGTCCTTCTTTGTCTTCCCATGACTCTTCTTTTTCTGTGGCTTGGACTGGTTTTCGAGAGACTGTTTGTTAGGGTCGTCTTTGTCATACTTTGGTTGTTGCGGATTTACAGACCCAAACTCTTGTTTGTTCTGGTGCTCAAACTTCTGCTCGATTTTAACAACATATCGATAAGCAGAACCGAGTGATGAGATTTTCAGAAAATCCATTTCAGTTTAGATGTCTCTGTGTAGAGCCCCGCGGTATTTCAGAACCAAATGTCGCGCAGAGTCTTTGACACCCAACATGGTGCACAAGGTATGGAATGTATTGGTGAACTCTGGAACTACTTGGCCTCTCTCTTGCCGCAGTGTGATCCATCTCATGTATCCCCCATCAATGACACGAAACTGACACAAAGATGTAATTGGTAGATCAAATGAACATGGACTGACATAGGTATTGAAACAAGATATTTGTGATGGCTGACTCCCGAGGCAAATACTTCCCTTTAACACTAAGGCACAACAACAAAAACTTGACATGGACCAAAACTTGATGATGTAGTGGATGCTGTGACTTTTGTCAGGTGACCCAAAGGAGTAAAAGAAACTCAGAGGATTGGCTCAGTGCAGAGGTTCAACGAATAAAAATGTGTGCAAAGACAAAGTGTCGTGTTCAAGGGAGACCGTAAGAGTTACTGATAGCGTTCCCAAAAATTGCTTGGCTTGATTCTTTCAAATTTTCCCCCATCCAGATAGACGAGTACCTCTTTTTAATTTAACGAGCTCGAGGAGGGTAACACATGCTCTATATGACTCACCTTCGGTAAGTCCCTCTTCCTTTGTTTAATGAACTGGAAGAAGTAAGGGTTCAATCCCATATGGGCCCTTCAATGTATGATTGTTTAACGAGTCTAGAGAAGGTAAACTCGTTGGTTTTTCATATTTAGAGAGTCTGAAAACAACTTAAAGACGACTCCAATGTGGTCCTTTTTTGTAATGTTAGTCTCGCGAGGCCGAAAAAAAGAGATAAATTATCACTCGAAATATGCCCTTTCAAACCTTTTAACGAGTGGGAAAGGAAGCAAGATCACTCAGAAATCTTTTCATGTTTAGAGAATCTGAAAAGAGCTTAAAGACGACTCCGGGGGGTTCCTTTTTCGTGTATCCATGCGAGTCCGAAAAAGTGATAAAAGTATACTCGGTTACATTCTCATGTTTTTATGAGCACAAGAAAGAATAAAGACTAAGCTCAGTATGCCCCAAGCTTGAAAGCTAGTGGCTTAACTCTAGGATGATCATCAAAGGCTGGAGACATGCCCCTAAAACTTCAATTCATTCGTTGACTTTGAGGTTGTCACCAATTTCTCTACTAGATGGAGAAAAAAGGGTGGATGAAATGAAGGTTTAAAAAAGGTGACTGTTTCATTTTTTAACGAGCTTGACACAGGAAAAGAACTATGCTCAGGGCTCCGGGTTCAATCCCCAGATTTCTATTTCATTTTTTAACGAGCTTGCTACAGAGAGGAAAACTATGCTCAAGGCCTCTGTTTCATTTTTTAACGAGCTTGCCAGAGAGAAAAGAAACTATACTCGTGACCTATGTTTCATTTTTTAATGAGCTTGCCACAGAGAGGAGAAATTGTGCTCGTGGACTCTTCTTGATCAATGATTCCAAGAGAATAACACTCTGGAAGGACACCATGTCAAGTGACAAAACTCGGTCATGGATTCCAAGAGATCTTCACTGGATGGAAGAAAATCACTTTGGAAGGAACACATGTCGAGGGCCGTGATAGGGGTAATGATATCATGCTCCAATAGCCCTACCGAAGAGATCACCATGTAAACTATCGGATCCAAATCATTGGAAGTTGAAGCCATGGGAGATAATGCCACATAATTGACATGTGGCAGGGGTGACACTGTCGTCATATAAGAACCATTTAAGGACGTAATACAGTCAGGACCAATGAACGGAAGTTGATCAATAGTCACCATTCTTCTATCATGAGGGATATATATGACACGAAAAAGAGTGGATACAATTTCTTTCATTGCATAGACATAATCCCGCCTAAGGATTAAAGAGAAATTCAAGGGGTCTCGGACTACCATGATATCAATAAAATCAATTTTCCCTCCCAACGTTACGGGAAACTGAGGAAGGGTCCCTAAAGGTTGACTAGTTCTTTTGTTAAAAGCTAACATATTCTGTGTAACCGGCGCAAGCCAAGGACAACCCAAGGCGTGCCAAGCAAAAGAGGACAAATTACTAACGAACGCACCTTCATCTATCTGTGTTTGAGGAACGTCCTGACCACAAACCTGTACTGTAATATGGAAATAAATGTGAGAGGGAAGACAAGGTCCGATTAGTGCACCCCAATAAAAAAGGATGGCCTCATTACTTGGAGGGGGTTTCGTGGGAGAAGGAGGAATGCCCCCCAGCACAATAGATTCTGTATCAACAAGAAAAACATGGGTAGTATTGGGTTTACTCTCTAGAGGGAGAGTAGGATCAACTGATGATGGGATTGGATCGACCACGCTGCCACTCTTTAGAGGAAGAGTGGGATTGACCAATGAAGGGACCGAAGAAACCACTTTGGCACTTGTCAGAGGAGGAGTGGGATCGATCGATGGTGGAATCGGATCGACCACTTTGACACTCTTCGGAGGAGGAGTGGGATTGACCAAGGAAGGAACTGGATCAGTCACTTGGGTTTCATTGTTCAAATGAAAAGTGGGGCTGATCGAGGAAAGGACTCAATCAGTCACTTTGGATTCACTATGTAGATGAAGAATGGGGCTAACCGATGATGGAACTAGATCAGCTACTTTGGTGAGTTTTTCAACCAAGGATGAAACTAGATTGACCACCTAATCAACCAGATTGAACGGAGATGGAACCGGGTTGAACATTCCATCAACTAATGATGGGTTGGGGGAAAGCCTACGATAAGCAATTGGAATTTGAAGCTTCACCAAAAGAGAAGAAGCCTCTTCCATACGAGGACAAAGGTGAGAATAATGATCACCTTTGCATAACATGCAAGGGAATTTGAAAATTGTCTTCTTCTTACCAACTTTAGCATCACTAGTTGACAGGGTGTCGCCGACGTGACCAGCAGGGGCCGATGACGTGGAAGACCACTTTTCTAAGACCTTGGGAATACCAGGGCAATCCATTAGAAAATGGTCACCCTTACAAAGACTACAAGGGAATTTGGGTTTTGGGTTCCTTATTTTAATCTTGTTGACCTCGTCAATACTCCCAGTACTATTAACAATAGTTGGTTGCTTGGATTCAACATTTGATGTTGTTGGAGCCTTGGTCTTTTGCGGGTTCTTCTTCTTCTTCTCTTTCAGTTTCTTCTTCTTTTGATCAACATGGCTACTTGCTTTAGTTCTTTCACTAGACGAAGAAGGAGAAAGGGAAGGAGACTTAATGGGTCAAGAAGATGAAAAGTCGACATGAGGTTGATGTGTGGGTGGTGTACTGACATCTAAAGTATTAGGTGCAGTTGAAACATTGGGAGGATTCGAGATCACCGGAGTGGGGAACAACCAAACCGATAATCTGATGGTGAGTCCCGGAAGACTCAGTGTGGCAATGTATGGAGGACCAAAGTTTCCAAAAGAAGGAAAGGCATAAGGTTCCCCAAGATAAGGGGTTCCTCCATTGGTACTCTTAGGATTCAATGCCATTAACACCGACTCGGCCTAAGGTCCACTAAGAAACACAAGCAACACACACTGTGAATCTAAGAAGCAAACAATCAAACAAAAACTTCCTACAATGAAACGACTAGTTGGTGATGAAATCAAACGTCGCGAGATCAAAATAGGAAGGGGCGGGGATAGAGCGGGTGGATCAGTTACGTTGGTGACCTTCTTAACGGACTTACGCCTTGGTGCAAGCTTCCATGCAGTAATTGTGGATTTACTCTCCAAGGAGCCCGAAAAGGTTTGACCAACGTTTGTTCCAGGTACAGTGAGACTTCCCTTCATTGTCACCTCGTGTGAGACCCTAAAGATTATGGCTACTAAGGTCACCAACTCACAGTCAGCCCCTGGGTGGGTACAGTCGATAGTCCGATCTGAATGTATGGGCAGGATAACAAGTCCGAAATCAACTCGAGAGGCTCCCACACATAATCGTGGGTATACCTTCAAGTGACCCCCAATATACGATCCGACCACTACAAACAGTTGAAACACGGAGGGATAATCCCCGTAATTCTCTCGAATGCGACCTCGTGCGTAACCCCTGTTTGAGAGGGGGATCCCAGAAAGCCTATACGACAATTGGATTTTCTCTCCCTATCGCAAGATTTTAAGTTTGTTTGATAGCTTTGGAAAGTTATCCTTTCAACCTATTCCAAAGCCCTACACCTTAAACTAATGTAGGTTTGCTAACAAAGATGTAAAAAGTTTGATAAATTTTAGTTAAGCATTGATTTTAGTGGCTGTTGTTTACTCAAAGATGTATGAGAGTGAAACTGATGAGATTATGACTCAATTCCCAAAACATGCAAAAGAAATGATAAGCGATATTTTCTTTCAATGAATGTCTAGTTAAGGGAAGGAGAAGGATTTTCCTTTCACTTTCAAACACTAAGATTCAATGACCTTATGCAATAGTCCTCAATAAGGAATCCAATACAATTCTAAAATGTTTATATGTGATGGATAACCAGTAGAGGTAAAGCTTCCTGTGCTAATCAGACTTCAAGAGTTGTGAGATTTAAACAATCTGGAAGCAAACTTCACACAAACAAAAAGACACCCTTGTTGTGATCAAACAAGAAACAAAAAACCAAAAACTCAAAAGGAAGGAAAAAGACTTGGAAAATATGACCTCAAATATCAAATGGAGGGGTTCATAGACCTTTGAATCTCCTCACAAAGGCTTCTACTCAGTCAGATAAATGACTCGGAGAAAGCAACAGGTTAACTTCCCAAACAAAAGAGGATGAATTCTCACAAATAAGGTGTTGAAAGCCAATGACAAAGATGGACTGAGAGTATGAGACCCTAAGAAAATGCAAAAGGCAAAAACTGAACTCAGAAACTGAAAACCTAGAGGATTTTTCACTGAAAATGGGGTAGCGTTCTGGTGTAAGGGGCACTAGAGAGTTCCAACGCTCTGTGTAAGACCACCAGGGAGTGTTGGTGCTCTGATAACAGGGGCAGGGGAGCACTTTGCTTCAAAATCTCAGAAAAATGCCCAAAAAGTCAAAAAATCAAAGAAATTCAATCAATCAGGGTGATCATGATGAAATAAAGAGGCAATCGAACAAATCTAAGAATCAAAGAGACAATATGGAGAGGGTCAAATGAGTGGGCAAAGGGCCAAAACAATATCTGAGAATGGAAACAAAAAATAGAGCTCCTCTTGAGTGGAGTCGCCAATTTCTGTTACAGGTGAATCCTCCCACGAACAAGCGGATTCCATCTTGGTCTCTAGACTTCTAAGGCCAAGACAAAAAAGTGCTTAACATGGAAACTGGCATCCTTTTAGATTTAATCAAGCTAATATACGAAGGAGAAGAAGAAATACATGTACCTTGTTAATGGCGTTTGTCCTTACAAAGTCCAGACCGAGCCTCGATCCTGAGCTCCTGGATAGATCCTGTAGAACAAACAAAGATACAATGGACTTTCTACTCTACTGAGATTAGTTCAAGCATAGATCTATCTACTGAAGACAAATTCATATGGAACAAGCATAAATTTGAAAGAAAGAGGCCAAGCATTGATTGTATTGAGGAGAACAAGTAAAAGGGTGCTTACAATCCTTTGAATGAAGGTGCAACAACTTATTCCAGTTCTCCTTGTCCAAACCCTTTTGCTTAAGTAACCTACACTGATTGTTGCAATGAAATCCCACTTATGAGATCATAAGTGTCCTATCTCCAATATCTTCTGTTCATACCACTTATAGGATCATAAGTTTGGTATCAATTTCTAGTCTCTTCTTCCCCTTTCACCATAAGAAGGCCTCCTTATATAACCTTGGAGAGGTTCAATCACTTGAGATATCTTTGGGATAAGTTGAGGATTATTCTCCTTCAGTTGAGGATCTTCCCTAAGATCATGCCTTGAGCATCTATTCAAATCCAACCACCTTTAGAAATTGAGGGATTCCTCCCTGATTTGCCTCAACAAACCCAAAAATTGCTCAGAAAAGGGTACCTCTCCCCCAAAAGGGTGGACAGAGCACTCAAAAAATCCCCCAAAGAGGCCTGGGGAGCACTAGCACTCCCTGACAGTGGGTAGAGGAGTGCTCCTCTCCAAAATTCATTTTTTAGTGGTTCTTTCAGTGGCAAAAGGTTTGTACTCCCTGTCAAGTGACTTATCTTCTTCAAAACTAGTCTTTGAGGTGTCTTAAGTGTCCTTATGATGTCGTTAGAGGCATGACATAGGAAATATGGCAGTATGATGTTTGTGACACTTGCAACACTTATGGTCAATATGTGACACTTGCGGACAAGATGCGACACTTACAACACTTGAAATGACGACACTTGCGACACTATTGAAGTGAGTAATTTGAGGTGTAATAGATTGCCCCCCAAAGTACGAAGTTAGAAGATGATGATAACTGAAGTACTTTGTAGACTTTTTTGAGTGAGGGTATGGACGCAGAGAAGCCGGAAAAATCTACACACAACCATCAAAAAAATATTATGACATGTTTCACACCCAAGGCAGGCATACCTATGCTTGAGTGATAAAGACTTTTAGGTATGGGCACCATAAAATACACTGGGGATCCATAATTATATTGACAAAAGGTATAGCCACTGAAGATACAATGTGGATCTATACCCTCATGACTTGAACTGATCGTAGCCATAAAGAATACACAGTGGATCTACAAAATGACAAGACATAGCCACGACTAATACAAAGTGGATATATGTAACAACATATGTGTCATAGTTCAAAATAACTCCTTCGCAACCTGGGAAAAATATACATAAGACCGAAAAATCAACCCAGGGTCTTCTTACTGATCCCGATGCAGTACGAATCTAACCATGCAAATAGATGTCCTGATGTCGAACATGGTAGAAACCACTTGATTACCGACCAATGAGGTAAACTGTTAAAAAGCTTGAGGGAGATCACCATTGATGTCAATGATTCCCAAGGTACTCTAGTACAGTCCGACGAATGTGAACGAATGAGCCGAAGTCAAACATCTGTGGAATCATCCGATCAGGGGTCAATGATGTAAACCCATTGTCGGACACGAGGAGGCATGCCATTGAGGCATGCAGGTCCCAAGGTAATAACTGGTTTCTAAGTCTAGCTCTCGGATAATGTGTTGAATTCGACAGGAATAGACTCGTCGAAGGAGGGCCTTGATGTATCCCCCATCAATGACATGAAACTGACACAGAGATGTAATTGGTAGATCAAATGAACATGGACTGACACAGGTATTGAAACAAGATATTTGTGATGGCTGACTCCCGAGGCAGATACTTCCCTTGAACACTGAGGCACAACAACAAAATCTTGACATGGTCTAAAACTTGATGATGTAGTGGATGCTGTGACTTTCATCAGGTGACCCAAAGGAGTTAAAGAAACTTAGAGGATTGGCTCAGTGCATAGGTTCAACAGATAAAAATGCATGCAAAGACAAAGTTTCGTGTTCAAGGGTAACCGTAAGAGTTACTGGTAGCGTTCTCAAAAACTGCTTGGCTTGCTTCTTTCAATTCTTCCCCCATCCAGATAGATGAGTACCTCTTTTTAATTTCATGAGCTCGAGGAGGGTAACACATGATCGATATGACTCACCTTCAGTAATTCACTCTTCCTTTGTTTAATGAACTGGAAGAAGTAAGGGTTCGATCCCATATGGGCCCTTCAATGTATGATTGTTTAACGAGTCTAGAGAAGGTAAACTCGTTGGTTTTTCATATTTAGAGAGTCCGAAAACAACTTAAAGACGACTCCAATGTGGTCCTTTTTTGTAATGTTAGTCTTGCGAGGTCGAAAAAGAGATAAATTATCGCTCGAAAGATGCCCTTTCAAACCTTTTAACAAGTGGGAAAGGAAGCAAGATCACTCGGAAATATTTTCATGTTTAGAGAGTCTGAAAAAGAGCTTAAAGACAACTCCGGGGGGTTCCTTTTTCGTGTATCCATGCGAGTCCAAAAAAGTGATAAAGTATACTTGTTTACATTCTCATGTTTTTACGAGCATGAGAAAGAACAAATACTAAGCTCGATATGCCCCCAACTTGAAAGCTAGTGACTTAACTCCAAGATGATCATCAAAGGTTGGAGACATGCTCCTCAAACTTCAATTCATTCGTTGACTTTGAGGTTGTCACCAATTTCTCTACTGGATGGAGAAAAAAGGGTGGATGAAATGAAGGTTTAAAAGAGGTGACTGTTTCATTTTTTAATGAGCTTGAGACAGGAAAAGAACTATGCTCAGGGCTCCAGGTTCAATCCCCAGATTTCTATTTCATTTTTTAATGAGCTTGCTACAGAGAGGAAAACTACGCTCAAGGCCTCTGTTTCATTTTTTACAGATCTTTCCACAGAGAAAAGAAACTATGCTCATGACCTATGTTTCATTTTTTAATGAGCTTGCCACATAGAGGAGAAACTGTGCTCGTGGACTCTTCTTGATCAAGGATTCCAAGAGAATAACGCTCTAGAAGGACACCATGTCAAGGGACAAAACTAGGTCATGTCTTCCAAGAGATCTTCACTGGATGGAAGAAAATCACTCTGGAAAGAACACATGTTGAGGGCTGCGATAGAGGTAAGGAGATCAGGCTCCAATAGCCGTACCGAAGAGATCACCATGTCAACTGCCGGATCCAAATCATTGGAAGTTGAAGGCATGGGAGATAATGCCACATATTTGACATGTGGCAGGGGTGATACTGTCGTCATATAGGAACCATTAAGGGAGGTAATCCAGTCAGGACCAACGAATGAAAGTTGATCAATAGTCACCATTCTTCCATCGTGAGGGAAAGATATCACACGAAAAAGAGTGGATACAATCGCTTTCATGGCATAGACATAATCCTGCCCAAGGATTAAAGATAAATCCAAGGGGTCTCGGACTACCATGACATCAATAAAGACAGTTTTCCCTCCCAAAGTTACGGGAAACTGAGGAAGGGTCCCTAAAGGTTGTCTTCTTCTTCTGTTAAAATCTAACAGATTTTGTGTAACCGGTGCAAGCCGAGGACAACCCAAGGCATGCCATGCAACATAGGACAAAATACTAACGGACGCACCTTCATCTATCCATGTTTGAGGAACGTCTCGACCACAAATTTGTACTGTAATCTGGAAAGGAATGTGAGAGGGAAGACGAGGTCCAGTTAGCGCACCCTAATAAAAAAGGATGGCCTCAATACTTGGAGGGGGTTTCACGGGAGAAGGAGGAATGCCCCCCAACACGGTAGATTCTGTATCAATGAGAAAAATGTGGGTAGTATCGGGTTTACTCTCTAGAGGGAGAGTAGGATCGACTGATGATGGGATCAGATTGACCACGCTATCACTCTTTAGAGGAAGAGTGGGATTGACCGATGAAGGGATCAGAGCAACCACTTTGGCACTCATCAGAGGAGGAGTGGGATCAATCGATGGTGGAATCAGATATACCACTTTGACACTCTTCAGAGGAGGAGTGGGAGTGATCGAGGAAGGAACTGGATCAATCACTTGGGTTTCACTGTTCAGATGAAAAGTGGGGCTGATCGAGGAAAGGACTGGATCAGTCACTTTGGGTTCACTATGTAGATGGAGAGTGGGGCTGACCGATGATGGAATTGGATCAGCTACTTTGGTGAGTGGTTCAACCGAGGATGAAACTTGATTGACCACTTGATCAACCGGATTGACCGAAGATGGAACTAGGTTGACCATTCCATCAACTAATGATGCGTTGGGAGAAAGCCTACGATAACCAACTTGAAGTTGGAGCTTCACCAAAAGAGAAGAAGGCTCTTCCATACGAGGAAAAATGTGAGAATAATGATCACCTTTGCATAACATGCAAGGGAATTTGACAATTGTCTTCTTCTTACCAACTTTAACATCACTAGTTGACGGGGTTTCACCGATGTGACCAACAGGGGACGATGACGTGGAAGACCACATTTCTAAGACCTTGGGAATACCAGGGCAATCCCTAAGAAAATGGTCCCCCTTACAAAGACTGCAAAGGAATTTGGGTTTTGGGTTCTTTATTTTAATTTTGTTGACATCATCAACACTCCCAATACTATTAACAATAGTTGGTTGCTTGGATTCAACATTTGATGTTGTTGGAGCCTTGGTCCTTTGCAGGTTCTTCTTCTTCTTCTCTTTCAGTTTCTTCTTCTTTTGATCAACCTGGCTACTTGCTTTAGAGCTTTCACTAGACAAAGAAGGAGAAAGGGAAGGAGACTTAATGGGTGAAGAAGATGAAAATTTGACATGAGGTTGATGTGTGGGTGGTGTACTGGCATCTAAAGTATTAGGTGCAGTTGAAACACTAGGAGGATTCGAGATCACCGTAGTGGGGAACAACCAAACCGGTAATCCGATGGTGAGTCCCGGAAGACTCAGTGTGGGTGTGTATGGAGGACCAAAGTTTCCAAAATAAGGAAAGGCGTAAGGTTCCCCGAGACAAGGGGTTCCTCCATTGGTACTCTAAGATTTCGATGCCATTAACACCGACTTGACCTAAGGTCTGCTAAGAAACAAAAACAACACACGCTGTGAATCTGAGAAGCAAACAATCAAACAAAAACTTCCTACAATGAAACCACTAGTTGGTGATGAAATCCAACGTCGCGAGATCAAAATAGGAAGGGGCGGGGATAGAGCGGGTGGATCAATTACGTTGGCAACTTGCTTAATGGACATACGCCTTGGTGCAAGCTTCTACGCAGTAATTATGGATTTACCCTCCAAGGAGCCCGAGTGAGTTTGACCAACGTCTGTTCCAGTATAGTGAGACTTCCCTTCACTGTCACCTCCTGTGAGACCCTAAAGATTATGGCTACTAAGGTCACCAACTCGCAGTTAGCCCTTGGGCGGGTATAGTTGACAGTCCGATCCGAACGTATGGGCAGGATAACAAGTCTGAAATAAACTCGAGAGGTTCCCACACATAATCGTGGGTATACCTTCAAGTGATCCCTGATATATGATCTGACCACTACAAATAGTTGAACCACAGAGAGATAATCCCCGTAATTATCCCGAATGCGACCTCATGCGTAACCCCTATGTGAGAGGGGGATCCTAGAAAGCCTATACGACAATTGGATTTGCTCTCCCTATCGCAATATTTTAAGTTTGTTTGATCGCTTTGGAAAGTTATCATTTCAACCTATTCCAAAGCCCTACACCTTAAACTAATGTAGGTTTGCTAACAAAAATGTAAAAAGTCTAATAAATTTTAGTTAAGCATTGATTTTAGTGGCTGTTGTTTACTCAGAGGTGTATGAGAGTGAAACTGATGAGATTATGACTCAATTCCCAAAACATGCATAAGAAATGATAAGCAATGTTTTCTTTCAATGAATGTCTAGTTAAGGGAAGGAGAAGGATTTTCCTTTCACTTTCAAACACTAAGATTCAATGAACTTATGCAATAGTCCTCAATAAGGAATCCAATACAATGCTAAAATTTTTATATGTGACTGATAACCAGTAGATGTAAAGCTTCCTATGCTAATCAGACTCAAGAGTTGTGAGATTTAATCAATCTGGAAGCAAACTTCACACAAACAAAAAGACACCCTTGTTGTGATCAAACAAGAAACAGAAAACCAAAAACTCAAAACGGAGGAAAAAGACTTGGACAAGATGACCTCAAAGATCAAATGGAAGGGTGCATAGACCTTTGAATCTCCTCACAAAGGCTTCTACTCAGTCAGATAAATGAGGAGAAAGCAACAAGTTAACTCTAGGTCAGCAAAGACAAAGAGTGACTTCAAGGAAAGGAAAGAAAATGTCAAATGCCCAAACAAAAGAGGATGAATTCTTAGAAATAAGGTGTTGAAAGCTAATGACAAATATGGACTGAGAGTATGAGATCCTATGCAAATGCAAAAGGAAAAAACTGAACTCAGAAACTGAAAACCTAGAGGATTTTTCACTGAAAATGTGGTAGCGCTCTGGTGTAAGGGGCACCAGAGCGTTCCAATGCTCCATGTAAGACCACCAGGGAGTGTTGGCACTCTAATATCAAGGGCAGGGGAGCGCTCTGCTTCAAAAGCTCAGAAAAATTCCTAGAATCTCAAAAAATCAAAGAAATTCAGTCAATCAGGGTGATCATGTTGAAATAAAGAGGCAATCAAACAAATATAAGAATCAAAGAGACAATATGGAGAGGGTCAAATGAGTGAGAAAAGGGCCAAAACAATATCTGGGAATGGAAAAAAAAATCAGAGCTCCTCTCGAGTGGAGTCGCCAATTTCTATTACAGGTGAATCCTCCTGCGGACAAGCGGATTCCCTCTTGGTCTCTAGACTCCTAAGGCCAAGATAGAAAAATGATTAACATGGACACTGACATCCTTTTATATCTAATCAAGCTAATATACGAAGGATAAGAAGAAATATATGTACCATTTTAATGGTGTTTGTCCTTGCAAAGTCCAAATAGAGCTTCGATCCTGAGCTCCCGGATAGATCCTGTAGAAAAAACAAAGATACAATGGACTTTCTACTCTATTGAGATTAGTTCAAGCATAGATCTATCTACCAAAGACAAATTCATGTGGAACAAGCATAAATTTGAAATAAATAGGACAAGCATTGATTGTATTGACGAGAACAAGTAAAATGGTGCTTACAATCCTTTGAATGAAGGTGCAACAACTTCTTCCAGTTCTCCTTGTCCAAACCCTTTTGCTCAAGTAATCTACACTAATTGTTGCAATGACATCCCACTTATAAGATCATAAGTTTCCTATCTACAATATCTTCTATTCATACCACTTATAGGATCATAAGTTTGGTATCAATTTCTAGTCTCTTCTTCCCCTTTCACCATAAGAAGGCATCCTTATATAACCTTGGAGAGGTTCAACCACTTGAGAGATATTTGGGATAAGTTGAGGATTCTTCTCCTTCAATTGAGTATCTTCCCTAAGATCATGCCTTGACCATCTATTCAAATCCAACCACCTTTAGAAATTGAGGGATTCCTCCCTGATTTGCCTCAACAAACCCAAAAATTGCTCAGAAAAGGGTAGTGCTCCCCCAAAAGGGTGGACAGAATGCTCAAAAACTCCACCAAAGAGGCCTGGAGAGTGCTAGCACTCCCTGACAGTGGGTAGGGGAGCGCTCCTCTCCAAAATTCAATTTTTAGTGGTTCTTTCAGTGGCAAAAGGTTTGTACTCCCTGTCAAGTGATTTATCTTCTTCAAAACTAGTCTTTGAGGTGTCTTAAGTGTCCTTATGATGTCGTTAGAGGCACGACATAGGAAAGATGGAAGTATGATGTTTGTGACACTTGCAACACTTATGGTCAAGATGCGACACTTGCAGACACGATGCGACACTTACAACACTTGAAATGACGACACTTGCGACACTATTGAAGTGAGTAATTTTGAGGTGTAACAGATTTCCGCCCAAAGTACGAAGTTAGAAGACGATGATGACTGGAGTACTTTGTAGACTTTTTCGAGCAAGGGTATGGACATAGAGAAGCTGTAAAAATATGCACACAACCATCAAACAAATATTATGACATGTTTCAAACCCAAGGCAGACATACCTATGCTTGAGTGACAAAGACTGTTAGGTATGGCCTCCATAAAATACACTGCGGATCCATAATTATATTGACAAAAGGTATAGCCACTGAAGATACAATGTGGATCTATACCCTCATGAACTGAACTGATCATAGCCACGAAGAATACACAGTGGATCTATGAAATGACAAGACATAGCCACGACCAATACAAAGTGGATCTATGTAACATTATATGTGTCATAGTTCAAAAGAACTCCTTCGCAACCTGGGCAAAGTATACATAAGAGTGAAAATTCAACCCAGGGTCTTCTTACCGATCCTGATGCAGTATGAATCTAACCATTTGAATAGATTTCCTCATGTTGAACATGGCAGAAACCACTTGATTACCGACCAATGAGGTAAACCGTTAACAAGCGCGAGGGAGATCACCATTGATGTCAATGATTCTCAAGTTACTGTAGTACATTCTGATGAACGTGAATGAATGAGCTAAAGTCGAACATCCGTGGAATCATCCAATCAGGGGTCAATGATGTAAACTCACTGTCGGACACAACGAGGTCTGCCATTGAGGCATGCATGTCCCAAGGTACTAATTGGTTTCTAAGTCTAGCTCTCGGATAATGTGCTGAAGTCGACAGGAATAGACTCGTCAAAGGAGGGTGTTGATGTATCCCCCATCAACGACATGAAACTGACATAGATATGTAATTGGTAGATCAAATGAACATGGAATGACACAGGTATTGAAATAGGATATTTTTGATGGCTGACTCCCGAGGCAGATACTTCCCTTGAACACTGAGGCACAACAACAAAAACTTGACATGGAACAAAACTTGATGTTGCAATGGATGCT
The DNA here is from genome assembly GCA_009831015.1 of Picea engelmannii. NCBI lineage: Eukaryota > Viridiplantae > Streptophyta > Pinopsida > Pinales > Pinaceae > Picea > Picea engelmannii. The sequence continues at coordinate 848,050 of ML776608.1, forward strand.
GTGACTTTCATCAGGTGCCCCAAAGGAGTAAAATAAACTCAAAGGATTGGCTCAGTGCAGAGTTTCAGTAGATAAAAATGCGTGCAAAGACAAAGTGTCGTGTTCAAGGGCGACCGTAAGATTTATTGGTAGCGTTCTAAAAAACGACTTGTCTTGCTTCTTTCAATTTTTCCCCCATCCAGATAGACGAGTACCTCTTTTTAATTTAACGAGCTCGAGGAGGGTAACACATGCTCGATATGACTCACCTTCGGTAAGTCCCTCTTCCTTTGTTTAACAAACTGGAAGAAGTAAGGGTTCGATCCCATATGGGCCCTTCAATGTATGATTGTTTAACGAGTCCAGAGAAGGTAAACTCGGTGGTTTTTCATATTTAGAGAGTCTGAAAACAACTTAAAGATGACTCCAATGTTATCCTTTTTCGTAATGTTAGTGTCATGAGGCCGAAAAAGAGATAAATTATCACGCGAAAGACACCCTTTCAAACCTTTTAACGAGTGGGAAAGGAAGAAAGATCACTCGAAAATCTTTTCATGTTTAGAGAGTCTGAAAAGAGCTTAAAGACGAATCCCGTGGGTTCATTTTTCGTGTATCCATGCGAGTCCGAAAAAGTCATAAAAGTATACTTGGTTACATTTTCATGTTTTTACGAGAACGAGAAAGAAAAAAGACTAAGCTCGGTATGCCCCCAGCTTGAAAGCTAGTGGCTTAACTCCATGATGATCATCACAGGTTGGAGACATGCCCCTCAAACTTCAATTCATTCGTTGACTTTGAGGTTGTCACCAATTTCTCTACCGGATGGAGGAAAAAGGGTGGATGAAATGAAGGTTTAAAAGAGGTCACTGTTTCATTTTTTAACGAGCTTGACACAAGAAAAGAACTATGCTCAGGGCTCTGGGTTCAATCCCTAGATTTCTGTTTCATTTTTTAACGAGCTTGCTACAGAGAGGAAAACTATGCTCAAGGCCTCTATTTCATTTTTTAGTGAGATTGCTACAAAGAAAATAAACTATGCTCATGACCTCTATTTCATTTTTTAACGATCTTGCCACAGAGAGGAGAAACTGTGCTCATGGACTCTTCTTGATCAAGGATTCCAATAGAATAACGCTCTGGAAGGACACCATGTCAAGGGACAAAACTCGATCATGGCTGCCAAGAGATCTTCACTGGATGGAAGAAAATCACTCTGGAAGGAACACATGTCAAGGGCCACGATAGGGGTAAGGATATCAGGCTCCAATAGCCCTATCGAAGAGATCACCATATCAATTACCGGATCCAAATCATCGAAAGTTGAAGGCATGGGAGATAATGCCACATAATTGACATGTGGTAGGGGCGATACTATCGTCATATAAGAACCATTTAGTGAGGTAATCCAGTCAGGACCAATGAATGAAATTTGATCAATAGTCACCATTCTTCCATCGCGAGGGAAAGATATCACATGAAAAAGAGTGGATACAATCGCTTTCATGGCATAGACATAATCCCACCCAAGGAGTAAAGCGAAATCTAAGGGGTCTTGGACTACCATGACATCAATAAAGACTATTTTCCCTCCTAAAGTTACAGGAAACTGAGGAAGGGTCCCTAAAGGTTGACTGCTTCTTCTGTTAAAAGCTAACAGATTCTATGTAACTAGCGCAAGCCGAGGACAACCCAAGACGTGCCAAGCAACAAAGGACAAATTACTAACGGACGCACCTTCATCTATCAACATTTGAGTAATGTCCTGACCACAAACCTATACTGTAATCTGGAAAGGAATGTGAGAGGGAAGACGAGGTCTGGTTAGTTCACCCCAATAAAAAAGGATGGCCTCATTACTTGGAGGGGGTTTTGCGAGAGAAAAAGGAATGCCCCCGAGCATGGTAGATTCTGTATCAACGAGAAAAACGTGGGAAATATCGGGTTTACTCTCTAGAGGGAGAGTAGGATCGATCGATGATGGGATTGGATCGAACATGCTGTCACTCTTTAGAGGAAGAGTGGGATTGACCGATGAAGGGACCGGAGAAACCACTTTGGCACTCATTAGAGGAGGAGTGGGATCGATCGATGGTGGAATCAGATCGACCACTTTTACACTCTTCGGAGGAGGAGTGGGACTGACCGAGGAAGGAACTGGATTAGTCACTTGGGTTTCACTATTCAGATGAAAAGTGGGGCTGATCGAGGAAAGGACTGGATCAGTCACTTTGGGTTCACTCTGTAGATGAAGAGTGGGGCTGACCGATGATGGAACTGGATCAGCTACTTTGGTGAGTGGTTCAACCGAGGATGAAACTAGATTGACCACCTGATCAACCAGATTGACCGAAGATGGAACTGATTTGACCATTCCATCAACTAATGATGGGTTGGGGGAAAGCCTACGATAACCGACTGGAAGTTGAAGCTTCTACAAAAGAAAAGAAGCCTCATCCATACGAGGACAAAGCTGAGACTAATGATCACCTTTGCATAACATGCAAGGGAATTTGACAGTTGTCTTCTTCTTACCAACTTTAACGTCACTAGTTGACGGGGTGTCACCGACGTGACCAATAGGGGCCGATGACATGGAATACCACATTTCTAAGACATTGGGAATACCAGGGAAATCCCTCAGAAAATGGTCACACTTACAAAGAATGCAAGGGAATTTGGGTTTTGGGTTCTTTATTTTAATCTTGTTGACCTCGTCAACACTCCCAGTACTATTAATAGTAGCTAGTTGCTTGGATTCAACATTTGATGTTGTTGGAGCCTTGGTCCTTTGCGAGTTCTTTTTCTTCTCCTCTTTTTGTTTCTTCTTCTTTTGATCAATCTGGCTACTTGCTTTAGAGCTTTCACTAGACGAATAAGGAGAAAGGGAAGGAGACTTAATGGGTGAAGAAGATGAAAAGTCAACATGAGGTTGATGTGTGGGTGGTGTACTGACATCTAAAGTATTAGGTGCAGTTGAAACATTGGGAGGATTCCAGATCATTGGAGTGGGGAACAACCAAACTAGTAATCCGATGGTGAGTCCCGGAAGACTCGGTGTGGCAATGTATGGAGGGCCAAAGTTTCCAAAAGAAGGAAAGGTGTAAGGTTCCTCCATTGGTACTCTTAGGATTTGATGCCATTAACACCGACTCGACCTAAGTTCCACTAAGCAACACAAACAACACACGCTGTGAATCTGAGAAGCAAACAATCAAACAAAAACTTCCTATAATGAAACCATTAGTTGGTGATGAAATCCAATGTCGCGAGATCAAAATAGGAAGGGGCGGGGATAGAGTGGGTGGATCAATTACGTTGGCGACCTGCTTAACGGACTTATGCCTTGGTGTAAGATTCCACGCAGTAATTGTGGATTTACCCTCCAAGGAGCTCGAGTGAGTTTGACCAACGTCTGTTCTAGGTACAGTGAGACTTCCCTTCACTATCACCTCGTGTGAGACCCTAAAGATTATGGCTACTAAGGTCACCAAATCGTGGTCAGCCCCTGGGCGGGTACAGTCGACAGTTCGATCCGAACGTATGGGCATAATAACAAGCTTGAAGTCAACTCGAGAGGCTCCCACACATAATCGTGGGTATACCTTCAAGTGACCCCCAATATACGATCCAACCACTACAAACAATTGAACCAAGGAGGGATAATCCCCATAATTCTCCCGAATGCGACCTCGTGCGTAACCCCTGTGTGAGAGGGGGATCCTAGAAATCCTATACGACAATTGGATTTTCTCTCCATATCGTAATATTTTAAGTTTGTTTGATAGCTTTGGAAACTTATCCTTTCAACCTATTCTAAAGCCCTACACCTTAAACTAATGTAGGTTTGCTAACAAAGATGTAAAAAGTCTGATAAATTTTAGTTAAGCATTGATTTTAGTGGCTGTTGTTTACTCAGAGGTGTATGAGAGTGAAACTGATGAGATTATGACTTAATTCCCAAAACATGCATAAGAAATGATAAGCAGTGTTTTCTTTCAATGAATGTCTAGTTAAGGGAAGGAGAAGGATTTTCCTTTCACTTTCAAACACTAAGATTCAATGACCTTATGCAATAGTCCTCAATAAGGAATCCAATACAATGCTAAAATGTTTATATGTGACTGATAACCAATAGATGTAAAGTTTCGTGTGCTAATCAGACTTCAAGAGTTGTGAGATTTAAGCAATCTGGAAGAAAACTTCACACAAAGAAAAAGACACCCTTGTTGTGATCAAACAAGAAATAGAAAACCAAAAACTCAAAAGGAAGGAAAAACACTTGGACAAGATGACCTCAAAGATAAAATGGAAGGGTGCATAGACCTTTGAATCTCCTCACAAAGGCTTCTACTCAGTCAGATAAGTGAGGAGAAAGCAACAAGTTAACTCTAGGTCAACAAAGACAAAGAGTGACTTCAAGGCAAGGAAAGAAAATGCCAAATTCCCAAACAAAAGAGGATGAATTCTCAGAAATAAGGTGTTGAAAGCCAGTGACAAATATTGACTGAGAGTATGAGATAACAGGAAAAAAAGGAAAAAGGAAAAAACTATTGAAAAGTCAACAAGAAACATGTGTCGAATTTACTTTTCCCTTAAATAAATGGGACAATAAATATTAATCTATTATCTCATAATTACTTGAATATAATTAACTGAAATGGAAAATTAGTTAACTATGGGAAATTCAAGTTCAAAGGTTGACTGGTAAGACATGGATGTGACTTGAAGTTTTAACAGAGTTATCAGTGTAGTTATGTTAGTTGTGAAGTAGTTTACCTCAATTAAGTGAGTTAAGCCCAGTTGTACTAGTTGTAAATGATGCAACTGAAGATTCGCCACAGTTAACTACATGTATGTCAGATCCAATGGAGACCCAGTTGATATAACAGGTGAAAGGGACATTTTGGCTATCAGTTGTGATTTGAGTGAAGTGCACTCATGCAATCACACATGCAGTGGATATGCTCATGAGCATGTGCAAACTAGGCAATTCGAATTCATTGTGAGAATTCTAATTGCAGGGATTGTTGAGAGGAGGCAGGTTGTCTGGACACAGAGAATTGGCACATGTATTTGCTGAATTTTTGTATGACAGTGTGAGATGATTGTATTGTACTAAGAGCTCTTGGATTAGAGTTTTGTATGAGATTGTTTCATTATCCATGATATACATAATATATGATAGTGGGGTTTTTAGCTTTATGCTTTCCCGGAAAAACTTTTGTGTTATGTGTTCTTGATATTTCACTTTGTGATCGTGGTTTAAATTTCCACACGAATATTAGTAGAAGTGATTCTGTATTTAACAGTGGCATATAATTGTTAGATCAGGAGAATCATAGGAAATACATTAATTATATTGAAATTTCTACATGGTATCATAACCACCGAGCCACGTAAGTGAGGTGCGAAAATAATAGTATTTTCGTAGGTCTCATCTCTAGCAGGGTGCGAACCTTATTACTGAAAACTTCACGCATTTCTGGGAGCATAAATTCTCGCACCCTACTCAAAGGAGAGGTGTGAACTTCATTAATATTCTCGTAGGTTGCTTAAAGGAGAGGTGCAAACCTCCCTCACCCCACAGTGCATTACAATGCGAACTCTCTCAAATAGTTCGTAGGCTATACACAGGTGAGGTGAGAACTTTCCTTAGAAGGTTCACAGGCTATACACAGGTGGGGTGTGAACTTCCCTCAGGCTGGTAACTGGTTAGGTGCGAACCTCCCAGGGCAAGAAGGATTGCAACAGTTGAGTTTGTGGTTGGATAAAATTCGAATTTGCAGAAGGACTTTCTTGGTGCTACAATTGATTCAAGATCGAAATGGATTTCAATGGCTCGAGGTTGGAGTATGCACTCGAGGGAAAATCGAACTACATTGCTTGGAAGGACAGGATGGAGGCATTACTCAAAGACAATGGCTTGAAGGAATACATTGACAAAGATGTTCCTAAGCCGGATGTGACGGACACTGCAAATCTTGATGCATGGAAAAAGAAAGTGGCAAAGGAGAGGAGGATTATGTTGGAGGGAGTACGAGACCACATTGTCTCAAGAATCCATGGGAAAACCACACCACATTAAATGTGGAAGGTTTTGACGGATCTGTTCCAAAACAGCAGCGACCATAGGAAATTAGCGCTCAAAGATAAACTCAGGAAGATCAAGATGGAGAAGGGCGACACCATTCCAAAATATCTCACGAAGTTTGTCCAATGTAGGGATGAGCTTGGAAGTGTGGGAATAACAGTCAATGCTGGTAATTTGGTGAGCTTGGCTCTCCTAGGACTTCCCAAGAGTTGGCACAATTATCAAGACTCTGTTAATGGAAGGGAAGAATTGCTAGATTGGGAACGACTATGGTCGGATCTAGTGCAGGAGGAGTTAAGGCGGAACACCAGAGATGGATCTTCATCAAAGTGTGATGATGAAGAGGATTATGCTTTGACTGCCAAGGCAAGGAAAGGGAAAGGGAAGAAATTCCATTCAAAATCCGAGTCTAAAGTCAAGAAGCTGGATTTGTCCAAAGTGAAGTATTTTCACTGTCACGAACATGGGCATCTCGCTACTAACTGTCTGCAAAAGAGGAAGAACAAGACGATTGTTGGAGCTGCAATTAGTGAGTCTCTTGTATCGCAATTTGAACTTGAATTCTGTTTGATCGCATGCATGGATTCAAGTTCATCGAGATCGGTGTGGTATTTGGATAGTGGCGCTTCCTACCACATGACGGGAGATAAAGAGTCTTTCAGTGACTTGGAGAAGAAAGATCTCAGAATGCATATAGAGATGGGTGACGATGGACAATACAGTGCGACTGGTATTGGTACCATTACCTTTCAGAGGGAGTCAGGTAAACCATTTCAATTGAAAAATGTTATGCATGTTCCAGGTCTAAATAAAAACCTGGTCTCAGTCGCAATGTTGGAGGACAGAGGCTATGATGTTGTTTTTAGCGGTGGAAAAGCGTTCATGCGACATAAAGCAACGGGTCAAGTCAAGAATATAGGGATTCGAGTTAAGAATCTCTACATGCTAGAGGTAAATGGTTGTGGTTCCATGATGGGCAAGGCAGAAAAAGTTGTGAGCTAGGATGAGGGCGAATTATGGCACAGGCTATTGGGCCATCTTCATCATGGAGCCTTGAAGATCATGCAACAAATATCTACTGGACTTCCAAGGGGAACACTTGCTCAGTTAGATTAGTGCAAGGGGTGCACCCTGGGGAAGTATGTAAAGTCCACCTTTCATGAAAATGAGAACCGTGCTTCGGTGATCCTGGAGAGAATTCACACAGACGTGTGTGGACCATTCTCGGTTGCTTCAACAACAAAACATAGGTATTATGTTATTTTTGTTGATGAATTTTCTTGTAAATGTTGGATATTCTTCATGCAGAAGAAGAATCAAACATTCTCAAGGTTCTGTGAGTTTAAAGCATTGGTGGAGAAAGAGTCAGAGAAGCTAATGAAGACTCTAAGGAGTGAGAATGGTGGAGAATACATCTCTAAGGAATTCAAAGAATTTTGCAGCAGAGAAGGAATTTGAAGAGAACTCATAGCGCCTCATAACCCACAGCAAAATGGGGTCGCGGAGAGGAAGAACAAAACGTTTGTGGGTGCAGGACGAGCAATGTTGCATGATCAGTGCCTACCAATGCATTTGTGGGTAGAAGCATGCAATACTGTGGTTTATGTGCAGAACCGTTGTCCTCATAGAATACTTGGCATGAGTACACCTGAAGAGTCTTTCACTGGTAAGAAACCTAATGTTTCTCATTTAAAAATTTGTGGCTCATCTGTTTTTGTGCATGTGAACAAGGATGCCAGGAAGAAGCTGGAACCGACTGCTGAAGTTGAGATATTTGTGGGGTACACAGAAACACCCCATAATTATTGTGTGTATTTTCTGAACAGTAAGATGATTGTTATGCGACGGGATATAAAATTCGATGAGGGGAAAGCCATGCGGTTGTCGCTTGAGAGGGAGCTAGTCTTGCATACAGAAGAGGAGCTGCTGGTTCCCAAAGATGAGTCTCAAGATGTGGATCAGCCACATGAGAAGGTTCATGGAGTGGAGGAAACCACTCAAGCAGACCCATCCATCAGAAATGGCAGAAAGCGCACCACAGAAGCTAACAGATTGAGACTAGATTCTGCACAGAATGTAGGAACCCCTACTTCACAGTGCAGATAGAGACAGTCTCCTAATCGATTTACTGGATACATGTCTCTCATGAGAAAATGTATTGTGACTGAACCATCTTAATTTCAGGAAGCAGTGCAGGATCCCACTTGGGTTGATTCTATGGTAGAGGAGTATGACTCCATTGTCAAAAATAGTGCATGGAAAATTGTCCCAAGACCGGTCGACAAATCAGTGGTGGAGGGTAAGCTTTTAATCATTTTTCTTTATGTTAATGATTTCATATTGACTGGTGATGAGCAACTGATACACTCGTGCAAGGATGACCTTGCAAAGGAGTTCGAGATGAAGGATTTGGGCCTTCTTCATTATTTCCTTGGATTGGAAATATGGCAGGGAGATGGTGAACTTTTTGTGTCTCAAGGCAAGTATGCAAGGGAGATACTGGGTAAGTTTCACATAGAGGGATGAAAACCCATGGATATTCCTCTTCTAGGAAACTGGAGGAAAGAGGATGCAACTTCTAGAGAGGTAGTGGACACCACTGTCTATCGACAGTTAGTAGGTCCGCTAATGTATTTAGTGAACACGAGACCAGACATTTGCTATGCGGTTAACCAACTAAATCAAAGCGATTATTAAGCCTACCAAACTATTTTGGAAGGCGGGTAAGCATGTCCTGAGATATCTAAAGGGCACATCTGAGTATGGATTATGGTACAAACGGATGGATGAGGTGAAGTTGCATGGCTTCACGGATGCAGATTGGGCGGGCAGCCCAACGGACATAAAGAGCACATCAGGGGGGATCCTTAGTATCAGATCTACAACTGTTTCTTGGTACAACAGGAAACAAATATCCATGGCACTTAGTTCAACGGAAGCAAAATACATGGCAACAAGTCAAGCTGCACATGAGGCTATCTAGATGAGAAAGATCTTGGTTGGTTTGTTTGGTTCTCATTTAGATCCGACAGTGATTTATTGTGATAATCATAGTTGCATTAAACTCTTGATTAATCTTGTGTTTCATGATAGATCTAAGCATATAGATATCCGGTATCATCATCTCAGATATTGTATGCAACGAAAGATCATGTTGCTTCAATACATTCCTACGGAAGATCAGGATGCAGACATTCCGACGAAGGCGCTCACCAGGAGAAAATTAGAATATCATAGAGACAAGATTGGGGTGAAGGATAATCCCTTTCTTGTTGAGAGGGAGTGTTGAAAAGTCAACAAGAAACATGTGTCTAATTTACTTTTCCCTTAAATAAATTGGACAGTAAATATTAATCTATTATCTCATAATTACTTGAATATAATTAACTGAAATGGAAAATCAGTTAACTATGGGAAATTCGAGTTCAAAGGTTGACTGGTAAGACATGGAGGTGACTTGAAGTTGTAACAGAGTTATAAGTGTATTTATGTTAGTTGTGAAGTAGTTTAACTCAGTTAAGTGAGCTAAGCCCAATTGTACTAGTTGCAACTGATGCAACTGAAGATTCGCCACGGTTAACTACATGCATGTCAGATCCAGTGGAGACCCAGTTGATATAACAGGTGAAAGGGACAGTTTGGCTATCAGTTGTGATTTGAGTGAAGTGCACTCATGCAATCACACATGTAGTGGATATGCTCATGAGCATGTGCAAACTAGGCAATTCGAATTCATTGTGAGAATTCTAATTGCAAGGATTGTGTAGAGGAGGCAGGTTGTCTGGACACAGAGAATTGGCACATGTATTTGCTGAATTTTTGTATGACAGTGTGAGACGATTGTATTGTACTGAGAGCTCTTGGATTAGAGTTTTGTATGAGAATGTTTCATGATCCATGATATACATAATATATGATAGTGGGGTTTTTAGCTTGACGCTTTCTAGGAAAAACTTTTGTGTTATGTGTTCTTGATATTTCACTTTGTGATCGTGGTTTAAATTTCCGCAAGAATATTAGTAGAAGTGATTCTGTATTTAATAGTGGCATATAATTGTTAGATCAGGAGAATCACAAGAAATACATTAATTGTATTGAAATCTCTACAAAAACTGAACTCAGAAACTGAAAACCTAGAGGATTTTTCAATGAAAATGGGGTAGTTCTCTGGTGTAAGGGGCACCAGAGCATTCCAATGCTCTGTGTAAGATCACTAGGGAGTGTTGGCGCTCTGATAATAAGGGTAGGGGAGCACTCTGCTTCAAAAGCTCAGAAAAATGCCCAGAAACTCAAAAAATCAAAGAAATTCAGTCAATCAGGGTGATCATGATCAAATAAAGAGGCAATCAAACAAATGAGGCTCTAAAGGCCCTTTTACATAAGGAAAATACAAAAACCTAACCCCGGAAGATGAAAAGCCAAAATGTTTGCGGGCCTCGATGGGGGTAGTTGATACGTTAACTTCCCAGGGGCGTAACGTTTGCATACAATCTCTGTTTGGGGCGCTTGATACACCGTTAGAAATATCTATTCGAGGATTACAAATTTTGTGTGAGAAATATCAAACTTTGATTGATGTTTCTCCTCGTTTTCCCAAAAAATGTCATTTCGGGCCTCAAAACGGCTCCAGAAGTTCAGGACCCGAAAAACTGCTAAAAATAGTAAATTACCAAAATTGCTAGAAAACAGTTTTCAACCAGTTGGAAAAGGTGGGTGGCCACCGATATCTACCTGGATAAATCCTCCCACCTTAGGAAGCAATGGTCTCCATTGCGTTGAGTTCCTGGGGGAGAGGGGAAAGCGATTGTTGAATCTGAATCCTGGTGAGCTTCTTACCTTACTGGAGACGTCACGCTGCTTGGTTTGTTGGAGGTTGTCACGAATATGTGGCTGGAAGGGTTGGACCTTTTTAACCAATCTGGCTACATGAGACGATTGTGTGCAGAAGTAATCTTTGTGCTTTGTTGCAACCTTTTCGACTTGCTTCTGTTGGATAGAAGGTGCTTGGGCCGAGGCTGTAGTGGTTGCAATATCCTTCTGTTCACCTTTTGAATAGATTGTGAAAAAGCTAAATTTTATAGTATGAGATACTACCTTGCAACACTTTTTAGGTGGGACAATAGTCAGAATTACCTCTGGTATTCTGTAGAGATGACCCCCCAAAGTAACAACGACACTACGAGGTCGAGACTCATAAATAACATGGCGCTTCCACATATATGGTTGGCCCAAAAAAACATCACAGACATCTAATGCGACAATATCACATAATACCTCATCCTTGAAGGGATGGATGCCCTATGACAATCGACACTGCTGGCTGACATGAAGATTGCGTCCTTGGAGAAGCCACCCGATGTTGTATGGTTGCGAGTGTAGTGTTGTCGACAATCCCAACTGTTTGACGACCTCTGCTGAGATGAGGTTCTTCTAGCTTCCATTGTCAACAATAAAATACAGCGGGGTGCCCTTCAACCACATCTATGAATGAAAAATGCGCTCCCCCTCTTCAGGATCTGATGGTTCTTTTGGTTGAATTGTTGTGGTCGCGACAATAGCAGTGGGGTCTGTGTCAATGATCTGTCCTTTAAAAGTATTTTCATAATCAGATTCTGAATCAAGGTTCGGCTCCTTGTCTTTGATATCGGCCACCAATGACTGTTTTGAGTGACATTCATCGGTGTTGTGCCAGGGGATTTTGTGGAAATCGCACCATTTTCTGGTGTCCTTCTTTGTCTTCCTGTGACCCTTATTTTCCTGTGTCTTGGAATGGTTTTTGGGAGACTATTTGTTAGGGCCTTCTTCGCATACTTTGGTTGTTACGAATTTGCAAACCCGAACACTCGTTTGTTCTGGTGCTTAAACTTCTGCTCGATTTTAACAACATATCGATAAGCATAACCGAGTGATGAGATTTCCAAAAAATCGATTTCAGTTTGGATGTATCTCTGTAGAGCCTCGCGGTATTTCAGAACCAAATGTCACTTAGAGTCTTTGATACCCAGCTTGGTGCGCAAGGTATGGAAGGTATTGGTGAACTCTGGAACTTCTTGGACCCTCTCTTTCCGCAGTGTGGTCCATCTCATGTACTGGTCCTCATAGTTGCCAACAGGGTAATACTGTTCCTTTACTGCATCCACAAAAAAATCCCAAATGGGCTCGGCCCCATATATTCCAGACTCCTCTGTGGAACTTTTCTCCCAGTAAGTTTCTCGCCAATGTTTGACATGAAGGAGAGATTTAAGGAGTGCGAAGGTGATCTTTACTCTGTTGGAAAAATTGTGGACAGAGAAATAACCTTCTGGCATATTTAACCATTTGTCTAGGGCTTCTGCATCTATTTGTCCTTCAAATACAGGAATATCAAAATTAATTTGTACCTTGAAGGGAGAGGTGCTTCCAAAGTGGCCGCTTGATGAAGATGAGCTTGTTGCTATCGACAGGCATTGAAGGATGTGGGAAAAAATCTCCATCATTTCGTCCCTCTGTCGTGTGAGAGCTTGCTCAAGCAACATACTGATATGATCGTCTGCTCCATCGTTTTTCTTTTCTTCCGCCATTGAGGGTTTCTTGGGTGTGCGAGAGTGATTGTCCTCAAGAGAGACAAACTCGAGACCCAACTTGATATACTTGGACCTCGTCGGGGACATGCGCTGAAAACGATCAAGAGCAACCTGCTCTGATACCACTGATCCAGATTATTTTCGGCACGAAATGAGAGTGGAGATATAATACATAAATGCACAGAGATATCACGGATATCAAATAATATAACATAAATGTATCATAGATGCAACCATAAACACAGAGATACAATAATACACAATTTTCTATTAATGAGCAAAAATGTACAAAGACTGTAAAATATAGAGTGAAAGACTCGCTAGAATGGTGGCAACTTATCTCTGAGAAGAGATGTGATGACTACTCACATCCATGAGAAGACGATTACAATGAGGATCTTAATTCCTTTTTACATAAGGAAAATCCAAAACCCTAACCTCGGAAGACATAAAGCCAAAAGGTTTGCGGGCCCCGATGGGGGTAGTTGATACGTCAACTTTTTAGGGGCGTAACTTTTTCATACGATCGCTATTTGGGGCGCTCGATACGCCGTTAGTAAGATCTATTCGAGGAATACAACTTTTGTGTGAGAAACATCAAACTTTATTCCATGTTGCTCCCTGTTTTCCCAAAAAATGTTGTTTAGGGCCTCAAAACGGCTCCAAAAGTTCAGGACCCAAAAAACTGCTAAAAATAGTAAATTACCAAAATTGCCAGAAAACTATTTTGAGCTAGTTGGAAAAGGTGGATGGCCACTGATATCCACCTAGATCAATCCTCCCTCCTTAGGAAGCAATGGTATCCATTGCGTTGAATTCCCAGGGGAGAGGGGAAAGCGATTGCTGAATCTGAATCCTGATGAGCTGCTTTCCTTGAAACAGATGTCGTGCTGCTTGGTTTGTTGGAGGTTGTCATGAACTTGTGGCTAAAAGGGTTAGAACTTTTTAACCAGTCTGGCTACATGAGATGACTGTGTGCAGAAGTAATCTTTGCGCTTTTTTGCAACCTTGTCGACCTGCTTATGTTGGATAGAAGGTGCTTGGGCCGAGGCTGTAGTGGTTGCAATATCCTTCTGTTCACCTTTTGAGAAGATTGTGAAAAAGATAAATTTTGTAGTATGAGATACTACCTTGCAACACTTTTTAGGTGGGATAATAGTCGGAATTACCTCTGGTAGTTTGTAGAGATGAACCCCCAAAGTAATAATGACACTATGAGGTCGAGACTCATAAATAGCATGGTGCTTACACATATATGGTTGACCCAACAAAACATCACAGACATCCAATGAGGCAATATCACATAATACCTCATCCTTGAAGGGATGGATGCCCTATGACAATCGACACTGCTGGATGACATGAAGATCTCGTCCTTAGTGAAGCCACCCGATGTTGTATGGTTGCGAGTGTGGCGTTGTCGACAATCCCAAAAATTTGATGACCTTTGCTGAGATGAGGTTCTTCTGGCTTCCACTGTCAACAATAAAATGCAGTGGGGTCTACATCAATGATCTGTCCTTTACCAGTATTTTCAGAATCAGATTCTGAATCAGGGTTTGGCTCCTTGTCTTTGCTCTCGGCCACCAATGACTGTTTTGAGCGACATTCATCGGTTTTGTTCCAGGGGATTTTGTGGAAATCACAACATTTTTCAGTGTCCTTCTTTGTCTTCCCGTGACCCTTCTTTTCCTGTGTCTTGGATTGGTTTTCAGGAGACTGTTTGTTAGGGCCGTCTTTGTCATACTTTGGTTGTTGCGGATTTGAAAACCCAAACTCTTGTTTGTTCTGGTGCTTAAACTTCTGCTCGATTTTAACAACATATCGATAAGCAGAACCAAGTGATGAGATTTACAGAAAATCCCTTTCAGTTTGGATGTATCTGTGTAGAGCCTTGCAGTATTTTAGAACCAAATGTCACTCAGAGTCTTTAATACCCATCTTGGTACAAAAGGTATGGAAGGTATTGGTGAACTCTGAAACTGCTTGGCCCATCTCTTTCCATAGTGTGGTCCATCTCGTGTACTGGTCCTCATAGTTGCCAACAAGGTAATACTGTTCCTTTACCGCATCCACAAAAAAATCCCAAGTGGGCTCGACCCCATATATTCGAGACTCCTCTGTGGAACTTTGCTCTCAGTAAGTTTCCCACCAATGTTTGACATGAGGGAGAGCTTTAAGGAGTGCGAAGGTGATTGTTTCTCTGTCGAAAAAATTGTGGACAGAGAAATAACCTTCTAGCAGATTTAACCATTTGTCTAGGGCTTCTGCATCTATCTTTCCTTCAAATACAGGAATATCAAAATTAACTTGTACCTTGAAAGGCGAGGTGCTTCCAAAGTGTTCGTTTGATGAAGATGTGCATGTTGCTATCGGCAGGCGTCGAAGGATGTGGGAAAAATTCTCCATCATTTCATCCCTCTGTCGCGTGAGAGCTTGCTCAAGCAACATATTGATAAGATCGTCTACTCCATCGTTTTTATTTTCTTCCGCCATTGAGGGTTTCTTGGGTGTGCGAGAGAGATTGTCCTCAAGAGAGACAAGATTGAAACCCAACTTTCTATACTCGGACCTCGTCGGGGACATGCATTGAAAACGATCAAGAGTAGCCTGCTCTGATACCATTGATCTAGATTATTTTCGGCACAAAATGAGAGCGGAGATATAATAAATAAATGCACAAAGATATCGCAGATATCCAATAATATAACATAAATGTATCAGATATGCAACCATAAACACATAGATACAATAATACCCAATTTTCTATTAATGAGCGAAAATGTACAAAGACTGTAAAATACAGAGTGAAAGACTCGCTAGAATGGTGGCAACTTATCTCTGAGAAGAGATGTGATGGCTACTCGCATCCATGAGAAGACGATTACAATGAGGCTTTGAAGGACTTTTACATAAGGAAAATCCAAAACCCTAACCCCGGAAGATGAAAATCCAAAAGGTTTGTGGGCCCCGATGGGGGTAGTTGATACGTCAACTTCCCAGGGGTGTAACCTTTGCATACGATCTTCGTTTGGGGTGCTCGATACACCGTTAGAAATATCTATTCGAGGAATACAACTTTTGTGTGAGAAAGATCAAGCTTACTTCCATGTTTCTCCCCGTTTACCCAAAAAACGTCGTTTAGGGCCTCAAAATGGCTCCGGAAGTTCAAGCCCCGAAAAACTGCTAAAAATAGTAAATTACCAAAATTGCCAGAAAATTGTTTTGAGCCAGTTGGAAAAGGTGGGTGGCCACCGATATCCACCTGGATCAATCCTCCTCTCCTTGGCCAAAATACCCATTGAGAATAAAAGTACAAACCTAAATAGAGAGAGTTGGGGTAGTGGGAAGGCCAACAAGCACAACCCTTCATTTCCCATTCCTCACTCTTTTCTCTCCTTTATTATTATTATTATTTTTTCATTTAATTCTCTCTTTTTTATCTTTTGTCTTATTCACCTTTACAATAGAATTGTTTTTCATAGTTTGTCTAACCTTCTTTAATTTCCGAATTAACGTGCAAGTACCGAGTCTTGCAACCATTTGTTTGTTTGAATCCATTTCATATTAGTAATTCTTTTTTACAATGATCCCAATTAATGAAGTTGTTTCCATGATTAGACAAGTCACTTACCTTGAGATATCTAAATTGGTTGAGATTTGTCTTAGATCAATGTTCTTTAGTTTTCATGGTGGATTTTATGAGTAGAGTTGTGGGATTGCTATGGGGTTGCCACTATCCCCAATGGTAGGGAATATTTTTATGGAGCATTTTGGAGGCAAGGAATTTATTCCTCTTTGAAGTTGAATTTATGGGTTAGATATGTTGATGACATCAACGTAAAGTGGCCCCATAATATAAACAACCTTTGCAAAGTTGTCAAACATTTTAATAACCAATCAAAACATATTCAATTCACTATGGAACTACGAGTTAAAATTCCATTCCATTAATTGATGTTCTTGTCTCCAAGAATGTTGATGGATTCATTAGGACACCTTCTATTATGTCGCAATGTACCAAGTAATGTTCAGTGTAGGACACATTGAGTATAATTGGAGTATGCACAATGAATGACCCTCAACTATCAACTTCCTAAGGTTATATGTCTGAGGTCGCCATGCTTATTTCCTTAGACATAAGGGTACTACATCTTATATCCTCTATGTTCTCTAAGTCCTCTTCATCCTTTGTAGCCAAGGGTGTTGTGGCCTATCAAAGATGCTACTCAACTCATTGTTGCATACATATAATGCACCTTGGTCGATTATACACTATCAAGCTTAGCAAACAAGATCAAGAATGGGGGTGTTGATTTGTCAATTTTATAGGAGCCATGACACATCATCTAGTTTATTATTGGTTAGAGGTGGAAAGAGATCACACCTTGGATAACATATTCCCTCAAGATTTATAAGTATTAATGTTGTCATGAGAAAGCTTGTGTTTACACCTAGTTAGATGAGCATAGGATGACTTCTTTAGAGTTTATTCACATTGGTGGTGAAAATTATAAAATCAAGTGGTTGTTGCGGTCCAACTCTTTGCGAACTAGGTATTACTATGTCACTTGTTTCGGCAAACTAGTCTATAATATCCCAGTTTCAACAATTTGGATGTCTTGGATTTGATTACATATATGTTCTAAGTAGTGTAAACATGCACTTTTCATTATTTTCTCTCTACATACCATGAGGTAGAATTTCCATGATAATTTTGAAATCTTGTAAATATTATCTTTAAAAAATAATAATAAATCCAAGGTTGATTGACTAAGACAGAGCACCTATGGGGCCATGAGTCCACCATAGAGGAAAGGTAAGGGGTTCCAAGGGGTTAACCCATGTCTCGTGATCTTGCTATATTTTAACTTCTATGTGAATATCCTATTACCTCATATCTTTTTAATGTTATGCCAAATTAAACTAGAATCCTAGTAAGGGGGGAATATGATGATGATCATAATAATAATAATAACAATAATCTAATTTTAAGGTCACGTCCAAGCCATACACCGAATGGGTGTATGAGACCCCCTTGTTTGTGGGACAAGGGACCCCCTCCATGCAACAATTTTACTGTTAAAGTCTATGGAGGTGTACATACCCTACCCCCCTCTAGATTTGAACATGTGACCTCCTAGGAGGAAACACATGTTCTTAACCATATATATATATATATATTACATGTGGTTCATGACACCAAATACTGATACTCCCTACGTCCACGGAAATCCACCCCCCCCGAAATCCGTGAGAGAACATGGGGAGACCGAGCATTTTCGGAATATTGGGGGCTCAACAAAAAGAACATCATATAGACCCATTTAAGGGCATCACATGTCACTTACGAGGAATTGAACCTGGGTGGGGAGGGTAACAAACATTCCTCCCAACCACCCAAGCTACATCCAATGGACACACACACACACACACACATGAGAACTTAGTAACTCATATTCTAAAGTGGCTACTTCCTATCTAAAAAAAAAACCACCTCCTACTTTCATGGAATCAAGAAAGGGGTGGAGAAGAGGATCCTCACTATTGACCATTTTTTCATTCTTGGAAGGATGAAAGTTGAATTTGGAGAGAGATGCTTGAGAAAAATAGACTTCTTGAAGATAAAATGTGTTTTTCCATGAAGAAAAAACAACCCAACTCTGGTATGAACCATGAAGATATGGAAGATGAATTGTGATGTGACAAAAGGGACACAGATTGAGTAAGAATACATACTCTCAAATTCCTATATATTGTATATTGCCGGTCTTTTTGGGTTGTCCAAGGATAAACAAATATATTGTCCATGAAGCAAAACTCTGCTTGAGATCAAATTTGAAAGTAGATAGTCATTGGGATCTTACTTCACATACTAAAAATAATAGAGAGGAAGAGTATTCCTGAGGTATTGGAGAGTAGCTAAGGGAGTGCATTCCTATGTTGTATGGGGTAGTAGAGTGAGTGCAAAAGTTGGTCTGACTAAAATATTGATTCAAGAACTCAACAATGGCCTTCTTCATTGATCTTGGAAGCTTTGGGAAAGGGGAAGAGTGATTGGAGATCATGAAATTGTCTTCTTCACCCTGTTGGTCTCATAGATCAGTAAGGGGGTGACATCTATAGAGGATAGCCTATGGTTATGAGGAAAATTTCTCACACCCAATCAATTGTCTTGAAACTGAGCTTTTGAAAAAGATAAGTTCCTTCTCCCCTTCTCCTTGTATATTAATTATTTCTTTTATATGATGGATATAAGTTCATTATGGATTATAAGAAAATGTTATGAAATAAATATAGGTATTAATGAGTAAATGTCTATAGATTGAGGTTTCATGCCAAGTGTTTACTTAAATGCTTTAATGAATTTTTCTGTGATTTTGGACATGCATGCGAAGATAGGCCTACAATGATTTGTTTGTATCTCAAAATTTGTGATCTAAGTCAATGCGATTTTTGGTAGAGGGAAGCTTTACATCAGTATGCAAGCACCCACCAAAAAAATTAAGTACTTCGATCAAAATTGTGGAGATATTCACTATTTACCTAAGCAATTTTAGGAATTTTCAAATTTAGGAATATAACCCTTTAAAGATTCACCTTTTTCTCACTATCTATGACATGGTAGGTTGAATTTTTGATACAAAGCCTCTAGACATATATTTGGAAAAACTCATAAAATATCTTGAAAACCCATACTGTCTTTTAAGAGATATTGACTATTTATTAGTGTTGTAGTAGATTTTCCCTTCATAACTATTAATGACAATGGATGTTAATCTTTGCTTGAGGGTGATTAGATTCTTAGTGTGCTAAAGAAATTGAGTGTTAATCTAAGGTATAAGGTATGAATGTGAATTCAATATTGTTCTCTCTAAGATAAATAAATGTTCTTGTATTATTAAAGGCCAAAGCCAAAAGCTCTATAAGATAGTGCATGCAACATGTTTGATAAACTACCTCAACCAATTGCTTGTTTCCATAAGCTTATTGTAACATTTTTGAGGAATTTGGTACACATATTATAATAGGGATTGCATTATGTCTTAAAGGACTTCATTTTTTTTTATGAATATAAGTATTATATAAGTGTTAGTAACTAAGGCGTTGAAGAGGGACTTCATACCCATACTATAAGTAGACACGATTGATTAAATGTAAGGACAATGTATGTATCATGCCTGTAAATAGGTTCTACAATGTAAAATGGAGTAGTGTTCCTCCAAAATTTATATGTTGGTAATTCTTCTTTTAAATGTTGAAAAATGATTCCTTACTTATTATAATTAAAAAAAACTTGGAGGGAATGAAGAGTAGTATTGATTCAAGGAGTTGACTAATGATATATTTGTAAGGAATTATAATGTAAAGTCACTAGGAGAGATCACTAGTATTGGTTGTTTCTATTGGCTTCATGGACATAGTGACGAGGGGCACTACATGCTTACCCTATAACCCTATAAGGTTTTATGGTATTTTGTGTATTTGAATGGGGAGTCAAGAAACAGGTTGAGTAATGAGTTAATCTCTTAGAATTATGAACATCTCGATGAATGTTGAATCTTAGTGACGAAGACCGATTCTGGGGGTTCTGAAAATCAATGAATTCGATCCTTGTACCTGTGGGTTATCTTTCCCACGACATGGACTGAAACGTCTCTGACAACAATAAAACTCAAATAAACCCCTTTATCTGCACCCTGGACCCACTCTCATAACCCCCAATAGATTCGGCACTCACCTTCAAAACTCATCTCTGCGAAGTTCACATCCATCGTCATTGATCTCATCCAATAGATTCGGCACTTCACTCTAGGTTTCTAGAACTAGTATGTAGAAACCAAAGCTAAACGAATTACCGGATCAAGTGTCATTTACCTTCCGTCACAACATACAACTAACCTAAAACTTTTGATCTGATCTGATCCAATATAGAAGCTCGACTTCGGTGGAACCTTGTCCACTGGCCACACCAGATACTAGGCCACCAATCTTTGCAAATGTTGCACACAATTGATAAGTGAAGAGTCGATCCAATAGATCAACTATCGGGTGTTTCGGTCTCTTCGGTTTCCCAGGATAACAAGTATCGAGCTAGCTCTTTTGTGACCTGTTATTTTAGTTCTAGTCTAGTCTGACCACCGGACCACTAGTTTACTGAGACCACTAGGCCATTAGGACTACCGAGCACCGACCTTCAACTCATAACACTCATCACTGCAGAGTTTTTCCGCGGTCCGATCTTTAAACAATGACCGTTGATCTCCATGAGAGTGGACGATTGGATCTGCTTCTCGGTCACATGATATCATTTCAATGGATCACCGTTGATCCATTTTGTGATCAACGGTGGATCTCTTCCATTGCAATACGATGCATTTTCATAACTTCTGACCTGTAGCTCTCACTCTCGATGCTTGATTTCTCTCCACAAGTGCACGCATACATTAATTCAAGGACTCAATAGGGTTTAAACACTCATAACATGGGAGACTGAAATATACACAAAAATACACTATTTTCATTAAATCGAGCTCAATAAATACATACGGCCTCTCTAGGCCTGGCCACCCTCGACCTGATTTTACATTGTGACTAGCCTCCTCTCAACAACAACCGAAGGCTTACATTTAAACAAGAAAAATAAGAGGATCAGATCACTCCATATCCGATCTATCCTCACAATATCGCTAAGGTCTCTCAAAATAACAAATATCAACAAACCCTATCACAATTTTTCAACTTATACTTCAACCATATTATATATTCAATTTATATCCAATGAGCAATGAAGAATATCCAATGAACAATGAAGACTAGTAGAAGAGATACACCAATACACCATGCACCATGTATGAGAAATAATAATAAGTTATTGTTCAAGGGAAGTAATGACTTCCAAGGGAAGATAAATCTTCCAAGTTCAAAGGAGGGTCAAACCTTCAATCAAGGGAAGCAACAACTTCCAAGTTCAAGGGAGGGTTAAACCTCCAAACAATGCCTTCAAGGGAAGCAACAACTTCCAAGTTCAAGGGAGGGTTAAAACTCCAAACAACGCCTTCAAGGGAAGCTACAACTTCCAATTTCAAGGGAGGGTTAAGCCCTCTATCATTGCCCCTTATTTCCACCCAATAATATAGAAGAGATAATAAACCTTTACATCAAAATATCACCATCAACAAAATATAACCATTACATAGAAACTTGAACTAGAGATCACCAAGATGTACCTTCCTTAGAACTTCCTCAAGCCTTTTCTCAGGTATGCTACCTATCCTCTTATAAGCATGTGTATGTACGCTATATGTCTTCTTATCAACACACGTATATACGCTACTTGTCCTCTTATCAACCCGCGTACACCCTAAAAAAACTAGGGTTTTTGCAATTCCGAAACTTCTGGGCCTTTGATACTTTACCACCTCATGCTTGCTCCATGTTTAACTCCGCACATACTCCTAGCACACGTGTAGACCCACTTATGCTAGCTCCATCACACTTGCTTGAATGATTCAAATGAAGGATCTTCAATGTGTATTTATACTCTTTATGACACTTCCTTTTGACATTAGGGCCGACCTGTCACTTTCTTATTTTGTAATTCTTTTCTTTAATTATCTTCAGGTCCGACCTATAAATTCACATGTTAATCTTCAAAAAAATCATTTCTCCTCAACCATGAGGATCCATGTGACGTGCCACCTACCACCAAAAATGACATGGTGTATACTATCCATACATGGGTGTGGTATCTGCATGGATATTGTCCTTCATGTCCAAATACCTTCATCAACTATGGGGTCCAAAATCAATGAATAGGGTTGACATCAATGACAACAATCAATCTTCCAACAGTTTGAATGCATCGTACCTTAATCCCTAGGATTTTCATCCATGAAAGGGATTAAACCCCCATATAGGAGATTATATGAGGTTGTTGAACTGAGATGATTTGATGAATTTCAAATAGGGATTTAGTTTGTGAATCAATGCTTATAGTTATGATGAATGGGTAATGTAATTAGTGTATATTGTTGTCAGTTTGGGAGATGTGTCATGTTGTGCATTTTATATACTAGTATTTCAATGCATAACAATCATCTCCTAAGACTCTAGCTTTTAAACTTTACTTGTGTGGAGTAATGAGTTCTCACATAGAGATTGATTTTAGAACTAAATTATGACAAACTTTGTTATAGTATTTAAGTGGAAGGATATCTTCATGAAATGGTCTTATATTGTTGAAAACTGTTTATATTTTGTTGCTATCAATGAATTATTAAACTAGCAAACCCTACTTTTGATGTTGGTATTGAAGGTACATTACAAATTGGTATAAGAGCCATTGGTTACAGTGCTAGGGGTCGTATGGACTCAAGGGAAATGGATGACACTGTTTTCGTTGACATGTTAAGCTAATAGGTAATTCTTGAATAAGTGAGACTAGTTATTTCCAGTGTACTTGTAACTATATGAAGTGGTTGATTGGGGAATGTTTTGTAACCATTATGAAAATATCTAAATGTTGATGTAAGTGCTTACATTTAATCGGGTATTGGTATTACCATTAAGACTTAATTGTGTCCAGCCTTTGGAGGTTTTAACATGTATAAGTGTTATGCATTATTGATTGTCAGGTTTGGTGGCTAGTTGAGTGATGGGTTGTTTACCTAGAGGTATAAACGATTGTTTATTAATGATCCTTATTCTTATTCATTGTATATGGGTTTAAAGGTATCCACCTTGCTCCTAAGGATTATCACCCTTAAAAGTGAATATACCTTTCATCCATGGTGTTTTAGATCATTGTTGAGATGAATTTGTCTTAGGGTTGTTAGGAAGGAGTTTAATTGATGCTAAAATAGTCATGTTTGGGGGTATATTGGTATTGCTAACAAGACTTCATTGTAACCAACATTGAGGGTCATGTATGCATTTGAATTAGTAGATCTCTTATTTATACAAAGTGGAGTTATTATTCATGAAGAGGACTATATATTTCCATTAATATAAATGCATGCCTATTGATATGAATGCATGGATGGGTTTAATTGTGGAACATGAAATTGTACTTGTTATGTTTTGGGTAACGTCATTGCTACCTAGTTGTGTTCATCTTGAAGATTATTTTATGTTGTGTAATTTGAATGCTAGTTTTGAGTGGGTTGTATGCCACTCTTTAGAATGAGCTAGTGTG
Organism: Picea engelmannii; assembly: GCA_009831015.1. Lineage (NCBI taxonomy): Eukaryota > Viridiplantae > Streptophyta > Pinopsida > Pinales > Pinaceae > Picea > Picea engelmannii. Next base: position 871,880 of record ML776608.1, read on the forward strand.
AAATGATCATATAGCAAGTGTGTAAGAGTGTTATGTATGACATGGTATAAGGAATATTTTATCTTATTGTTAGTTGCCATATGAAAGAGAGAAATGTAATTTAATTATGCCTTTGAAAGTTGTCATGTGAATGATCATGAACTTTCATCTAACAAATTGATCCGAAGTCTGAGTTGCAATTAGTATGAATTGTTGTTGAATCATTGAAAGGATTATGTAGACAAGCTAGTAAATCCATTGGATGTGAAAGAATAATTTAGGGTGCCATTTATAATTTATCCTCCACTTGAGATATGAGATTGATATATGAATTGGATCATCTCGATGATGTTCAATTATTTGATGAATACATCAGAAATGACTATTAATAGATTTTATTGGAAGAGTACCGCGAATTTGAGGGACATTATGCCATTAGATCTTGGATTGGGTAGGTTGGTAAAAACTTGAGTAAATACATAGGTAATGGAAGAAATCTCATAAGAAGAGCAAAATCATTGTCTACTAGTGAAAAACTAAGTATTATGGTAATGTTTTATCATATTTGAATCTGTTGGCTATGAGAAAGAGTTGAATTTGAATTTGTTTGATTCTAATTCATTTGAATATGTTTAATGGTGAAGATTTCAATAAATATAATTTGCATATGATTGGTATGCTAAGTATACTTCATTCTAATTGAACTTTGCGGGTTGTATTTTTTTGTTTTGATATGCTAACTGCATAAAGGAAGGCAACCCAAGTGTAATGGTTGTAGAGCATGATGTCATGCATACTGAAAAAGGGTTAATTGAAAACTTGATTAGATCATGTTTGGATCTAAACTATGCTAGGAGATAAGACCAACTGTCAAGAATCATAGTAGAGCTTGGCTGAAGTTTTCCAAGGAATTTAAAACAATTTCTAGAATGGACAACATGCAAAGACAATGAAAAGCATCAGAGAAAGTTGCAAATTTTCCAATCATTAGATTGAAATAGTGAATGGAACATGTAGTCAACCATGCATATAGGGGAATGTGGAAGATTTCTACCCCTAAACTATGTTTTTATTATGGAGTAGACTTTTATGTTTTTAGAAGTATTTGAAGGATTAACTCCTACTTGTGATATTTAATGAATACATTGTAATACATTAATAAAGAAGACTAAGAACAAAAATCTACATATAATTCAAAGATGTGGACAAGGGGAGAAGTTAGGAATGAGGATCTCATAGGATCAAGTTGAGTGATTCATGGAGACATTATTGGAGATAATTGAACTAAATATCTAATTATGACATAGTTTTTATGGTCACCTAAAACTATATAAAGAGACCAACTATACAATAGAAACACACACATGAAAGGTTTGGTTGAATAGAATCCTCCCCTTGCAGGTTTCTTGAGTGTAAAGTCCTCATGATGTCCCTTTATTAGTATATGTTTGAGTCTATTTTCTACTGTATCTAAATCCAAACATTTGGTATCAGAGCTTTGAGAGTTGTGATCATAGAAAATAAGTGAGGAGTGTGAGTGTGTCATGTGTAGATTAGACTAATTTTGGCTATGAAAACTTTTGTATTGTTGTTTGTTATTAGTATATGTGGATATTTCCCTCAGAAAGACTATTTGATAGAAGAATTGAAGAAATTTGTGCATGTAGAGCACCCACTACAAGATAAGAAAGATCCAAGTGAAGCCTGCATTAAAAATGTTGCCACATGCCATGAGAACAATAAAATAAGTGATTCATTGAAGCCATTTGTTATGGAGTGCATGATCCGAGTACAAATCTTTAAATTAAATTAGATTATTCATGTGTGAGAATTTTCATCCTCTAATGTTGCTAGTGCTTGAGATAAAATCACAAAGACTTCTACTCAATGTTTCTTTTAAACCATATAAATCATGACTTATTAGAGTATTTGGCGGTCAAATCATATTTCTTTTAAAAAATAATCATTTATCTTAAGCGATATCTCACAGATTCCTTTTTAAAATCTCAAAAAATAGGCAGCGACACTTTTATTAGTGTCCCATGAATAGTTCAATTGAAATAATATCTTAGGAGTACGAATTCCCCAAATGCTCTAGAAAACCCAAATCCCTACAAGTTCCAATATTGAGAAATTTCAAGTGTTCTTGTCATATCCATTCATAGGTTTAGATATTGAGAAATTTCAAGTGTTCTTGTCATATCCATTCACAGGTTTAGATATTGAGAAACATCAAGTTTTGACAAATACATCTAGCAATCATTATTATCTATTGCCTATTGTGTATAGCAACAAAGTCCTACAATATATAGATCATATGATGGCATTTTATATAGTGGCATGACTGATATGGATTTGAACTGTAATGGAGTATAAAATCACTTGGAACCAAAATATTATAGACACAATGTTGGCCATCAAATAAATAGAGTAACTCATGACCATATGCAACTTGTAGCATTGTGCACATGGAAACTTGTTCCCAAGTGTCTTTTATAGTTGTGCCCATATTCAAGTCTTTTCACACTTTGTCCTACCTTGTTGAGGTGTGACCATGTAAGCTTGATTGCAGCTCGGAGGTCCTTGGAGAATGAGTGTATCCATTAGAGTTGGTAGGGTGGTCAACTAGTGGATTCCAATGATTGACAAAGTTAATGCAAGGAATTTGGGGCTCCTATTTCAAGTTCAAAAATACAATTCTCAAATTTTGTAAGTTAGTTTGTTATACAACATTATTGTGATTTAGAATATTTTCGATAAATGGTTAGTTTTAATATTTATTCTATGGAAAAAATATGTTGTTACTTGCAATTGTAAACGATAGTTTTAATTTCAATTTGTAAATTGTTGTTCCTGGGATTGTTCTTGGTTGTTTAGGAATAATGTGAAGGAATCTCAAAACCTACTTTTGACTACAAGCTGACCCTTCCAGTTAGAGAGGGCTCTCTCAAAGACAAAAATATACTGACTGCCTACTGTCACTAGGCATCAACTTACTTCGTTAGACTCAGATGTCAGATTTAAAAGATAAACAGAGGGATAGATAAGGGAGTTAAGATTTAGGATTAGACCAAGAATAAAGAATTGTAATCCTATTAGACCAGAGGCCTAATCCATTGAACATGGAGTCTCATTCATTAGAGAACAAAAAGTTGAATATGTAAGACGAAATAAAAGAATAAGACAATTAAATCTCTAATAATATAGAGGGAAAAAGCAATCTCTACAAATATGAAATGAAGAATAAACAATTTGTTGGGCATCTTAAACAATGAATCCAGCTGATCCGAAAAAATCTTTTAATGACTATGGTTGAGTTATTATACATGTGTTCATTAACCAATTAAAGAAGCTTAATGAAAGAGGAAGAATATATGAAAATGTTTCACAGCCATATAAACATGTACAAAACATAAATGAAGCAATAAACAACAACAAACTATAACACCAATGTGATAACGGAGTTCGGCAATCTCGCCTACGTCTTTGGGTCTTTGTCTTAGTGGGTGAGGCTTCTTTATTTTTGTTCAAAGCTCAATAAGTACATCACAATAGTGCCAAAAGGCTACAAGACTGATCTGGTCTTGTTCTCCCAGATATCTAGAACCCAACAGAAGAAACGACTCTCAAATTGGATGACCGGAGCTCCCAGAAATGGCCCACAAAGGTGCGCTCCTCAACAACTTCCCTGCATAAAAATGGCTTTGGCTTGGATTTCATTCATCATAACTCTGCTCTGACTGTCCTCCCATGGCATCAAGAAGGCCTAGTTTATATATATATGAAGTTGGATATCATCCCCCAACTTGCTCCCAAAATATGGGCTCAAAAAGAGCCCAATATCCCCCCAAAATGGGCAAAAATCTCCATTAACAGGTTTAAAGTCAATAAAAATCCACTAAAGCAAAGTAAATAACCCATTTTTGTTTAAATATAGGGCTTAGCCTCTTTAACCCTGTGCGCGCCCCCTTAAATGGTCATATGGCAGCTATAAATGGCCAAGTGCCAACCCAAAGGTTTGTGCACTGGCCTCTTCTTCGAAAACTGTGGTCATGTGGCAATATAACATAAGACCGTGCCCTTGGGGTGCGCATAACCCATGGTTCCAGCCCCCCAAAATGTTAGGTGGAAGGTGCTAACAATGCGCGATGGTGGTTACATACATGGCGCCCACGCCCCTGTGGTTATATGCAACAACAATTAAACCGTGGGACGGGGCTTAGCCCCAGCCCGTTTTCACCCTCCATATATTTACATTCCAATATATATTATAAAGTGGGTTCTTAAAACTTAAGCTCCAATGTGGTGCGTTGTTCAATAGACCTTTACCAAAGAGCTTGCCTTCTCCAATAGGTCGTGGGGTCGAGACCCATGATCTCCCTAAAATTTTGCCATTCAAACTAGTGATGGGGTGCCATGTGGCAACCCATGTCTGGGCCACGTGGTGCCCTTTCATTGGTCCTCAATTGCCACTTGTCAATGCTTTATTGGTCCCTGTGACCGCCCAGTCACCCTGCTACCTCTACTGCCACATGTCACTTTGCTGATTTCAGCATGATGACATCTGTAGGACATCATGCTGACATCATCATTAACTTTTGCCAGTTGACCTGTTGACTCTTTAGCTATTGGGGGAAATGATCAACATGCGATAACTTTCAAATACAATGCCCATTTGAGAAAGTAAATATATGGCTAGAATCATCACGACGAGATGGTCGCAATGGAATTGGTTTCATTCAATTCTAAGAACTTTCATTTTTGAGCCTTTTTTGGATCTGGGAAGCCTCTTGGATTTGATTTTGGATCACACCTCCCCACTAAAGGACCTTTTTGTCCCCAAGAGGTTACTTACTAGTCAACAATCTCCGGATAGGCCACCCGACTTGTCCTCTTTCTTTGAACTCTATCCTGTGCACATGTCTCATCAAGATCATCTGTAACACAATCATGAAAACTGACAGCATATTGTTAGCCATTTGAACCTTGTCACATTTTACTAAAGCTATGATCATCCATGTAGACAACATTACTAATGATAGCATCAAAAACACAACTGCAAATGAGCTGATATACTTGTAATATTTTCACGACATGAGTTTATCTTGAAGCAAACTGTGATTGATTTTCCATTCAACAATCATTTCCTGTCCTTGCTTAAGATCGATTACTTCATTTGAAACAATTATTGGTTTGTTGCTTGCTTGCACTGCCTTCTTTAATTGTTCCATTGTTTGAAGTGTTTTATTTTCCTTAACATTATGAGCATGAACCACATAATCTTGACCTACTTTGGTTAATTGATATTGATTCTTTGTCTTGCAGAAGATTGCCTTATGATCATATAAGTATGGACTACCTAAGACCATTCCACATTCACTTAATGGCATTACATCACATGTTACCTCATCCACATACTTAGATGAAATTGCAAATTTGATTATGCATTGCTTTGTTATGTGCATTTGATGATGATTTCTTATCCATTTAAGTGTGCAAGGCTTATGATGTACTTGTGTTTTTAACCCCAATTGCTTAACCAATTCTTTTGAGATTATATTAGATTGAGATCCACTGTCGATTAATGTGTCTATCTTAGTGTGTCGCATGATTACCCTTATATGAAACAAGTTACTTCTACAATCAATTCCTTCACCAATTTTACCTACCATACCAACCAATGAGACCTTAGATTCATCACCAGAATCTGATCCCAAGTCTGTGGGTCTTGTTGTCGTTGCCACTGTTTGCTTCCCTTTCTTTTCCTTGAACCACTTTGGCCTCTTCTCGGGATGAAACTTCCAACATATGTCCTTATCATGCCCCTCTTTCTTGCAATCCTTGCAAGAGGGTTTCTCTTCCTTTCTCGCCACTGAACTTGCCTTTTTCCATGCCATTTCCTCTTGTCCTCATTCCTTGAAGACGATTCCCCTGATACACCTGCTTTCCCTGATTCAATGTATGTCACTTGAAAAGAAACCTCATCAAGGTTAGTGGGTCCAAACATGGATACAATGTTTCTAATATGTGCAGGTAAACCTCCTATATACCTCATAAAGGTTTCCTATGTATGTAAAGGGATATCTAACATCAATACCATTTTTTGAAAGCCATTTGTGTATTCTTGCACTGTTTGTCCTTTTCTTAGTTTTAAATCTTGCCATTCAATTAATGCTTTTTCTTTATAACCCAAAGGATAGAATTGTTTCTTAAGTGCAGAAATGAAACTTTTCCATGATGGAAATACATTACCCACTTGTTGCATTCCATTTTGCAACTTACTTTGCCACCAGATGAGAGTTGTGCCTGCAAGTCTCAAAGATGCCAACTTGATTTGCATGGCCTCATCCTTGATCTATTGCACACTGCAGTAAACCTACATCCGCATGACCCTATTTTCAAGTCTCTCTCCATTAACTTCACCATCATATATGGGTAATTCAAATTTAACATCAAGTTTTAATAATGGAATTTCATTCTTATGTTTATGAACATGTTTCTTTGCATTGGATTTAGAACTTGAACTTGAAGAAGAAGGAGAAGAAGGAGGTGATGATGGAGGTGAAGGAGGAATATGAGGAGGATCCTCTCCCTCTTCACTTTTTCCCTTTGAATATTCACCCCAATTTGGTTTCTTATGTTCCAAGTAATCTTCATACAAAACTTTCATCATCTCCAACATGGAAAAGAAAGCTTTTCGAAATTATTTCTCATCCTGAGAAAGTCCCTCTTTCGATGCCATATTCTMGGTGTGATAAGCTCTCTTTCTCAATCCAATTAATGGATTATCTGAAACAAGCTCACCTTCACCACGATGTAGTTTTTCCTTGGGTAATGTGCAAAACTCAAATCCAAATGTCAACTAGCTCTGATACCACTTGATCCAAAAAGATCTTTTAATGACTATGATTGAGTTATTATGCATGTGTTCATTAACCAATTAAGGAAGCTTAATGAAAGAGGAAGAAGATATGAGAATGTTTCACAGCTATATAAACATGTACAGAACAAAAATTAAGCAATAAACAACAACAAACCATAACACCAATGTGATAACGAAGTTCGGCAATCTCGCCTACGTCTCTTGGCCTTTGTCCTAGTCGGTGAGGCTTCTTTATTTCTGTTCAAATCTCAATAAGTACATCACAGTAGTGCCAAAAGGATACAAGACTGATCCAGTCTTGTTCTCTTAGATCTCTAGAACCCAACAGAAGAAATGACACTCAAATCGGATGATCGAAGCTCCCAGAAATGGCCCACAAAGGTGCGCTCCTCAACAACTTCCTTGCATAAAAATGGTTTTGTCTTGGCTTTCCTTCATCATAAATATGCTCTGACTATCCTCCCATGGCCTCAAGAAGGCCTATTTTATATAGATCTGAAGTTGGTTATCATCCTCCAACTTCCTCCCAAAATCTGGGCTCAAAAAGAGCCTAATATCCCCCCAAAATGGGCAAAAATCTCCATTAACAGGCTTAAAATCAATAAAAATCCACTAAACCAAAGTAAATAACCCATTTTTGTTTAAATATATGGCTTATCCCCTTTAAACCTGTGCGCGCCCCCTTAAATGGTCATATGGAAACTATAAATGGCCAAGCGCCAGGCCAAAGGGATGTGCACTGGCCTCTTCTCCGAAAACTGTGGTCATGTGGCAATATAACAAAAGACCGCGCCCTTGGGGTGTGCATAACCCATGGTTCCATCCCCCTGAAACGTTTGGTGGAAGGTGATAACAATGCACGTTGGTGGTTACATACATGGCGCCCAAACCCCTGTGGTTATATGCAACAACAATTAAACCGTGGGTTGGGGCTTAGCCCCAACCCCTTTCCACCCTCCATATATTTACATTGGAATATATATTATAAAGTGGGTTTAAAAAACTCAAGCTCCAATGTGGTGCATTGGTCAGTAGACCTTTACCAAAGTGCTTACCTCCTCCAATAGGTCACGAGGTTGAGACCCATGAGCTCCATAAAATTTTTCCATTCAAACTAGTGATGGGGTGCCACGTGGCAACCCATGTCTAGGCCACGTGTCACCCTTTCATTGGTCGTCAATTGCCACTTGTCAACGTTGTATTGGTCCCTGTCACTGCCCAATCACCCTGTCGCCTCTGCTGCCACATGTCACTTTGCTGATGTCAACATGATGATGTTATCAGGATGTTATGCTGACATCATCATTGACTTTTGCCAGTTGACCTGTTGACATTTTAGTTGTTTGGGGAAATGATCAGTGTGCGATAAATTTCGCATACAATGCCAGGTTGAGAAAGTAAATATATGGATGAAATCAAAGCAACGAGCCAGTCGCAATGGAATTGGTTTCATTCAATTATGAGAACTTTCATTTTTGAGCCTTTTCTGGACTTGGGAAGTCTCTTGGATCCGATTTTGGATCACCGACAAAGGAAATCAAGTGCATGTAACAAAATGTATCAGGGTTATGGATAATGTTGTATAGATAAAAGTGAACACTGTTAAGGTAAATATATGCAATTATCTTACTCAAGCATTTTCGGATCTTGCTTGGCTAATGCAAGATAGTCGGTAATGTTACCCTATGTTTATAGCCTCAAAAAGTGTTTCCCAATCCACATGTATTAATTATAAAGGGTTAGGTTGATTTTTGATAAAAGATTGTTGCAAAAAAGTATAACATTTTTATACCATTTTCTGAATAATACAGATGCAAAAGGTAAATGTGGAGACAAAATAAAAAATACCAAGTCACGTATCAACACAGATGAGACAAAAATGAAATTGCTTATTTCATTCCAAGAAATAAAAAGAGTCGCTCTCTTTACAAAAATCTCTGAGGGAGTTTGGACCAAAGTCAAACTTAGATATCCCTGATGAAAACCATACAAAAGGACTCTAACAGGACATAAAAACTGAATTTAAAATATGGATCATCTTACCACAGATTGTTGCCTACTCGACTCTGCACAATATCCTTTATCAGTCATGAAATTTAATTCATAAACAGACAAGTCTACACAGACTATCAAAGATAGATCAACACCTCTGAAAACAAGTGTCTGAATGATGTAATTCAACTTTGAATCTTGTTGTCTACAGGACCCTGCTGTCATAAAAGAGAATTAGGTTTTTAATGAATTGAAGAATGAATGAAAACTGAGCTATCTCAATAAAACTCAAGAGAAAACCTTAGTATGCTTTTTCCTTCTATTCTCCCTTTGTTCTTTCTTCTCATTTTGCTTTTATGCATCCCAAATTAGTTGAAGTAGTTCAACTACTTCTTTTAGTTAAGTTAGCTAAAACTCAACTAACTTTTAGTTAGGGGAAGAATTAATATAATAATAATAACAAGAGCCTTTTATTAAATAATAACTAGTAGGTGGGACCCCTTGTGACTCCCTTTAGTTTCTTAACAAAAATAAACATAACTAGTCAATCAAACAAACACATCCCTCCTTGTGGCTCCCATAATCATTCTCATATTTTGAAAATTAAATATCAATGATATTTTAAATCATATCCAAACATATAATATCCAAAATATCCAAAAATAGTATGTTGTCCAAAAACTTCAGCATTCAACTGTTCTCATCAAAACAATAATAAAATATACTCAAAAACCATATTTTCCACTTTGGGAGACAATTTTCCCTTTGTTGTTGCTATCTCCTTTTGAATTTCTTGAATTAGCCTTAGCCTGTGTGGAGCCTTGAGGTTTGATCTTACTAATGACATGAGAACAATCATCTCTCAAGTGCATGCAGGATGAAACTGATTTGGCTGAATCACTTGAGGGAGAGGATGGGGAAACAACAACTTTTCCTTTGTCATGCATGTGGTGGGATTCAGTTTTGAGTCTTTTGCTTGTGTGGGAGGATTGTATAGGTGAGTGTGCAGGGGCAATATGGACATTTGGGTTAACATGTGGAGGAGGAGCAGGTAGAGACAAATTTGGCCAGCCACAATGTTGGGAGACTGCTAGGTGAACAATCTCCTGCCATCTGTCATTCTCAAGAACTTTAGGTTGCAATGAAACTTGAGGGGGGACAGGGATACCGGGGACATGTTGGGGTTGGAAGGGAGGCCTTTCTGGTCTAGGTTGGACCACCCCATGTCCAATCCAATTGAAAAATCTAGCTTGGAAGAGCTGGTTTAGCTCTTGAGGGTCTGCATCAAAATGTATCGAGAACCTTGGCCTTCTAGGCCTTCTATTCCAATTCCCTCTGCCCCTGTTATTTTGGCCATGGCTTCCTCTGCTAAAGATGCTCATCCTGTATGCAACGTTTATTAGCAATTGGCTTCTTAAACAAACCATACATGACATCTCTTAATATGAAACAAAGTTTGGATCAACAATCACATCAGACCCATGCAATCCAATCCATATAATTCATTTAATAATTGTTAATGAGCAAGGGGTGAATAAGGGTTCTTGGATATCTGAGAGGGTTGTATTGAGTGAAAAAGTGAGAAAATGAAAGGGAGTAAGAACATGATTACTGCTTAACAATTCAATAAACAATCAACTGTGCAACAATAACCAAATCATATCAGTTGTGATCCATCTTTGTGTTATTTCTTAATCACTATAATACAAAGTTTTTTAATTTAATTTTAAGAACAAGGCGTGCAAAATGAATCTGGGATTGTGAGGGGATTTGAGCAAAAAAGTGAGAAAATGACAGGGGATTTAATGCATACTATTCATAAAATAAATTAAATAATCAACAATCATAACTCTGTATTAAAATCAATCCAAAAGCACCAACATTCATCGTTCCTCAATTATATACAAAACTGCTTGTTGTTTCAATAATTAAATCTCCCAAAATTCCTTTATAACAGTCTGTGTAAACATAACTTATAAAAACTTTTTCCATTCAACATTATTGTTTAATAAAATGTTGAACCCTTGTTCTTCCTTTTTTTTTTTTTTTTTTAAATAATCAAAACATGCACAACAATATGTTCAACATCCATCCATGATAATCCATAATGCACCACGATGACAATCAACATCCACTGTTTACCAATCAACAATCGGGCCCAATTAAAAAAATAAGCAGGTCTTCATCATATCAATCGACAAAATCTTGAAATGAAAACAACAGTCAATCCAAACATAAACCCCAAGCCTTATCTATGTGGGTATAACTTCCTTTAAAACAATTGGTAGTTTGCGTGATGTTCCAATATAACCAATCATATATGAGCGAACAAAACTCGATTGACACATAAGCATCATTTTAAAACTTTCCAGAACCCTGATCAGGCTTAGTAAAATTCATACGCATGTGTCTTCTTTTGCAATCAAGACCACGCTAGATAAAACATAGTAAGCGAAACCATAACAAGTAGGAAGACAACCCTCGACTATATGCAACCGATCATTCCATTCTTATTCAAACAATTTAATCATACAAGGACGAGATATAGACTCAATGAGAGAGTATGTGTTTTAAAGACCTCCATAACTATTTAATTGATAACCAATTCTTGACAACCCTAGAAGGTGCCCGAGGAGAGAAAAGACAGCTAGAGTCCAAATTAGGCTTTGTCAAAATCAAATGCAGGGAGGTAACAAGAGTCTGTTTATATTTTAAACAAAAACACAGAGAGTTGACGATCTTCAGAGACTTATATCAACCACAGGAAAAAACACATTTCAAACAAGACACAACAGTGAGCCATACCGTATTTACTTATCACTCCAAGTCTCGGCAACATAACCAATAGTTAACACCCATGGAGGGAAAAGACCATAAGAGTAAAATAACCCATTGCACACAGTGCATTTAAAACTTGCAGAGAAGAGGTGAGGGTTAACTTAACAAAGGTGGGTGTTCAAACACAATGAGACAATGCCTCTTTCCAATCACCAGGAGATTAATAACTTTTGTCAGCGACAACAATGAAGACACACACATCCCTTTGACATAAATCCAAGATACAAATTGTATCAATCCACAACCACACAACCTGTATTAATGTTAGGGGCCAACCAAGACTGGATCTTGGGACACTTCAGTGAAAATACAGTAAGAATGAGCCATCAACCACGACTCGAGGTTTCAAGAAAAGAAAACAACAATTGTTGGCAATTTCTCTGCGACTGGGTAAGGGTTACCATCACAACTGAGAGGAAATGAGTTAAGCGACAATGATACATAGAACAAAAATCCTCAATCATCAACCCAGAGCCATATTGCACCACTGTTTACTTATTATTCCACAGATACCCATCATGAAACTATACTGATCGAGCAACCAGTCAACGCGCAACTTAAAAATACCCATTCCTTTGCTTGTAATCCCAAACATTTTATAGTCATAACAGAGAGCCATAGCACCACATTTATACATAGTCGAAATTCTCAAGAACACACAGAATCCAAGCATCACTGAGCCATCATTTGGTTCATACAACAGAGAATACATCGTGGATGGAGAGAAAAGAATCCTACCTGTGGGAAAAAAACTTAAATGGCGAGTTGGCTGAGCTTTCCCTTCTAAAAACCCAAAAATGTGGAGCTTCACAACCAGTAGAGAGAAATTGCAATAATGGAGCAACGCTAGGGTGATAGACGATAGGGAATGTATAGAGTGACGTGTAGTAAATGCACGTCGCTTCCATCACTTGGCCCTATTCAATTCAAAGTATGAGACAACCCAATAAGCATATCATTCACCAATAATAAAGCCATATAACCAATGTGTATTCAATGCCAAACCATCGTGAGATTTGAGACGATATCCATTTCATAGTACACCACCCAATATAGTTTACAGGTTAACCCTTACCATAACTCCAAGTACTAATACATATTAACAATGCTATATGTGCCTCCATTCAAATCTAATGAAATTTGCATAGTCTATTAACCAAACAAATAGCATAATAGTTAGGACTAACACTAGTATCCCTTAACTCTCTCATTCGAAACTTGCATATAGTCTTTCCTTATAGCTCAAATACATAGTTTCTTTCCTTTTGTTACACTTTAGGATATTTTCATAGTCTTTTTTTTTGTTTTGATCATGCTACCATTAAAATATCCCTTGCATATATGTGTCTAGGTAATCGATCATAAGAATTAGTAACAAGGTTATAAAATAGCAATTGTAAATAACATGCTCCTCATAACCATAAAATTGTCCTATGTCGCAAAAAGCATTCCACGATAATGCATTATGCACCTATCATCACGCCAAATGAAACCAAGACTACATCGTAAAAAATGTAGGATTGTGTAGGCAGCATCAAAACAACAACAAAACATGTGTAATATGTCTATCATTGCGCCTCTAGTCTACAAGGGGGTCCCACCTACTAGTATTATATTATTAGCATAGTTAAATAATAGCATTTTTAGCAATAATTTCCGGGTGCAATTCATCATTATGGTTTTAATCGTCAACAAACATTTCACCTCTATCTCACAAAGCATAATAATAAAGATAGAGGTCCATTCAATGCTCACAACATATGTGGAAATCTACAACCTTTGGATGATTCCTTTATAATTTGCAACAATGGAGGTTGTACCAAATTGTTACACTTCTAACCCAAATATATAAATATTACAACAAAAATATAAAGAAAGAAATAGTTATGGCATTTAGAGAAGCTCAATATAGAAAAATAAAGAAGAACAAGGTTCTAATTGGAATGATCAATGAATCCAATACATTACTTCTCGATATCTCAGAGAATTACAAATGCCCTACGAGATTCATACAAAAACGTAAACTATAGTTGCCATAAAATTCCTAGCTTTCCAAGTTTAGTTGCATGATAGTGTGCCTCCAATTTTTTCCCCAAAATACTCCCCTCTTTTGTAGTCTTCTCGTTGTTGTTTTTATAATCTTTAGATAATAAATGATTTCCTTTCATTCTAGGATATGTTGCTCAACTGCTGCCTTGAAATCTACATAAAAATCTGGAACCAATTTCCTCAAAATAGAATTTGTTTGGAGCTATTGACACCTCTTTCATTATGTTGTCTCATATGATGAACAAGATACAAATGCTATGCCACAAATGATTCCATGAGACACCTGTAGATTTAAGATCTCAATATTTGACAATTTATTTACCATTTCTCTCAACAACTTAAGCATTTGGATGAATTTCTTGGTATAAGGCTCTTTCACTATCAAACAACTCGACAATTGTTAGATCGACCATTGATCTATGACCCAATGAGAACTAATCCTACATCCATCGTGAAATCCATTTGCAATGGTTTTATAAGGCAAATGTGTTCCTACGTAATTTGAATGTAAATGTGTGGATTATGGATCCATGTGCACAATGTTGCCTTTTAGAAGTGAAGCCCATCTCTAACAGGTCGAACTTCTTTGAACATGTGGAAACTAATCATTTGTTGGGAAAGTGCTTCGCTGATGTGCTTTACTTCGATACCCATGATTGAATCTGGATCATTCATCGGGGTGCCCATTAGAACTTGTAAACAGATTTGAGCTATCTATCGACATTGTATCCTCAGAGCTATGAAGGAATTGAAGACTCCATTGAGGGGGCTCCGAGATTTGATCTCAGTCGTTGATTGGATGCGTCATCAAAGAAATCTGGATTGTTGGTCGAAGGTTTCTTTGGAGTGATCCAGAGCGGTCAACGAAAACGCTCCATCAAAGTGATCAACGATATGGGACTCTGAAACTGCGACTCTATGGTTGAATCTTGACCATTCATCGGAGTATCCCAAAAATGAAGGAGAACCGTTGATCTTGTTGTTCTTAAAAGCTAAAATTGGCTAAGTCTTTGATAACGCCATGTTGACATCGATCTAAACACATGGAATCTTGACATTGGTCCATGATGGCATTGAGGTGGCTGATGAGTGTGACACGTGTCAATCAATTTCAGAGTGTTGAGCCATATATCTAGTGGGCTTCCCATGTCCATGTGGAAATCACTGATTGGCCTTGGAAATGTTGCACTGGTACACTGACACATCATATGGATAAACAATTTCAAAGCCTGAGAATGAATCTAGACCATCAGTCGGTCTCACTTGATAGGGGTCTGTGATCTCATCTAAGCCGTCCATCGGTGAGTGCCTTTTGGAGTGGTTAAGGGTTAAGGAATCCGATGAGGAATTCCGAGATCAGACAAGAGTTGTTGATCTTGCACGTGAATAATCCAGGTCGTTGATCTTTGGCTATTGAGTGCATGATTACTCTTGTAATCATGCACACTTATTAATAAAAAAACTAAAATAAATTAAAACTAAATTAAATTGTTTAAACAAGGCTTTTATATTTATTTTATCAAAAATAACTTTTCGAAATTATACTATCTTTAAAGTTTTATTCATTATTTCTAGAAATCCATCACCTAATCTTAAAAATGTATAAGATTTTTGAAATTTTATCAAAAAATTTAAACTATATTACAACATCTGCCTCCATCCGGGGATTGTGTCTCCCTACGAGGCACATTAGAACATGCAAACCAAGTGTCTTTTATTGGGTAATGGAGTCAAAATTCTCAAAGGAAAATACAAAACTAATCATTTATTCAAAGAAACATAAAACTATATATTTTCTTTATCATAAATCTTATATTAAAAGTGATAAAATTGTCAATATACAAAAATGGATACATGAATAAAGATTTAAAGAAAGATTAATAAAAAAATTCTTTATTAGAATTTACTCAAGAGCTATCTAAAGTAATCAATCTAAATTTAGCTAAAATACTAGATTTCTAACTAATTTTGTCTTAACTCAAGGCTTTAAATTTATTTTAGATAAACCTAATCAAATCAGGATACATAAATTACTAAAAATATAATTATTAATAGAGTAATAATAAATATATGTAGAAACAACCTTTACATATATCACATATATTGATTCACTGCCAACAGACGTCCATATCCCTAATGAAGTTATTTACATACCCCAAATTGAATTTCCTTTTACCACTTCATGTTTATATTTTCATTAATTTGAGACATGAGAGAAATCATTATTGAATTTCCTTTCATCATATTTTTTTGGATAAGATGGGGGCAATCATTACTGAATTTTCTTTCACCAATTGTTTTTTAAATTTTACTTTATTTCTTTGAAAGTGGGGGCAATCAATGTGTTAAATAACAAAGGGATGATATCTATTTTTGATAAAAAAAAATAAAGTAGGAGTGCCTACACATATGGGTATACACTGAGATTAATTTTTCCTCAATTTTAACTATACCTTTTCTAATAGGTAGAATTTATATGTGATAATTTGTATGATTAAGGTTTAACCTTGAGAAATCTAATCAATTATAGTCTAATATCAAAGTTTAATTTTCAAAAGATTACCCTAAACATACTTGTTCAATTGAAATAAAGAAATGAATAAAAAATTTCACCAATCTTGTAAAAACATGTCTAAGTTTTAAATTCTATTGACTAGATTTATCATTTTTATAAAGATTTGAGTAAGTTAGAAAGATTTAACCTCATTTATTCAAAACAAACAAACTGAAACTAATTATGTTCCTATGAATCAAAACAACTTTTAATTGATCACAAAATAAATGAAATGATATTCCTCAACTGAAAATTACCATCAGTTTTAAGAAGTTTATTAGCTAAGAAAAGAAAACATAAACTAGCGATAATTGGGTTGTAATTCATAATATGAGTTCTTAACCCATTAGGGCTGGAAAATGAAAGGAAATGCCAATGTCAATGAAATCCAAACAGATATCTACAATGGAAAAGTGAAATAAAAATTAACGAAAATGTTTTAAGAAATTCCCATTTATAAGCAATCTTCATGGACTACTTTTCTTTGTTTTGGTTCTCCTATCAAAATGACTTTTATTTTGTCTTGATACTTAAAACTTGTATACACACTGAGAACAATCACTATAAAACTAAAATAAACATTCTAAACGAAAAACTAAAATGATACATCCAATTATAAATTTATTTACATACAAGCTTCCTATTTAATCCAACTAGACTTAACTTAGTCATGTATAAGCAAACTTCCAATGATACCAAGTAATCATCTCATTGATTAAATTATAAACTCTTTTTCTGCAAACGATTAAGAAAAACAAGAATATTGATTATAGCAAAATAGTGATGGGAAACTTACCATGTAATTGATATCCATACTTTCGACATATGAATATTGAAAATTTCACTCCACTTGATGATTCTAAGCAAGTTGCAACAAGATCTTCCAAAGCAAAAATGATTACTTCGTAGTTTTTATCATATTCAGTTTGAATGATAAAAAAATTGGATTTAGAAATATGATTTTCATAATGCTCTTGAAAATATTCTTTCATATATTCTTCATGTACAATATGATTGTAAAAAAGACTTAGAACAATAATTTTATCATGACCATCTTTCTTTGTATCTTTATTTTCATTAGAAACAATCGAGACATCTGAAAATGAATTTATAGGTAATATATTCTTAGGTGTTTCCTTTTGAACCAAATAAGGTTAAAAAGAATTCAACTGTAATAACTCTCCTTGAACATGAAAACATTTTTTATAAGCATTACTTTCCTCACTCCTTTCACATATTTCCTTATTATCATGAAGAGATAAATCTTCTAAATCTGATATATAAATATTTACTGAATTTTGAAGTATTTCCTCTTCAACAAAATGTTCAGAAAATAATGAGGTTGCAACTAAATATGTTTGAATATACATATTCTCTTGCTGATTTTTAAAAGCTTCTGCGGTTGCTTGAATATTTTCATCAATTTTAAAAGAAAAAATATGATTTTGATCTTTAGAATTCTGATTTTGTTCATTAAGGAAAATTTTTTTATATTTTGTTGATAATATTGTTGAACATGTTCTTAAATATTATTTTTTTTAAATTCATTATCAATAAATTCTTCTTCTTCACCATGTAAGCCACTTAAAATTTTTATGCAAAAATCAATTTCCCATTCGTTAACATATTGCTGCTCTATAATAATTAAAGGCTCTTTTTGTTTCTCAACAATATGAATTAAAGGAATATACTGTTGATTAAGGTTGGTTGTCATTGATGTCAACCCTTGAAGAAAGTCCAATAGCGAATTCCAGTAACACAAAGGTTTGTGTAATGGACCCAAGGTTGTTTCATGTATAATGGTATGAGTTTTAATATATTTGAAGGTAATACTATTCTATATGGATAGTACATGTCATGCCATTTCTAGTGGTATGTGGAACGTCACATAACTCCTCATGGTTTGAGAGTTATGGCCTTGCGAAGTTGGAGGACCCTCATATGTTGGCTTGAAGCCCCAAAAGGTCAAACAAGTCAAAGATCTTGCAAAGAAGAAATTATTATTTAAATGATAAAGTAAAGTGACAAAGTCAAGAAGGATTATTTAAATAATAAAGTGAAGTGACAAAATGAAACAAGATTATTTAAATGATAAAGTGAGGTGACAAAGTCAAGGAGGAATATTTAAATGATAAAGTAATGGAGAACTTTCTAATTATGGAAAGTGGTTAACCCTAAAAATGAAGAAAATAGGTTAAGTGACCTATAAATGGATTAAGTGACCTAGAAATGGGTTAAGTGACCTAGAAGATGGAGAGTATAAATAAGTGGAAAGACTCTATCATTTCACATCACACTTGAGCATATTGAATATCTATAGGTGACTGAGGTAACCAATGGATATCTAAGCCAAATTTCGAAGGGAAGGTGAAGAAAAGAAGGCCATAATTCAAGGGAGGATAAATTCTTTTGATGATGCTTTCTAAGCTATGTTATTTACAGGTCATCTCACCATTTTCGCAATAACATTTTTTTCTAGAACGATTCAGACTGTGAAATTGTTATTCCATTGAGGAAACATATCCAAGTATCTGTGGTAAAACATTCAGCTTGTGGGTTGTTGAATTTTTGGAGTTACACTCTGTGGAAAATAAGGTTTGTGGCTAGTCCTGAAACTAGTCTAAAACATGTGTTTCGGGTAAAAACATCATAACTTCTTCATAACAGATCCAAATTCTATAAGAACAAATGTGTTGGTTAGAGTACAGTCTGTAGTATGGTGTGTAACATTTTCAGATCCATTCAAAAAATATTCTGTGCGGGGCATGCTCTACAAGGTCGCTTTCTAGAATAAGCCAGAATTCCGCAAGGTATGTCATTTTTGCTATAAATCCTTTTCTGAGAGGTTCCAAGTAGTGACACCTGGAGGAATTGCATAAAACACACTGAAGAACATTATGTATCATTTTCAAATCTTTATTCATTATAGGTACATATTTATGATTATTTCAAGTTAGGGTTGTTGACTAATCCAAAACTAGTCATGTGAGACTAAAGAAAAGTTTGATGCAAATGCTAGTCTCTTGTTGTTAGAGTTAAGGAAGGTTTGCAGGTATGTGATCATATACACCAAGTCTATTACAGAGTTACAAATCATATTTGGATGATGATATTGATGAGGGCTTTTGGTTGAGGTACATGTTGGGTACATGGCTCAGACAAGTAGTTGATGAGTTGGCACATACATGAGGTGTATAGTTGATGATGTTGGTACATATTGATGAGTCGTAGTTGATGAGTAGTTGACACATGATTGGTACATACTTGGTATATGGTTGGATGCACTTGTTTATGGTACAGGTTGATTACAAGTTGTTTGGTATAGGTTGGTGCATGGTTGATGCACTTGTTTATGGTACATGTTGATTACAGGTTGAGGTACAGGTTGATGCATGGTTCAAGTTTATTGGTACAAGTTTACAACAGTATATCTCATAGTGATAGTGTGGCAGTGGTTCCATCATTCTACTTTTACTTTAGGGTGGTTGGACGGGGCAAGGAAAGGTGGTTGTAGCCACCTTCTGGTTGTAGCCGGAGAACATAGGGGGTTGTAGCCTCCTTCTGGTTGTAGCCAGAGAATAGGGGAGTAGGAGATTCCTTCAGGTTGTATCCTGGGAAACAAGGGGGTTGGAGCCTCCTTCCAATTGCAGCTGGAAAACAAAGGAAGTTGGTGCTTCCAATGAATGTATTTCTTCAAGACATATAAGAAAAAACGTTCTGTGGTTTTCTCCTGCTTTGGGTTTCCACATAAAACATTGGCGTACTGTGTAAGTGTATGATTGTTCATTTTTTCATTTCTTATTTACTCTGCAGTTATTGGATGATAATTCTACATTGATATAACACTTGGATTATATGGTTAAAACAGATTAAATTGCTCTATTACCGATTCACCAATCCAACAATTGGTATTAGATCAGATTCCTTCAGAAATCGATTTAACCACTGAAAGGTAGATCATGAAGAGAAACAACTTGTATAAAAATGGAATACTACAGTTCAATGGACAGAAGTATGTATTTTGGAGCACAAGGATGAAAACATATATACAGGCACAAGGATTTGAAATTTGACAATCAATTTTAGATGGATACACAACACCAACAGTTCCACCAACAAATGACAAAGTAGTGAAACTCGGTCAGAATAATTCCAAAGCCAAAAATGCACTTCTGAATGGTCTTAGTGAAACAACATTCACCAAAGTTTCACATTGTAAATCCGCTAAAGAGATTTGGGACAAACTTCAAAATATTTATGAAGGAGATTCAAAAGTCAAAGCGACAAAACTTCAAACTTACAGAGGTCAGTTCGAACAACTTAAGATGAAGGAAGATGAGAATATTGCATCTTACTTGCTACGAGTTGATGAAACAGTAAATGCAATCATAGGATTGAGAGAAGAAATCAAAGAATCTGTAATTGTTCAAAAAGTACTAAGAGCTCTTCCTATGAGATTTGACCCTAAGATATGAGCACTAGAAGAAAGATCAGATCTAAACTCAATAAGAATAGACAAATTACATGGAATATTCACGTCATATGAAATGAGAATTGAACAAGAAAATCTAGATATAAAAGAAGCAACCTTCAAAGCATCCAAAAAGTCAAAGCAAAAGAGAAGGCAAAAAGAAGAACATAGCAGCAACAGTGACATCTCAGAAGATGATGGAGAAGTGACCAACTTTGTCAAAATACTGAACAAGGGAACCAATGGTAGGTATAAAGGTAAGCTTCCTTTAATTTGTTTTAATTGTGATGATATTGGTCATTTTGCTAACAAATGTCCTTATAAGAAAAAGAGAAATGATGAAGGTTACTCAAAAGGCAAACAAACATATAAAGGCAAAATAACCACAAAGAATTTTTTCAAGAAAAGCTTATGCATCAAAGAAGACATATCATCATCAGATGAAGATGAAGTCAATGACAGTGAGACAGAAAGAGTTCTATTCATGGCAGTAGAAGACTCTGATAAAGAAGAATATGAAGAAGCCGAAGAAGAATATGAAGAAGTCGAAGAAGATATTGAAGAGGCAGAAGTTGACTACCAAGAGGAATTAATGTGTGCCATAGAAGTTATCAGAAGAGAAAATAAGAAAAACAAGAAACTACAAGCAGAATTAGACAAAAATGAAGACACTTAAGAACTAGAGCAAATGATCACAAATTTGAAGGTTCAAATAGAAGAAGATAAAATAATTGAAGAAACACTCAAAGAACAGCTAGAAGAAAAAGACAAGATCATTGGAAATTTGGAAGCAAAGATTGTCACATTAATAAATGATCTTCAAAATAAAAATATGCATAACAACTCAAAAGTTTTGGATGACATTATCAGCGGTCAAAATCTCATCATGACAAGTCCGGACTTGGATACAATCAGACAGAAAAATGATCAAGCTCCAAAACAACAGAGCAAGAAACATATCCAAAAATGTATGCAGAAACAATCAAGGGGGATAGGAAGATTTACAAGGAAGATTATAAGGACACTCCTCCACTGAGAATATTTAGATTTCAAAATCAACAATCGACAGACAGGCCTCAGGAAGAAGAATAATTTATAAGAGTACCTCCTTTCAGAACATCTTCAACTACCAGGTATCAAACTATCTTTTTTGGTTTATGTTATGCATGTAATAATTTTGGACATAAAGCTGTGAATTGCAGAGCTAACAACGGGAACACAATCAAATTTAAAAGTCATACACAAAGGGGTTATCCAATAAGGCCTAGTGAAATACAGAGAAAAAGTTACAACATGTTTGAATCTTTGAGCACTGAAGTGGAATGTTACAAATGTAACAATTTTGGACACATGGCCAAAGATTGCAGAATGGTAGTCCCTCCTAGAGAACCGCAACAGAATAACAACAGTCAAAGACATGAACCTCAGAAAAGGACATGGATAAGAAATCAGGATCAATATAGCAATGAAGAATGCACACTCGCTCTACAAGCTAAGCAGAAGAAACATGGTTGATATTTTGATAGTGGTTGTTTAAAACACATGACAGGTGATAGAGATAGGTTTCTTACATTATGAAAGGAAAGAGATGGATCAATATCCTTCAGAAATGATGATTCAACTAAAATCATTGGAGAAGGCACAATCAGAATTGGGAACAAGAATACCAAGGCAAAAAATGTTCTACTAGTAGAAGATATGAAACATAATCTTCTAAGTGTGAGTCAAATGTGTGACCAAGGTCATAAAGTTACTTTCGATTCACAAAAGTGTGATATAAGAAAATAAGGTACAGGAAAATTGATTGCTACAACTGCAAAAACTTCAAGCAACATATATGTATTAAGTGAAATTGGAAATGAAAAGTGTTGTCTAGGAAAGGAAGATGAAAGTTGGCTATGGCATAGAATAATGGGTCACCTATATTTTGATAACCTTGTCAAAGTCAGAAAAAGAGAAGCAGTCAAAGAAATGCCCTGGATCACGAAACCAACCAACACTTTATGTAAGCATTGTCAACAAGGAAAGCAAACAAAGACCAAGTTCAAATCAAAGGAATATTCAATGACAAGACCGCTGGAAATTGTGCATACTGATCTAGTTGGACCAACTACAAAAAAGAGTTTAAAAGGTGAGAAATACTTTATGTTATTAGTTGATGATTATACAAGAATGACTGTAGTTTGATTTCTCAAGAATAAGTCAAAAGCTTTTAAAAACTTCACGATCTACAAGGAAATGGTTGAAAATGAAATGGATTCAAAAATCAAATGCTTGAGATATGATAACGGAGGAGAGTTCACTTCAAAGGAATTTATGGACTATTGCACTAGTCATGGAATAAAAAGGAAATTCTTCGTTGCTAGGACACCTCAACAGAATGGAGTTGTTGAAATAAAGAACATGATAGTATAGGAAATGGCTCGGACAATGCTAATGGATTCCAAATTGACAGATATATTTTGGGCACAGGCAGTGCATACAACAGTTCACATTCAAAACATATTAATGCTCAGAAACAACACCGACAAAACTCCCTACGAGCTATGGAAAGGAAGACCAACAAATGTGAATCACTTTAGAATTTTTGGAAGCAAATGCTACATCAAAAGAGAAGATGGAAAAAAGAGAAATTTTGACTCTCGTGTGGAAAAAGGAGTACTTGTCGGTTACTCAAGTACAAGGAAAACATACAAGTGTTACAATCTGAGATTGAACAAAGTTGTAGAAAGCATCAACGTAACAATGGATGAAACATGCAAACCATAATCAAAGGAAGAAGAAAATGAATCAATGGAACAACTTTTTGAAGAAGAAGTAGAAGATGAAAAGGAAGTAGAAAAGGAAGATGAAGAGAATCTGACAGAAGCAGAAGAGAAAGTTCAACAAGTGCCTCCAAAGACACCTAGCAGACAAGTACAAAAGAATCATCCTTCAGATCAGATTATCAAAAACAAAGACGCAGGAGTTGAGACTAGAAGAAGAATCCGTTCACCAGAACAAACACACCTAGCACTCACATCTACGATTGAACCAACCCATTTTGAAGAGGCTGGAAAGGATGAATTTTGGAATAAGGCCATGGATGGAGAATTTGATGAAATAGAGAAAAATGACACTTGAGAATTGGTTCCAAGACTAAAGGATAAGAATGTGACCGACACAAAATGAGTATACAGGAATAAATTGAATGATGATGGACAAGTTACAAGGAACAAAGCTAGATTGGTATGTAAATGATATGAATAGGTTGAAGGAATCAACTTTGAAGAGACATTTTCCCCAGTTGCCAGAATGGAAGCAATCTGATTGCTTTTAGCTTATGCATGCTCCAAAAATATTAAAGTGTATCATATGGACGTAAAATCATCTTTTCTGAATGGGGAACTTGAAGAAGAAGTCTACATTTAACAACCAAAAGGATTTTAGTTGTCAGAGAATGCAGACTATGTGTGCAAATTAAACAAGACCTTGTATGGTCTAAAACAGGCTCCTAGAGCATGGTACTCTAGACTGGATAAATATCTACAACAAGCAGGGTTCAAAAAATGAAGTGCAGACAACAACCTCTACATCAAGGTAAGTCAAGTTAATATTTTATTAATATACATAAAAGCAACTAATGAATTTTTATTTCTGAAACCAAGTATATCAGAGAAATACTAAAGAGGTTCGGAATGGAAGATTGCAAACCAGTTATCACTCCCATGGAAACCAATTGCAAGTTAAGCAAATATGATTATTCAAAGTCTACAAATCAGAGGAAATATAGGTCAATGATTGGAAACCTACTATATGTGACAACATCCAGACCATATGTAATGCATATAGTTGGACATGTGGCACGATTTCAAGCAGCACCAAAGGAATCACATGTATTAGCAGTGAAGAGAATTTTTAGATATCTCAAAGGAACATAAGAGTTTGGATTATGGTATCCAAAAGGAAAGGATCTATCTCTTATTGCCTACACATATGCATATTGGGCAGGTTGTATTGATGATCGACGAAGCACCATGTATAAGCAAGAAAAGATCATCATTATCATGGCTAAGCAAGAAAAAATTATCAGTATCTCTATCTACAGTCGAAGTAGAGTATATTATTGCAGCAACATGTTGTACAAAGGTTCTTTGGATGAAACAAAATTTGACAGATATACAGGTTGAGTATGATGAGACCATTCCAATCTATTGTGATAATAGAAGCACCATCAGTATCTCAAAGAACATGGTGATGCACTCCAAGACGAAGCACATTCCAATCAAGTATCACTTTCTATGGGAACAAGTTGCATAAAAGAACATCAGAGTTGAGTATGTGGGCACAAAATAACAAGTGGAAGACATCTTTACAAAACCACTTCCACAGAAAGACTTTGAGTATCTTCTCCAGAGACTCAGAGTTATTTCTACTCCAAAATAAATGATTTTGAATGCTTATCTTATATGTCTTAGATGTACACGAGGAAGCACCATAAAGAGGACAGTTCAGTCAGGGGGAGAAACCTCAGATGGAAAGATACCTTTGCCATTGATAACAAAGGGGGAGATATTCATCAGATGCAGAGGACAGAGGCATGATTCCAGGGGGAGCAATGGTCACAGAGATGCAGAGGATAGAGGCATGGTTCCAGGGGGAGCATGAGTGATATGATTTCAATATTGCATTAGAGTGTTGCCATCAATGCCAAAGGGGGATATTATTTTATTAAGGTTGGTTGTCATTGATGTCAACCCTTGAATAAATTTCGGTAGAGAATTCCAGTAGCACAAAGGTTTGGGTAATGGACCCAAGGTTGTTTCATGTATCATGGTATGAGTTTTTATATATATTGAAGGTAATACTATTCTATATGGATAATACATGTCATGCCATTTCTGGTGGTATGTGGAACGTCACATAACTCCTCATAGTTTGACAGTTATGGTCTTACGAAGTTGGAGGACCCTCATATGTTGGCTTGAAGCCCCAAAAGGTCAAAGAAGTCAAAGAGTTTGCAAAGAAGAAATTATTTTTTAAATGATAAAGTAAAGTGACAAATTCAAGAAGGATTATTTAAATAATAAAGTAAAGTGACAAAATCAAAGAAGATTATTTAAATGATAAAGTGAGGGGAAAAAGTCAAGGAGGAATATTTAAATGATAAAGTAATGGAGAACTTTCTAATTATGGAAAGTGGTTAACCCTAAAAATGAGGAAAATAGGTTAAGTGACCTAGAAATGGGTTAAGTGACCTAGACGATGGATAGTATAAATAAGAGGCAGGACTCTCTCATTTCACATCACACTTGAGCATATTGAATATATATAGGTGACTGAGGTAACCAAAGGATATCTAAGCCAAATTCCAGAGGGAAGGTGAAGAAAAGAAGACCAGAATTCAAGGGAGGATAAATTCTTTTGATGATGCTTTTTAAGGTATGTTATTTACAAGTCATCTCACCATTTTCACAATAACTGTTTTTTCTAGAATGATTCAGACCGTGAAATTGCGATGACATTGAGGAAACATATCCAAGTATCCGTGGTAAAAACTTCTGCTTGTGGATTGTTGTATTTTTTGAGGAAACTAGTCTAAAACATGTGTTTCGGGTAAGAACGTCATAACTTCTTCATAACAGATCCAAATTAAGTAAGACCAAATGTGTTGGTTAGAGTACATTCTTTAGTATTATTTGTAACATTTTCAGATCCATTCAAAAAATATTCCATGTGAGGCATGCTATACAAGGTCGCTCTCTAGAATAAGCCAAAATTCAACAAGGTATGTCATTTTTGCTATAACTCCTTTTATGAGAGGTTCCAAGTAGTGACACCTTGAGCAATTGCATGAAACACACTGAAGAACATTGTGTATCAGTTTCAAATCTTTATTCATTACATGTACATAGTTATGATTATTTCAATTTAGGGTTATTGACTAATCCAAAACTAGTCATGTGAGACTAAAGAAAAGTTTGATGAAAATGATAGTCTCTTGTTGTTAAAGTTAAGGAAGGTTTGCAGGTATGTGATCATATACACCTGGTCTATTACAGACTTACAAATCATATTTGGATGATGATAATTATGAGGGATTTTGGGTTGAGGTACATGTTGGGTACATGGTTCAGACAAGTAGTTGATGAGTTGGCACATACATGAGGTGTATAGTTGATGATGTTGGTACATATTGATGAGTCATAGTTGATGAGTAGTTGAGACATGATTGGTACATACTTGGTACATGGTTGGATGCACTTGTTTATGGTACATGCTGATTACAGGTTGAGGTATAGGTTGATGCATGGTCTAAGTTTATTGGTACATGTTTACAATGGTATATATCATAGTGATAGTGTGACAGTGGTTCCATCATTCTACTTCTACTTTAGGGTGGTTGGATGAGGCAAGGACAAGTGGTTGTAGCCACCTCCCAGTTGTAGCCAGAGAACATATGGGGTTGTAGCCTCCTTCTGGTTGTAGCCAGAGAATAGGGGAGTTGAAGCTTCCTTCAGGTTGTAGCCTGATAAACAAGGGGGTCAAAGCCTCCTTCCAGTTGCAGCTGGAAAACAAAGGAAATTGGTGCTTCCAATGAATGTAATTCTTCAAGACATATAAGAAAAAACATTGTGTGGTTTTCTCCTTCTTTGGGTTTCCACGTAAAACACTGATGTACTGTGTATGTGTATGATTTTTCATTTGTTCATTTCTTATTTACTCTCCAGTTATTGGATGATAATGCTACATTGATATAACACTTGGATTATATGGTTAAAAAGGATTAAATTTATCTATTACTGATTCACCCCCCCCTCTCTCTGTAATCCAACATACACATTTTTGATATGTCTTGTTCATCTTCTTCTCTTTTCTCCTATGTATGTATATTTTCATCCTTTATTTGACCGGGAAGCTTCCCACAAGACCATAGATTGTTTTCAATCTCCTCAGCATCAATGAATGTCTATTACAAATTTGGAGACTTCCTTTCTCTGAGATAAAAGGCCAAATCAAGATGATGTGCTAGTGCATAATATACCTTGGCAACAACTTCAGAAGGACAAATTTCAATAGGGATATTTTGATACAAAATTTCAAATCTTCTGTCGAACGTCATAATTGTTTAATTATTTCTTCTCCTTATAGCATAAAACTCAGAAATATATCGATGATGAGATTTCCTCTCAGACCATTTGTACAATAAAACATCATGAAATTCAATCCAAGAAGTAATAGATTCAACTGGTAAGTCTTTAAACCATCTTTTTACTTCTCCTACTAAAGAGTGAGTGAACATCCTCGTGCTGAATATCTAAACAATTTGTGAAATGTTCGAAAGTTGCCATGTGATTTTCTGATGTAACATCATCTTCTCCGTTAAATATAAGAAGATATTTAAAAAAATTGGGTGGTAAATCATGAAGGATAGATGGCAACTTAAGAGGTTTATATTTGTGTATATCCCATGGATGAATCTTTCCAGGCTGATCACATAGTATATGAGAAACTGAAGGAATTGGAAAATTGCTATCATCCTCAACTGGTTTAAAAGACTGACTATGCTATCATCCTCAAGTTGACCCTTCCAGTCAGAGAGGGCTCTCTCAAAGACAAAAATATATCGACTGCCTACTGTCACTAGACATCAGCTTACTTTTTAAGACTCAGATGTCATATTTAAAAGATAAATAGAGGGATAGATAAGGTAGGCAATATTTAGGATTAAATGACAGGTGACCGAGAATAAAGAATTTTAATCCTATTAGACCAAAGGATTAATCCATTGGGCATTGAGTCTCATTCATTACACCACAAAAATATGAATATATAAGACGGAATAAAAGAAGAAAACAATAAATCTCAAATAATATAGAGGGAAAAAGCAATCTTTACAAATATGAAATGAAGAATAAATGATTTGTTGGGTATCTTAAATAATGAATCCAACAAAGGAAATCAAGTGCATGTCGCAAAATGTATCAGGTTTATGGATAATGTTGTATATATAAAAGTGAACACTTCACCTCTATCTCACAAAGCATACTAACAAAGACTTAGGTCTAGTCAATGCTCACAACATATATATGGAAATTTGCAGCCTTTGGATGATTCATTTATAATTTGCAACCATGGAGGTGTAATACCCCTGTTTCCCCTAGTTTGTAAATATAACTATAACTGGCCAAGAGACTATGGCAGACTAGATATGCGTGAATGTTGGATTTGATGAACCTTTTTGTTATAAAAGGTCAATGTATGTATTTTTTGTTATTAATAGAAAATGGATAGTGTTGCATAACTGCTGAAAGGGGGGTTTTCCAAGATAGACCATGATGTTATGAGAGAGAAGGTGAGGGGAACCAGAAATGGTTGAGATGATCCCCTATTATAACCCTAAATTGCACCACATATGCTTACCTGGCATCAGGCCAACTCATTTCCCTTCTTTGCCAAAACTCTGTTGAATAACTCTTTGAAAATCCTCTTGTGTAAAGGCCCACGCACCCTAACCCATTATTGCACCCGTGTACACATTGGCTGACTCACAACAGCCCGCGTGTACCTACTAAAGCACGAAAAAAGGAAATTTCTCGACGGAACAAAAAGCTATGGGTGAGTTAACTGAAACTCCCGGCCATGCATGGCCGAGGGTTCATCCAAAACCCTAGCTCCTTCTAGCCTATAAAATAAGGGGTAGGGGTACCATTTGGAGAAGGAAAAAATATAGTGAAGAAACTCTGCCCATTTACGTATTCCACTGTCCCAACCCTTTAGCCTTTCCTCATGTCAAAGGAGATTTAACGCAAAGCAGTTGAAAGACAGAAGAAGAGGAGCCCAGGATCAGGTTCAAGGAGCGGTGGTCGGTCTCAGCTTTTGTAAGTTGATTCACTTTACGTAATAAAAATAATGTTTTTCCCGTCCCAATTCATGAGATGTCTATGATTCGATTGGTTTATGTTTTATTTCTAACCCTTGAGTATAGAAGTAGCATGCATGCATAGTTGTTGTTTGTCTTGAGTGCAGGTCATCTTTGGAAGGAGCAGCGTAAACAAGTAATCAAGCACAACGAAGGATCTACATCGAATGTCGATAATAAGGTAGGTGGTCCTTTTCCATGCATTTACTGAGAAAAAGGGGTTTAAATCTTGGGATGTAGGTAAAAAAGTAGTTTCTATTCGGTCAAATTTGCATGCAAAGTCAGACCCTAATTTGCTAGTCCGTAGGGTGTTTTTTTCCCAACAACATCCCCCCACCAAACCAATACCTTACTAGATTTAATGACTCGGAATCAGAACAGTCCTCTGACCCATAAATGAATTACTAGTCAAACTGGTAGCTAGAAGAGTCCTCCTCAAGAGTTAATGAGGAGATGGGGTAGACTACCCATATGCAAGATTTCTAGACCTGACCACGAGCTGGGGATTTAGACCCACAAAACCTTGTTGAGGAAGGCAAGAAAAGAGGTAATTCGTGGGAAGAGGAAGATGGGTGTGAAGAGATCAGACTCGAAAGACCAATCTGGAGAAGAGAAAAGAGTGCTTGTAGCTCTCTCGTTCAAGGAAGAACCAATAAATAAGCTCATTCTGGGTGCAAGAAGTGGTTGGCAGGGTTTTCATCACAAGTTGATAAATGAGGCTGACGAGTGACTTTGGAAGTATTCGTGCATACCTCCTTGCTTGGTATAGAGAAAATTGGTGGCCAAGATCCTGTGGGAGGAGGAGAGTAACCTCTGTCCCTGACTGTCGCTAAGTAAGAATAAAGAGTCTCTCTCAGAACATCATGTTCTAGCTCGGGGGTGGAACTCCATCAGGAGTGGTTGGGCCTAAGGTTGGGTGGAAACATACACCCCTTTCAACAGTCGCTTCACGATTTCTAGTTTTCTGATAAGTATTTTCATACTCCGTGTATTAAAATGGAAATGATCATTGAAGATATTTATATGTCTATGACTGGGTTTTGTATTGAATGTTTAAGGTAGAAAGATATATTGTCTCTATGTGAACCTATGCTTTTGAATGGTCTTCTTCTTTCCTCAACTTAGCAGCTAGAGAGCTATGGGATGTAAGTTTGCAAGAGTATCAGGGAAGGATTTACTGGGATGCTTAAGTCCTATTGACCTTTAGAATCTACCTTCGCGGGAATACTAAGTCCAAACCCTATGGAAGGAGGGTTCCTCCTTCAGACCTTTCACTCGTGTGACCAAGGGCTCATGCCCATGTCCTTAACCAATTCACGGCTAAGAGATTAATATGTAGCCGACAAGAGTTTTCGAAGGACCCATGTGACCAAGGCCTGGGAACCCTGTGCTAGGCCCGAAAGGAGATAAGCCTTTCCAAATTCGGAACTTCGGGAGTTCGGAGCTTCGGAGTATTACAACCCTACCATTGTAAACCGGTCGAAGGAAACTGGTTGTTACAGTTACCCATGAGGTTGACTGGTGCTGGGCAGTTTCCCTAACTGTGGAAGATAGACCTGCCCCACCGTTAAACCTTGAACCATTCTTCAATTGTGAAGTAATGTGATCCACACATCTGAGGGTATTCGGGAGTCCCCTTGGCCGTTGGATCTACACCGAGGTAATTTCAACGAAGTCCTACTTCGAGAGAACAAGGATGTGATAGCATGAAACTCCTCGAATGTCAGAGTTATGAAGTGATGAGAGTCGTGCATCTGGGGAGTCAGTTAGGAACCCCTCTTAACCTCCGATCAAACAGTGGAGGGACCCACATACAATACTTTGACGAAGTCCTGCTTCAGGAGAGAGAAGCAATTATAATGTCGAAACCCTCGAAAGTTGGAGCTGAGAAGTGACAAGGACCGTGTATCTAGGGACCCTTCGATATCTCCCCGACCATTAGATATAGACCATGGTCGGATCGGGAGCAAGGAGGAAGTCATACCACGAATCCTCGAACGTTGAAGTTACGAATTAATGGAGGTCGTATATCCAGGGGTTACATGGACACACCTTGATCGTGAGATCAAAGGGATTGGAAGGCTACAGGTCTGGGGTGATGTGGCACACTAACATCACCCAAGGTGACATGGACCCACGTTTGATGTGTTGCATGTCACTTGGATTTGTACATTTCACAGACCCTGTGTGCCCATTAAAACATGACACGTGTCACCCCTGTTGGGGCCATGTGTCATCTCTGCCTTGCCACATGTACCCTTGGAACTTTCTTACTTGGCCCACTTGGTGAGTGGAGTGCTCGGAATTCACCTGTCCTTGCCTCCACGTTTAACATGTCACCACGAGTGAGGGTGGTCCCTTTGGGAGTTTGGAACTACGGGACTCTGAAGGTTTGGGATGCAGTGTCGTGGGTAAATTGAAAGGCCTGAAGGTTAGAGCCACGTGGAGAGATTCTGGGCTCCTTCAGGAATTTGAGACTCCAGAGAACATGCGTTCATAAATAAAAAGGGATGTTCAACGCCAAAGCATCGAACATCGAATTCCCCTCTATCCCATGTGCTAGATAAATATCAAGTCCGGTCGTTGGATTTAATGGTGGATGAACCTTCCTCGTGGATGTAGGAACTTGGGGACGGTATGAATGAGGTGAATCCATGTGGGCACCACATGGCCCATGTCTGATAATTCCAAGAGAACTTCGGGAGCCCATAAATTGCAATCTAGAGCTCAATTTTGAGTTTGGTAGTAGTCGCTAGAGAGATACAATTGAGTAGAAGAGAATGAAGATCTTGGAGAGATGATTCGAGACAACTAAAGTAAGCGAAATTTTGATGCCCCATCCCTAAAAAGGGTATTTAGGGCTTGGGTGTGTTATAGGAGGTTGTACCAAATTGTTACACTTCTAACCCAAATATATAAATATTACAGCAAAAATATAAAGAAAGAAATAATTATGACATTTAGAGAAGCTTAATACAAAAAAATAAAGAAGGACAAGGCTCTAATTAGAATGATCAGTGAATCCAATACATTACTCCTTGATATCTCAGAGAATTACAAATTCCCTACGGGATTCATACAAAAACACAGACTATAGTTGCCATAAAATTCCTAGCTTTCCAAGTCTAGTTGCAAGATAGCGTGCCTCTAATTTTTTCCCAAAAATCCTCCCCCCTTTTATATTATGCTTTCTGCTGCTTTTATAATATTTAAATGATAAATGATTTCGTTTCATTCTGGGATCTGTTGCTCAACTAGTACCTTGAAATCTGCATACAAATCTGGAACCAATTTCCTCAAAATATAATATGTTTGGAGTTGTCGACACCTCTTTCATTATGCTATCTCATATGATGAGCAAAATAAGAATGTTATGACATGAAATATTCCATGTGACACCTGTAGCTTTAAGATATCAATATTTGACAATTTATTTTCCCTTTCGCTCAACAACTTAAGCATTTGGATGAATTTCTTGGTATAAGGCTCTTTCACTATCAACCAACTCGATAACTGTTAGATCGACCATTGATCTATGACCCGATAAGAACTAATCCCACATCCATCGTGAAATCCATTTGCAATGGTTTTATAAGGTAAATGATTTTCTACGTAATTTGAATGTAAATGTGTGGACTATGGAACCATGTGCACAATGTTACCTTTTAGAAGTGAAGCCCATCTCTAACAGGTCGACCTTATTTGAACATGTGGCAACTCATCATTTGTTGGGACAGTGCTTCGTTGGCATGCTTTACTTCGATACTCAAGATTCAATATGGGTGGTTCATCGGGGTGCCCATTAGAACTTGTAAACATATATTGGTCATCTATCGACGTTTCATCCTCGGAGCTATGAAGGAATTGAAGACTCTCATGAGGGGCTCTGAGATTTAATCTTAGTCATTGATCGGATGCGTCATCGACGCAATCTACACCT
The DNA here is from genome assembly GCA_009831015.1 of Picea engelmannii. Lineage (NCBI taxonomy): Eukaryota > Viridiplantae > Streptophyta > Pinopsida > Pinales > Pinaceae > Picea > Picea engelmannii. Next base: position 905,488 of record ML776608.1, read on the forward strand.
TCAGTTGGAGGTGTCTTTGGAGTGATCCAAATCATCTATCAGCAATGCTCCATCAGAGTGATAAAAGGATATGGGACTCTGAAATTGCAACTCTGTGGTTGAATCTTGATAGTTCATCGAAGTGTCCCGAAAATGACGGAGAACTATTGATATAGCCATGTTGAAAAGCCAAAATTGGCCAAGTATTTGATAACATCATGTTGATGTCAATATGAACATGTGGCAGCTCAACATTGGTCCATGATGGAGTTGAGGTGGCTGATAAGTGTGACACATGTCAACTAGTTTCGGAGTGTTGACCTATATATCTAGTGGGATTCTTGTGTCCACATGGCAGTCACCAATTGGCCTTGGAAATGTTTCACTGGTACACCGACACATCATATGGATAAAAAATTCGGAGCTTGAGAATGAATCTGGACTATCTGTTGGTCTCACTTGACAGGGTTCTGCGATCTCATCTGAGTCGTCCATCGGTGAGTGCCTTTTGGAGTGGTCGAAGGTTAAGGACTTCGATGAGGAATTACGAGATCGGACAAGAGTCATCGATCTTGCACGTGAATAATCCAGGTCGTTGATCTTTGTCTATTGAGCACGTGATTACTCCTGCAATCATACAAGTTTATTAATAAAAAAACTAAAATAAAGTAAATCTAAATTAAACTATTTAAACAAGGTTTTTATCTTTATTTTATTAAAAATAATTTTTCAGAATTATACTATCTTTAAAGTTTTATTCATTATTTCTAAAAATCCATCACCTAATCTTAAAAATTTATAAGATTTTTGAGATTTTATCAAAAAATTTAAAGTATGTTACAACATAAACCAAAAAAAGGTTGGTTGTATGTTGAGTTCAATTACAATTTTGTTACGAAAATAATTTTCATTTATATGTTGGTTGTATGTATGGTACATATATTGTTGAGTAGACTACGTATGGAAAGGGTTTCACTACATATTGATTTGTTTCTTACAAAATATGATCACGTGCTCAATGCAAGGATGAATGGAACCCTATGTAAATGGTGATTCACTAGCCCTTGCTCATTGAATAGTAGAATGTACAATTTGAACTAGTTATATGTCTTACTTGTTTATTGTTAGAGTCACCACACTAATCTAATATCACTAGAGTCAAACCTATGATCTTATACTGCCAAAAAATCTCGATTGTAACATATTCCAAGATCATGTTAAGTCGTTGTAACCTCTACGAGCCAAACATGACCACTCTAATTCTTGATTTATGCAAAATGTATGATATTAAACGAATCCCATTTTCAACCACAATACAATTACCAATCAACAATTGTAGTGTTATGCATAAGTAGGAGGTTAACATGTCACCCAATAAAAGTTTGGAAATATGTATTGTAATATTTTGATTGTTTGACAATGCATTAGTAAATTGGAAATGGAGATAGATAGTTGAGTAATTAGGAAGCTTGGAAATTATTTTTGAAGGAGATTCTTAGAAAATAATAGATGTTTCCTTTTAATATCAATGAGTGCAATTTATGTATATAAATATTTGATTTGAAGTTACTGTTGAAGGTGATAATTAGGGAATAATAAATCTTTCCCATTAATATCAATGAGTGTGACTCATTATGTATAAATTTGATTTCCTTTGAATGTTTGATGAGTTTTTGAAGATATTAGATGAGGAAGGGCATATTGCTTGAGTTCTGTTAGGGTATATTTGTAATTGGGTTACTGTGCACTCTAGAATGTGTTCCATAGATAGTAATACCTCACTCTACAAAGATTAGCATACACCCTTATAAATGCATTCTACATACCATAAAAATCCTTGATCCTATATAAAAATTCTCACCACCATTGCTGTGAGACTCGTCCTTTGCATTTGTTTGGTATGATTTGATCTTAAATATTCAGAGGTGGAAATGAATTAGGCTTGTAGAAACCGGTTCCAGGTTTCATAACTTTATTCACAGTGTGTCATCTATTTTGACGCCCTATTGAACCCTTAACTCGTGAGGAGGAGACTTTCGGATATCCACCTAATCTGGAATCCAGACTCATTTAAAAACTCTTTAAAAAGAGTTATCAGATACCCATGACTCGGATTGAGAGTTCAGTATAAAAGTTCCAACAAACTCTTTACAAGTTAAAAATGGAGAATGTTAATCCATAGAAAAAGGCCCATATTATGTATAAAACCCCTTATTAATCCCTAGATATTGAATTATTACATTTCCAATGTTATATTTTTATGTAGGCTAGAAATATTCATTGCACCCTTTCATTATAATTGTACCCTTTGTCTCCTATATGTATACCAAGGAGACCTAGTCTTAAAATCATCTGATTACATCTCATATTTTATTTTGAATTAGATATATTGTAAAAGGAGGTTTCCCCCTCAAACTAGATTGTATTAATTGAATTCTTATCATTTTTAAGTCATTGGATCATAACATTTGGTATCAGAGCACCAATCTTAGGGTTTTTCTTCTTCAAGCGAGTCATCTTGGAATTTTTGCTATAGATGTTTTTTTTGGAATGCTTAAGACAATGAAATTTGGAGGTTACTTAGAAGACATATCAAGGTTCCCATGGTAAAAATTTCAAGTTCTAGGTTGTTATAATTCCAGAGATATATCCTATGGAAGATAGGTTTTTGACTCATCCTAAATTAAGTTGTAAACGATCCATCTTGGGATTTCCGCTATAACTCTTTTCTAGGAGGTTTCAGAAAGCGAAATTTTTTCAAGACTAAGTAGACCTCTGCTAGTAGGTGGTCCAAATTTCAAATTATGGTTCTCTATAATTTTGAATATATAGACCATCTAAGACAAGGCTTGTGACTAATCCTGGAATCAATTTTAAAAGAGTCAGCTTGATATTTTTGCTGTAAATTTTTTTCTGTGAAGTTTCTAACTCTGGAATTTTCAGATCCCGAGGAGACATAGTGAATTACATGTGAATTTATTTCCACAATTTGATTCATTATAAGTTGTGAGATATATCTCATAGAATTTGGGGTTGTTTACTAATCCTGAAATTAGTCTTAAAGAAGACATTTTGGTATTTTTTCTATAATTGTTTATCAATGAAGGTTCAGACTGTGGAATTTTTAGGAGTTTAAGAATTCATATCAGAATTAGAAGGGTTCAAAGGGAAACCATCCAAACATACTTCTTATCATTTTAATGGCGTTGTATCATAACAAAGAAAGATCGGGTCTCAGTCCCAAAAATTTTATTGTGATTTGAGCTTCTGGATATCGGGAGAGTGATAATTTGACATCTGGATTCCAATCTCCGACATCCAGGCTCTAGATAAAGGTTCTATGAAATGGATTTCCAGATCTCCGTTAACCCAAATTAAAGGTTCCATTATGACAATATTCCACCATCAGACTTACAGGTTTTTTGAATAAAGGATTATCCCGATTCATTGCTATCCTGACAACTCAGATTTACAATTCCACAACAGATTTTCACATTAAAGGTTTTGCAAAGAAGGAGTAATCAGATAATCTAGACTCTCCAATCCTTTCTAATATTCTTTAGTGGGACTAAACCATAAAGTATATCCATGAATAAAATACCAATAAAGAGGCAAACCCAGATACCAGAGAAGAAACATCTAAACGACATGGCCAATATTTCCCTGATGATTTGTCTCTAGACTCAACCACCTTTAGAATAAAAACATTCAAAATCAGAGCACATAGGACAACAAGCCACCCAAGATGAATTGGATTACTCACAAGGTGTCCAGGCACACCTACCAACCAACCAACTTTATGCCCATATCTAAGCCTCGACCAAGCCAATATCCCATAGGCCATGTACCAAGCACCAACCAAGCATTAAATAACCACGAGCATGGATAACATTCACATGATGCAAGGATTATAATCTGTCCACAATTCACCCATCCCAATTCCATTGTGATGTGTTGTAAATATGTAGCTCATTCACTAATAAAAAATAATAATTCACCAATTTAATCATAAAACTTAGGGGATAGGTATGGACTCATACCCCCCATTTTTTTAACAAAATACCTTAAATCAACTCTATAGTTCAGTTATCACATTGACCAACTTCTTCATTTAGATATATTTTGATGTGATAATAAGAGACTTTGGATAAGGATGTAGCTTCATGATTGATTTGAGCAATACTTTTTTTTAGTTTGTTTCCTTTAGGTTTAGATTTTCCAATTATTATTTGGATGATAATCATCGAGTCTTAGAAAATAGAGAGGACTCTAATATTTTCTTCTTTGGCAAGCATAAGACCACACAATGGAGATTATTTCAAGTTTTCATTTGCATAAAAATATTATTTCCCAAGAATGCTATCCTCCCATATCAAGATATTTTTCTTATTCCATGGAATCCAAGTAGCCTAGAGCATAAGAGAGGGGCAAACGATTTCAAGAGTTTCTAAATATGGGAGCCTTTTGAGGTCTCCACTAGATTTTCTAAGCACTTATTTCTTGCTCCCCTTAAGTATTTTTTCCATAGGATTTTCTTCCACCATTCCAATATGCCTATAATCATTCTCTACAACAACCTGGCTCCCATTTCCATGTTCATAAGGGATGGGTATTAAAAATCTAAGACATCTATGTTGTTAGGGACTCTGACCATCTTCCCGTTTATAAGGTGATACTTCTTTGTACTATACTTACCCCCTTGCCATAAAAAAATTCTTATAATTTAGCCAATTTCATTCGTAATGCCTACTAGAGCTAGCATAGTAGAGCATTGGAAGATAGGGAGGGTTGAGAAGAATAGTCGTATTAGGACCAACCTTCCCGAGGGGTTTAACCATTGGGATCCCCATTGATTAAATTTTGTTTTAATTTTATCAATGATGCTCGCCCATGATTGAGAGGAAGGATTATTGAGAGAAATAGGGATTCCAATATACTTGAAGGAAGACCAATTTTCAGAGAGAGGAATTTTTAATATTCTAAAAATGAATTGAAATACCTAAATATTAATGCTCTAACCTAAAACTTGGCATTTTTATGGTTTATTTCCCCCCTAGAAGTTTTTGTGAAGGTCTCTAGAACATGTTAAAACCTAGACATGATTGTGGTGGAGGCCCCTCCAAGGAGAAGGGTGTCATATGTGAACTGAGAGTGTTTTGGGCTCTTATCTCCCTGAACAATATTTATACCAGGAATATCTCCACTGAGTTTCTATGCCTCTAGTTTCCTTCTTAAATAATCATTCATGATAATGTATAGGAGATGAGACAATAGGTAGCCTTGACTCAAGCCCCTACTCCCTTGAAAGAATGAGGTGAGCCTCCCATTGACCAAGGAAGCTAACCAAGGAGCACAAATGCAAGAAGATATCCAATGAATGAATAGAGGACTAAAGCATGTTTAATTTCAATGCTTAGCTCAAGCATGTGTATTTTATTTCAATTTAGCATGAACTTGAACCATAAACAATGCAAAAATACAATATACAATAGCTGCAGTAACCAAGATCACAAGAAGAATAACTATGCACAAGAACACAAAAAGTTACCCTAGGAAAACCCTTCTCAACCAAGGGAAAAACCCAACAGTCCTTTGTTATAGAGTCAAGAGAAGATCACCCTTTCACCACAAACCCTAGTGCACACAAGAGGGTGCTCTATGACCAAGAAAGATGGCACGGGAGAGAAGTGCGCACTAAATTACAACTCTCCAAGTATGTGTTGCAAGACTAAGATATGATCCACAATGGGGATGTATCTCTCTTATTTATACATGACCTAACTCATCAACAGATGTGTCTATTGGAAAAATAGGGCCGACTTGTACAAATCAGAAATATAATTAATCTTTACACAATATTAATTATCTTTACATGGTGGGGCCGACTTGTACCCTTCACAATAAAAAATTAGGGTTACACAATAAATATTAATCTTAGACAATATAACAAGGATCTCTCACATCCTCTAGTGCTCAACCACTAGGGACATGTCCACCTGTGCTCATCCACAGGGATGTCACTCTCAACAGATCAACTCAACTAAGTCCATAAGAGTACCATCTAGAGAGCCATCTCAAGTTGACTCAACTAAGTCCATAGGAGTCTGACAGGAGACCATCTCAAGTCATCTCAACTCAGTCCATAGGAGCATGACAAGATACCACATACGTCATTTCAACTCAGTCAAGAGGAGTATGACACACCCATCAAAATGGATTTCTCACAGATCATCTCAACTTAGTCGAGAGGAGAATGACCCAGAGAATGTCTCATGAAGCTGTAGTCATCAACACTCCCTCTCAGCTAGGAAGGAATTCTCCGCCACAACAAGTCTCTCATGGAAGCACTCGAACTTTTTCCTGGCAAGTGGTTTGGTGAAGACATCTGCAAATTCCTCGTGTGTAGAAAGGTATTGCACATCCACTACTTTCCTCTGCACCATATCTCTGATATAATTTTATTTGATCTCGATGTTTTTTTATTTATCGTGAAACACAGGATTCTCTGAGAGCTTCACAAAACTTGGGTTGTCACAATGGATAACACTGGAATCCATCTCATGTCCAAATAAGTTCGCAAAGATCTTGCAAAGCAACATTGCTTCACGGATTACCACACATAATGTAATGTACTCTGCTTCTGTGGTACTCAAAGCCACAAAAGTTTGTCTCATGTTGCACCAGGAAACTATGGCTGATCCCAAGGTAAAACAACAACAGAATGTGCTCTTTTGGTCCACTGTGCTCCCTGCCCAATCTGCATCGACATATCCCTGCAATCTCATGTCTACATCGGAGGCATATATCAGTTCATAACCAACTGTGCCTCGTAAATATCTCAACACATGCTTTGCTGCTATCCAGTGTCTATCATGGCTGACTCATAAACTGAATGAGTACACTTACTGCATAGCATATATCAGGTTCGGTGTTAACCAGATACATCAATGATCCAATCAGTTGTCTGTAAAGATGTGGATCAATCTCGCTTGAATAAAAAGAAGCCTCATTCATTTTCTTCAAATTCATCACCATCGATGTAAGCATGGATCTACAGTCTATCATCCCAAATTTCTTCAATATCTCCACTGTATATTTTCCTTGACTCGGGAAAATATCATTAGTCTCCTGCCACACTTCTATTCCCAAGAAGTATTGCATCATACCAAGGTCCTTCATCTCGAATTCAAAAGCCAATGCACTCTTGCATTCAACAATAAGGATTTATGAACCAGTGAGGAATAAGTCATCAAAATGTAGGACCAAAATCAGGCACTCGTCACCAACAATTTTGTAGTATAGGTTGGGATCAACGACACTCTTATTGAAACCAAAACTCATCAACTATCCATCAATCTTCTCATACCACGCATGAGGTGCATGCTTTAGTCCATATAGGGATTTATTCAACCAACACACATGAGACTCCTTCTCATGTATCATGAATCCATCTGGCTTCTCCATGTAAACTTCTTCCTCAATCTCACCATTGAGAAAGGTTGTCTTCACATCCATCTGATGTAGTCTCCAAACCATGGATGTTGCAAGGGAAACAATCGTACGGATGGAAGTGTATCGGGAAACATGAGCAAATGTCTCCTCATAATCTATTCCCTCCACCTGAGAGAATCCTCTAACCACAAATCTCGCTTTTTACTTCTCAACACTTCCATCAACTGCATGTTTGATCTTATAGATCCACTTGCAAGTCACTACAGACTTCCCTTCCGGTATCGGAAAAATATCCCACACATCATTCTTCATGATGGACTGATACTCTTCAGTCATGGAAGATTGCCAAACTTGTTGACCTATTGCTTCTCCATGACAAGAAGGCTCAATATCAATGATGTGGCTCATGGCTGAAACATAGCTCAAAAATCTCGGTGGTCTCTTGCTCTCTCAGAATGTACCTCGAGGAGATGCATGTCCCTTTTCCTCCTGCAGATTTTGTCGAGCCCATGCAGGCCTCTTATGGCTTACTGCAATGTCTCTAGGAACATCAACTGGAGATGCGAGATCAACTGGATCAACTGGATCTGTAATTGTATCCCTCTGAACTGTTGAAGGGGTAGAAGGTACTATCTCTTCCTTCTTCTCAATTTCAATCTCCATTTGAGATTCTCTAGAGATTTAGAAGGCCATATCTTCCTCAAATGTGACATCTCTTCTAACCTTGATTCGTCTTTGACCACAAATGTATATTAGTTATGCCTTCAAAGTTTCATTGTACCCCAAAAATGTACCATTTTTGCCTGAAGGGTTTAGCTTGGTCCTCTTTTCCTTGGGTACATGAAAGTATACTGGACACCCAAATACCCTGAAGTGTCCAACCTCAGGCTTCACTCTGGTGAAAGCTTCTTCAAGAGTCATTCTCTTCATAATCTTATGAGGACTCTTGTTTTGAATGTACACAACTGTCATGGATTCCTTTGCCCACATAATCATAGATAGATTCTGATCATGTATCATCACTTTGGTTTCGTCAACAATGGGTCTGTTCTTCCTCTATGAAACCCCATTCTGTTGAGGGTTATAAGGAACGATTTACTCCCTCTTGATCCTTGCCTCAATACAAAAATCACTGAAATCCCTAGAGATGTACTCTCCTCCATTATCTGATCTCAACACCTTGATCGTCCTCCCAGACAGCTTCTCAACCTGAGCTTTAAACTCATGAAATATCGCAAGGACTCCATCCTTGGTCTTCAAGAAGTAAATCCATGTCTTCTGAGAGTGATCATCGATGAAGAGCACATAGTACAAATATCTGTTCAAGGAAGCAAAAAAAATGGGTCCCCAAACATCTATATGTATCAATGTCACTGCTAAAAAAGGACCCCTTGACATTCTTTCCAAGAGCACAACCTGTGCAAATGCCATCATGCTTGATATGTATCTCTGGAAGGAATGTCACCATCTTCCCTAGAGCGGGAATGTATCGATAATGTAAATGAGAAAGTCTCTTATGCCATAGATCGCTCAAGCTGATAGTATCATGTAACAAGGCCTAAAATGGTATGACAGTCAATTTGTACAAACTATTTTCTCGAACACCAATCACCTAGGAAGAATCCATGTGTGAGTTCTTGTTCCATGCAAGAACTTTTCCTTCAGAGAAGGTAACCTTGTAGCCTTTATCCTCTAAGGTAGAAACAAAGACAAGGTTCCTTTTCATCCCAGGTACATATAGTACTTCACTTAATTGAAGTGGTATGTCAGAATCTAGTTGGAAAGAATAAGTTCCAACTCCCTTCACAATATATCTGGCATTGTCACCAAGCATAAAATGTAGATGAGACTCTTTCTTTACAAGGTCTATAAGATGTTCTCTGTATCCAGTCATGTGTTTGGAAGCACCATTGTCAATTAACCAAATATCACTATCAATAGGAATGGTACCTGAGAGTGTTGAAATGAAGAAGAATGCTTCATCTTTTATGTCTTCATCTCTCTGAGGTGGTTCTGAATCAACATCTACAGTGGATGCATTTTGTCTTCCTTTCTTCCTGGTAGGACAATTTCTCGCAATGTGTCCATACTTGTCACATCTAAAACATTGAATCCTTGAAATGCCTTTTCTATGTTCATGACCTAAAGTTGTTGAAGTTTTCTTTCCTTTGAATGATATGCCGAAACTTCTTCTATTTCTTCTGCCCCTCTTTGCATGAGAAGAAAGGGCTTGATTGCCATCATGATGGGATTCTTGTACTCCTCTGGCTACATGTCTTGTTTCCTTCTGAGTGCAGTCTGCCCATAGATGACCAAACTGAGGTAAGTCTTCTCTTCCACTGATACTTTGAATGAATGGTTCCCAATGTCTTGGAAGAGCATTGAGAGTAATCATGACAAGTTCTCTGTCTGTTATGGTTTCTCCAATGGCACCTAGCTGATCTCTGATCTCTGAAATATTCATGAAGACAGTAGCAATGGTGTAAGATTTCATCATCTTGATATTTTGAAGTTGGTGTTTCAATGTAAGAGCTATGTTTGTGTTTTTACTCTCAAACATCGTCTTCATTGCACCATACATTTCATAAGTTGTCTTCAAGGTATAGATGGGACATAGTAGATGATATCTTACGGAATAGATGATTATCTTCCTTGCTTTGACAACGTTTGCCTTCCATTCAGCCTTCTCTTGATCAATTGTTGCTTCTGGTAGAGTCTTTTCTATCAAACTCAATAGGTCATCCTCTTCTAGAGTGATGTGTAATCTTGACTTCCAGGAGTTGAAGTTGCTTGTTCCATCAATTCTATCTTCCACCAATGTGTTTTTCCTCATGGATTGCAGATTCTTCACAAACCTTAATGGCTAGGCTAGAAACCCTAGCATTTTTCAAGAGGAGGTCTTTGGGGGTTTCTTGGACTTATGACTACCAACAATAAACCATTGAGAGTGAAAGGAACCTCAACAAGCTACAAAAATACTCCAACAAGCTGCAGAAATCCTAAAACTGAAATTATGCAGAAACCCTAGGGTCGAAAATCAAAACTCCTTCAATTTTTTATCTGAGATTTGCATGAGGTGCGCTGGTCTAAGTTGTATCTTCCTATGAAAAAATTAGGCCCAACGTTCAAGGGGAAAGTGCTAAAACTAACTTGACAAGGAAAATGGAAGGAGCCATTTTTGTAGTTGCAGCAGGAAGGCGACAACTAGCTCTTCAATTGCTTGTGAAATGGCTCTTTAGGAACACTGCTCTGATACCATGTTGAATTTTAAGGCTTAGCTCAATTACATGTATGTTATTTAAATTTAGCATGAACTTGAACCACACATAATGCAACAATACAATATACAATAGTTGCAGTAACCAAGATCATAAGAAGAATAACCATGCACAAGAACACAAGAAGTTATCCTAGGAAAATCCTTCTCAACCAAGGGAAAAAACCAACAATCATTTTCTATAGAGTCAAGAGAAGATCACCCTTTCACCACAAACCCTAGTGCACACAATAGGGTTATCTATGACCAAGAAAGATGGCGCAGGAGAGAAGTGTGCACTAAATTACATCTCTCCAAGTATGCGTTGCAAGACTAAGATATGATCCACAATGGGGATGTATCTCTCTTATTTATACATGACCTAACTTATCAACAAATGTGTCTATTGGCACAATAGATCCGACTTGTACAAATCTGAAATATAATTAATATCTACACAATATTAAATATCTTTACATGTTGCGGCTAACTTGTACCCTTCACAATACAAAATTAGGGCTACACAATAAATCTTACTCTTAGACCATATAGCAAGGATCTCTCACAACCTCTAGTACTCAGCCATTAGGGACAAATCCACCTGTGCTCAACCACATGGACGTCACTCTCAACAGATCAACTAAACTAATTCCATAGGAGTACCATATGGAGAGTCATCTCAAGTCGACTCAACTAAGTCATAGGAGTACCATATGGAGATCCATCTCAAGTCAACTCAACTAAGTCCATAGGAGTCCGACAAGAGACCATCTCGCGTCATCTCAACTCAGTCCAAAGGAGCAGGACAAGAGACCACACATGTCATCTCAACTCAGTCTAAAGGAGTATGACACACCCATCACATGGGATTTCTCATAGATCGTCTCAACTCAGTCCAGAGGAGAACGACCTGGAGAATGTCTCATGAAGCTGCAATAATCAACAAATCCAAATTTTGACATCACTTCAAAAAGAAAGGAATGCCTCACAGGATCAAATGCATTCACCATGTCTAACTTAATGATAATGCATTTCTCCTTATTTTCCTTACTAGAATGAATATCCTCTTGCACGAGAACTATCTTGTCAACAATTTTCCTTTCCTGCATGAACCCACCTTGATTTTCTGAGATTAGCTTGGGCATAATATTTTTTAATCTAATTGCTAAGATCTTTGTCATAATTTTATATGAATAACTACAAAGTGATATTGGCCAAAACCTTGAAAATGATGATGTATTTTCTTCTTTTGGGGTTAAGGATGATAAAGAAGAATCGGTGATGCCCCTTACTTTTCAAGACCTTTCGGCATATTGGAGCATCCTCTTAAGATCAAATTTAATGAGGTTCCATAAATATATATAGAAAGATATCAAGAAATCATCAAGCTCAGGTGCCTTATCTAGTTCCAAACTCCATATGACACTTAATATTTCCTCTTCCTCAATAGGCTTTGTCAATTATTTATTCTCCTTATTTGAAACAACCATAGGGATATTCTCTAGTATAGATGCCAAGGTTTCCAGTGCCACATCATCTTTCTTTGTGAAAAGGGAACCATAGTGTGCTCTGGCTATCGTCTTTAGCTCATGGAAGTCAAAGATTCGTGTGCCATCTTCCAACATTATCTCCTTAACATTATTTTTTATGAATCATGACTTAGCTTGCATGTGAGAATATGTTGTGTTTATGTCCCCTACCTTGAGCCATAGGCTTCTAGATTTAAGCCTCCATGTTTCCTCTTTAATTTGAATGGCTCTTTGAAGATTTTGTTGAATTATTGTCTCTTCTTCTTGAAGTTTGGTTGTTATATCTTCATGCTCCATTTTTGTTTGGATCTTTAAGATGATATCAAAGAAATTATTTTTCTTCCAATGGGGAGGAATAAGAGGACCTTACCCATTCTTTAAGGACATGTTTGACTAGCTTTGATTTATGTTCCCATATGTATGAACCCAAGATTTCCAGGTTGTATGAACTCTATCTACCACTTCCTAGTTGTTTAGCCATAGCAGATTGAAGTGGAAAGGAAATAGACCATAGTCTAGAGAGTCCTAAAAGTGCAGAACAATGGGATTATGGTCAAATACAGATGATGGGAGGATCCTTGACTTAAAAGAGTAATATTGTAGGAGAAGATCATTGTGCACTAGGAATATATCTAATATGGATGCAATATGCATAGGACCATTCCTCTGATTAGTCCATGTATATTTTCCTTTGATTGTCTTGATATCTTTACGATCACACTCAACTACCAACTCCTCAATTTTCCCCTGAAAGGATCTCTAAAAATGTTTCCCCCTCTTTTCTCATTATTGAAGAGAACCGCATTATAATCCCCTACAATAATCTTATTGTTGACATACTTTGAATCCTTCAAATCTAGGAGTGATCTCCAACAATTTTATTTTTCCATGCAATTGGTAGGCATACATAAATTGAAAATGTCGATGCTCTTACCAGTTTGGATGTTGATAAATCTTGTAAGAATCCAGTTTTGGGTTTGAAAAGAGAAATCCAAATGCAATACATGGTTGTTCCAGAGGGTATATAACCCTCTTGAATCTTTCCTTGAGTCGACTACTACTCCTTCACACTATCTCCATTTCTACTTCTCAACCTTTAAGCTTCTAATGACTCCATTTCAAGCTCTTGGAGTAAGATGCTAAAATATTTTTGCATTTTGATTAAATCTTTTAGGGTTTCTTCTTTGCTCCTTCTACTTAATCCTATGCAATTCTAAGAGACAAATATCATTATTTGGATTAGTATTTTGAACCACCACTTTTCTAAAGCTTGCTTCTTCCAAGGGTTCTAGTGGGCTTTGAATCCCCTCCAAGATATTTTTATGTTGTTGGTTGGGGCCCCATCATTATATCCCTATTTTTTGCTTCCTCCCGTTTGACCTTTGTTGGCTTCTTTCCTACTTTTTTGTAGAGATTTTCTTCAAAATATGCATCTCCCTTGGTTTCCATTTGGTCTTTACCTTTGGATTTGATATCAGAGAAGGCTATATCTACATTTGAATAGTTTTCTACCTCCTCCATTCTTTCTACAACCAGATTTTTCTCTTTTATTGGTGTAATCTCTGCTATTTGGACTAAAGGTGACTCCTTTTGTCTTGAGACAACTCTCCCTAATTCTGATAACGGATTTTCTTGGGTTTCATCTAATCGGATTTACTCCTAAATATTATTAGACATCAATTTTCTACCTCCTTTATCGCTAGTCTAAATCTTGATTCTCTATGAGTGATTGTTTAAATAGGTTACCTTAATGGGGGTTTGCACCTAGTGGTTTTTCACCCTAGATGTCGTTGGTACCCCTAACATTGATGCTTGATATATTTCTTGAACATTTTTGTGCAAATCCATTTTTCGTTTCATCATCTGCTATTGTTTATATTTCTTTGGTTGTTGTTGGCACCCCTAATACTGATGCTTGAATATTTTTGTGCAAATCAATTTTTCGTTTCATCATCTGCCATTATTTCTCTTTCTCTAGTCCATGTTGAGGGGGTTGGGGTTCCTTCATGTAGTCTTTGGAAAAATGCCCATACTCATGGTAGGATTTGAACTTAAAAGGGAGTTATACATAGTCTAACTATTGAACATGTTGTCAGTTAACTAGAGAGATAAGGATGGCCTCTGGTAGGAATTTCTCCAAATCCACCTCTACACATATTTGAGTACAAGCATACATATTCTTCTTGGGTTCAACCCAGTCGAAGTATCACCCCAAAGAGTTTCCAATATTGTGAAGAGCATCATCGCTCCAATTGTGAAGAAGGAGATGGGGAAATTGATCCCAAACAAGGACTACTTTGGAGACATAGAGCTCCAAATTGAAGTTTGGATTCCATCTATTCAAATACATGCCTCATGATCCAAAGAAGTAAGCCCCATTTTGAAATATTAGATCCATATCTTTAAGAAACCACATAATCCTCTACGACATAAGAAATGATGTATTTTTTGTTTTGATTAGCACTTTCTAGTCCTTTTGCAACCAAATGACCATTGCCTATGGAAAGGGTCAAATGCCAATGAATTGGTGAAAATTGCCAATGAAGAGTGAGGGCCTTGTGTCTTGATGCAATGGCGGGTAGCTTAACTTCTAGTGTCTTCTTGATTCTCTTGACGAGCCTAGTCAAACTGGGCTCTTGAAGGCTTCTGAAAGGTTGAAACCATAGCTTGAATATCCAAAGTTTTTGAGCCTTGAGGGGGTGGGTAGTCATTGCATATCTTGGGATTTTTCAATTTAGATTGGAAACAAAACTAAAGGAATAAATTGATAAGATGGCTCTGAATGCAGAACTTTAAAGGTGGATTCCAACGTATTCTCTGTGTTGATCCCCTGGTCAGTCTTGTACCATCTTTTGGGTCTCTCATGGTGGGAGGATCTTCGTTATATTTAGAAGTTTGTTCAAATAATTGAAATCGCAACAAAACTTTGAGTGTAATGCATTTTAATACCTAGGCAGACTCATGATACACACTCTCACCTTGATATATTATTTAATTAGTATTAAATATTGCCCATATTGTTTCTTACCCTATCTATACTCCAACCTTGTGTGCATGCCTTAAGAGTTGTTGGTGATTATGACTTGTGTGCACACATTTTCTTGCATTGATATAAGATCTTGATGACAATTGAGAACAAGGTGTTGATTTTTATGGAGGCAAGAACAAGGTGCTCATTTTCATGAGAGGGAAATCAACATTTTTGACTTGAAATATAGTGTGAATCATTTTAAATTAATTAAATTGTATATAATAAATGTTAATATTATACAATTTGAGTGCGGTGGAGATATTAAAGGGCAATGAATCCATTTTCACAATGAAAACAACAACTCTATCAATCTAAAATTGCAATTTCATCAAAGATTGCTTAGCCAAATTACAGTGAGGACAAATTAGAAAAGATCAAAATCATTGAACACTTAACCTAACCTTCTTTATGTGAAATGAATTGGCAAGATTTATGCTTGATGGATATTAGTCATTTTTGAGCTTTGAAATATATGATGGAAACATTAATTTGGATTTCACTAAAACAAAATGATAACATTTTGAATTTAGTAAATTTTTATTTAATTTTGTCTTTGGGATCATGGTCTATCAACAATTTAATTTAGGATATTATTTGTAAT
This sequence comes from Picea engelmannii, assembly GCA_009831015.1. Classification (NCBI taxonomy): domain Eukaryota; kingdom Viridiplantae; phylum Streptophyta; class Pinopsida; order Pinales; family Pinaceae; genus Picea; species Picea engelmannii. Next base: position 921,336 of record ML776608.1, read on the forward strand.
AATAACCTAGATTCAAGTCTCAATTTTGATGGACATGCACCATATTAATTATATTCAAAACTATGTGGAAGTCATAGAAGAAATTAATAACTTATGAATACAGTGCATGGATACATATACAATGTATATTTTAACAACATAACCACCTAACCATAATTGTGGGAATTTTTTTTATTTTTTTTTTCATGTAGAATTAAATAGAAGTTCTTATTTACTTTCACAATTTTATATTTAGCTTATGAGATTTTGTGCGAACTCATGTGCATGCACAAAGCAATGCACCAGATATTCGGGAACCCTGGATCTAATATGACATTATAACTTTTTTGGATGAGACACACAAGTGATGAAATTGGTATACATAACATAAGTTTAAGGATCACCTAACTTAGAGATGAAATAGACTCTAATAAAGATAGGAGAGTTAGTGAGGGCAAGATAGGAGTGTGTTAACAAGGGAAAGATAGTGAAATCGATTAACCAAAAAAGAACTTGAGGATAAGATTGTCTAAAGATAGACTTGAGAGTAAATTAAGAAAGGTCATCTGAACAAGAGATGATGGACCATGATGGTTAAGAAGTATCGATGAGAACTCATTCATGAAGAGCAAATATCATGTGAATTGATAAGTTGGGGCATGATTTTCACTAATAAAATGAACTCAAATATAAATATGTGTTGGATGTAGTAATGATAGAAGGATCATGTTACAAGACCTACAATTTACCCATTTTTTTGTAAACTTGGGCTTTTCCTAAGTCTATTTCAACACCTGAGGTCATACGACATTGCCTTGCCTTCACTGCAGGGGCTTGGTTAGCTTGCACCTAATACAATTAGAGTATGCGTCTTCACTTAAGGTTTGTCCATGACTTTGTCTTAAGTTACAATCCACCAAATGGAACTAAGTCCAACTCAACCAAGTTCATTCAACAACTAATCGTGACCTTTAAAACATCCTAACAATACTTTAACAATTAACTAATATTTCAATACTTAGATAGCACAAAACAAAGAAAGAAACAGTAACATCCAACACATAAAGATTCCATAACACACATGTATAGGTGACATCCAAGGTGGATGTATTAACTTTATTATATGAAGAATGTTACATATATACAACAAGGGAGTTACAGTCTTCTGCATGCAAATCTATTATGGATGTACAATGAGTCTAAGGCAATATTACCTTCTACCTATTTCCCAATAGAATTGCACAATCCAACCTTGAAGCAACCACAAACATGCCTCTTACACGTCCAATCTTATTCTTATTCTCAATCAGCCAATGCAATTCCACTTATTGTGCCAACCTTGAAATTAGCACAATCGCAGAGCTCCTTTACACTCCTTGTGAATTATCAATGAATGATTGATGCCTTAGCACCTTTGAAGCATCCACCATTTACACAAGGCTTGTCTTGCACTTGCAAGACCCTCCAATCCTAAGTGGACTAAAGTTCCCACATTTCCAACTTTGATTATGCCCAATGGTGCCTCTACCCCCTTCATGACTTGTTTGTCGTCTGTACAATGTCCAATGGTGATGTGCCCAACAAGCGCACTCAAGGTTCCCAAGTTCGTCCGAAAATGGTGTTCCCAACAAGTGCATCCAATGGATGTGATCCTGACGGATGTGTTCTTGGTGGATGTGCACCCAATGAGCACATCCCACAATTTCACGTCATGGATGCTTGTGCCCAAAGGCATATCTACCATATGTTGCAACCCCTAAGTGTGCACCACCCAACTCCTTGAGTTTGCATGTAGCCCAAGAACCCAAGTCTATAAAATCCAGTCATTAATTTATGCCAATCCTATCCATCAAGCATTATACTTGAAAATCATATGGGGTCATCTACAATAACCCCTTCTTTGGCTTCCCTCACCAAGTTACCTTCCAAGATTCTCTTGGTGCATCCAACTAGTGTGATTTTCCAAGGTCTACGATGCACCCAATTTGAGGAAGGGCACCTAACATGTTTGTGGTGTGCCTTGGCATCGTGCAAGGGTGCCCAAAATCAACCTTCCTTCATGTCCCTCCATGCCAATCATTTACCACCAAGGTGATTATGTGGCAAAGGTGCCCGAAGCCATTATGTTGGGTATATGTTATATTCTTTGCACAACTAGTTGTAGTGTCTGCTATGTTGTGTCGAGGGGCAATAGCCCCCATGCGCGGGGGTTCGGGGACAACGCCCACAAGAATTTTTTTTTCCTCGGGAAAAGTGTCACATTTTTCCTCGTTTTTCATGTCACCTCGATTTTCATGTCCATTGTTGGGCAGTTTTTTGGCACATGGTTTTTTCCGATGGTTTTCTATTTCCAGTTAAGGAATTAGGTTTGTTGACTAATCTGGGTCATTGGGTTAGGGTTTTGGATGTCATTGGCTCCTATATGTATATTGTATTGTAAAAAATGTATCACAATGAATGAATATAGAATATGTTGGTTTTCCCGGTTTGGGTTTCCAAAGGAAAAATATCTATGTAATGTGTGTATTTTCCATTGTATATTTTATGTTCTTTTATTGAAAATATATTTTCATCAAAATATTGTACAAGGTTAAAATCTACATTTGGTATCAGAGCTTTGTTGGCTTTAGGGGGATGCCTTTGTGGTCAAGGGTTTGGCTCGGGACTGTGATAAGCCTTGTTACAGTGGGAGATATGCGGTATTGATTTTTCAGGTGAAAAGAAATGGGAAGCAGTTCGAAAATGGAGATCGAGAAGTTTAATGGGAAAAGTTTTGAGTTGTCGAAGCTCAAGATGGGATATCTATTGGTGGACAAAGATCAATGGATCACGGTGGATCCAGGTACTGCACCTACAGGACCTTCAACAGATGACTGGAAAAAGTTGGATCGAAAAGCGAAGAGCACAATCTGACTGTGTCTCTCAAATTCAGTATTACTGAATGTGCTAGAGGAAGCTACAACCAAATATTTATGGGATAAGTTGGGGAAGTTGTATCATTCTAATTCCCTAGTAAATAAACTTTTTCCTGAGAAAGAAACTATATAACCTAAGGATGAGAGATGGAGACTCAGCGGCAGAGCATTTGAACGTCTTCAATACTGTGGTAAGTCGATTAGTATTTGTTGAGATTAAAATTTCAGATGAAGATAAGTGTATCGGTTTATTGTGCTCTTTACCAGACTCATGGGATAGTCTGGTTATGGCCATAGGTAGTAATACAATTTCCTTGAAGTTTGATGAAGTGGTCTCATCCTTGTTGTCGAAGGAGATGAAATGGAAGGACATGGAAGGACAAAGCTCAGATGCATTATTTTCAAGAGGACACTCCTAGGAAACAAATAGATCTAATTCCTCAAGTGGGAGATCTAAGTCCAAGGGTAGATCTCTATCTCCCAGGAATTTTGTAAATGTATGTTGGAGATATGGAAAAGAAGGACACTACAAGAAGTAGTGTAGATCCAAAATTAAGAAAAAGAAGGGATCTCAAGAAGCTCCTTCTACATAAGAAAATACCTCCAAGGAAGAAGGAGGGGATGTGTACTTGGATTATTTAAGCACACATGCAGATCAAGAGGCATGGTTGGTTGACTCAGGTGCATCCTTTCATATGACTCCCCACAGGGAGTGGTTCTGTGAACATGAAAGGTACAATGGAGGTAATTTTTTCCTAGGTGATGACTCAACAACTAGAATCATAGGACGAGGAAAAGTCAAGTTGAGACTCATATATGGAAGGATTAGAACACTACCTGGTGTTCTGCAGATCCCAGGTTTGGCCAAAATTTTGATTTATGTAAGAAAAATGGATGATGTTGGGGTAAAAACAATATTTGAAAAGGAAACCTACAGGATGGTTCGAGGAGCAATAGTTTTGTTGAAGGGAGTTCAGTTTGGAACTTTGTATAAGATGCAAGGAAGAACTATTAGTGATGGGTGTAATAATTCCATTGTTCCTGATATTGGAGTTGAAGAAGAAAGAAATCCTACAATCTTTCAAGAAAAGGTTATGTTGTGGCATAAAATACTAGGGCATATCAGAGAGAAGGGTCTTCAACTACTACACGGTAAAGGTATGGTTGGAGGTATGTTTAACTACTCTCTGGATTTTAATTTATGTGAACATTGTGTATATGGGAAGAAAAATCAGGTAAGATTCCCCTCTGGTGCAACGAGGGAAGAAAGAATTTTACAGCTAGTTCACAGTGATGTGTTTGGACCTGTGTCAGTTCCATCATTGCAAAAAATTGTGTACTATGTCTCATTTATAGATGACTTCTCGAGGAATACTTGGATATATTTCCTCAGGAAGAAATCTAAAGTCTTTGACAGGTTTAAAGAGTTTAAGGCTCTTGTTGTGAATAAAATAGAGAAAATAATTAATTTGTTGAGGACAGATAATGTTGGAGAGTTCTACAGGAATGAATTTCAAGAATTTGTAAGAAGTGTAGTATAGCAAAGAAAAATACTACTTTATATACACCTTAGCATAATGGAGCTGCAAAAAGGATGAAAAAGACACTGATGGAAAAAGCAAGGTGCATGCTCAATGGTGTCGGGTTAGGGAAATAATTATGTACAGAGGCACTAGGTACTGCATGTTACCTGGTCAATAGATCACCCTCATCAACATTGGATGACAAGACTCCACAAGAGGTATGGATTGGTGAGAAACCTTCTCTTACACATCTCAATGTATTTGGTTGTGAGGCCTATGTTCATGTTCCAAAGGAAAACATGAGTAATCTAGATAAGAAGGCGGAAAACTGTATCTTTATTGGGTATAAATATGGTCTCAAAGGTTATAAGCTTTGGAACCTAGAAACTAAGAAGGTTGTGTATAGACGAGATGTGGTATTTAGAGAAATGAAGGATGTTGTTAAACAAGAAGTCCTACCAAGGAAGAACCAGAGAAAATAGAGTTTGATTTAAAGGATGATGAATCATACTCTACAAAAGAACATGAATCAGAAGAAGAAGATCATCATACTCTAGTGTTGAGGATATCAGTTCGAGAAAGAAGGCTACCGGAAAGGTATACTTCATCTAATTTTAGTTAAATTTTTGCTTTGTCTATTACTGATGATGATCATGGAACTGTCAGGGAGGTAGTGAATTCAGAGGATGGAAAGCTCTAGAAAAAGTACATGGATTATTAAATGGTAGCCTTGGATAAGAATGAGGATTGTGATTTAGTGGATTTTCCAACTGGAAGAAATCCCATGGGAAACAAATGGGTATTTAAAAATAAGTTGAATGCAGAAGGCAAAGTGGAGAAATAGAAAGCTTAGTTAGTAGCAAAGGGTTATTCACAGGTTGAGGGAATTGATTTTGGTGAGATTTTTTCTCCTGTTGCCAAGTTAAATTCTATAAGATTTATGTTATATGTTGTTGTTGCATTTGATTTTGAAGTAGAATAGATAGATGCGAAGACATCATTTCTACATGGGGATCTGGAAGAAGAAATCTATATGAAGTAGCCAGGAGGCTTTGTTGTGAAGGGAAAGAATGAGCTGGTATGCAAGCTGAAAAAGTCCTTGTATGGTTTTAAAAAATCACCAAGGATGTGGTATCAAAAATTTGATACTTATATGATGGGACTTGGCTTCACAAGAAGAAAAGAGGATCCTTGTGTGTATTTTAAAATTAATTGGTGATCATTTGATTTATTTGGTCTTGTATGTAGATGACATGTTGTTGATAGGAAACAACAAGGAGATTATCCAGGATGTGCAAACTCAGTTGTCCTCTAAATTTGACATGAAGGATCTCTATGCTTCAAATTTCATTTTGAGCATGGAAATTAAAAGAGATCAGAAAAAGAGGAAACTCTGGTTAAATCGGAGAAAATATGTCGAGACAATGTTGCAGAGGTTTAATATGCAGGAATGTAAACCAGTCAAGGTCCCTATTCCTTTTGGTGTAAAGTTATCTATAGATCAGTGTCCCAAGACACATGAAGAGGAGGAGGACATGTCTCGTGTTCCATATGTGAGTGTAGTTGGCAGTTCGATGTATGTAATGGTCTGTACTAGACCGGACATTGCACATGTAGTGGGAGTTTTGAGCAGGTATATATCAAAACCACGGAAGTATCATTGGACAACAATAAAAAGAGTTTTCAAGTATTTGCATGGCACTGCTAGCTATGGATTGTGCTACCAAGGAAGACCAATATTGGATAGAGTGTCAGACATACAGGGTTTTGTGGATGCATACTGGGTTAGAGATTTGGATCGTAGGAGATCTACCAGAGGGTATGTGTTTAACCTATTTGGAGGAGCAATCAGTTGGATGAGAAAAAGATAGGTTGTAATGGAACTTTCAACTACATAAGCTGAATACATGGCAGCCACTCATGCAAGTAATGAAGCAATATGGTTACAAAGATTGTGTTCAAGTATTGGGTTGGTACAACAATATGTAAGGATAGATTGTGACAGTCAGAGTGCAATTTTTCTAGCAAAGAACCCGACTTATCATTCAAAGACAAAGCATATTGATATTCAATATCACTTTGTGAGAGACATGGTTGAAGAAAAGAAAGTGTTGCTGATGAAGGTGGACACTTTGAAGAATGTTGGGGAATCATTAAAAAAATCTGTGAGCACTGAGTATTTCTCTTGGTGTAGAGGATCCATGGGCATTGTTGCCCTGGATTGTTGACTATGTAACCATGTAAACCCCTGTATGCATAGAAAACAACAAGTGGGAGAATGTTGGGTATGTGTTATATTCTTTGCATGAATAGACTTAGTGCTTGCTACGTTGCGTCGAGCACATAGGGGAGTTTGAGGGGGGGTCGCTAGGCCCCCCTGAGATTTTTTTTTCCTTGGGAAACATGTCGCATTTTTCCTCATTTTTTTGTGTCACCTCGATTTTCGTGTCCAATGTTGGGAGGTTTTTTGGCACATGGATTTTGCCAATGGTTTTCTATTTCTGGTTATACATCCTCTCACCTAAAATTCAATGTCATTCTTGGAAACATCCTCAAGAACATGTTGTCCTCTAATTCTACTATCTAGACCCATGCATCCATCAACAATGGACTTCTTCAACTGCTCCACAATATTACTGTCACACACCCACTACGACAGCTAGGAATTTTTTTTTTTTTTTGTCTTTTCTTCGAGGGACAGAATCCCTGAAACCCTATGGAGCCTAGCGCAGTCCTCCATTCCCTTATCCTTCTCCATGTAATAGTTGTCTATGACCACAAGTCTTACCGAAAAGGCGCTTCCATATTTTGCGATTCAAGGAATCGTGATGCAAGCATTCCCCTGTTCCTTTCGAAATGTCAAAACCTGAAAGGGTCTAACAGATCCTTAGCCCCTCCCTTGGGTCGCTTGTCATACGACCGATCCTATGACATGGTGCTAATCCTCTAAATGATTTCGGAGTTTCGCGATGCAAGTGTTCCTCCTTTCCCTTTCGAATCCCCGGAACTCAAAATCTCGGTATCATCCAGATCTACGGTCTAGATCATCGACTTGATCAACAGCCTGGATTAAATCCTGACATTCTACCTCTCGGGATTTTGGCGGGGTCTTCATTCCTATTTCTCTGATGTCCAAAACCCTAATGGATTTAGATCTTCGCCACGTGTCCCTACAAATGGGCGGTCCAGATTCTTTCGGGACTCCTCCTTCCTACCACAAGACCTTGTTCGGTGATCTAGGGCTCATTCACAGAGCCCATCGGGGTTTCGCGTACCAGGATTTCGCAACTGGTGAAGACGAGGGGTCTTGCCCTTGGGTTTCCCGGGTGCCGAAACACCAAAACCCATTCACACTAAACCGATTCGGGGTTTCACATACCAGGATTTCGCGACTGGTGAAGACGAGGGGTCTTGCCCTTGGGTTTCCCGGGTGTCGAAACGCCGAAACCCATTCACGCTAAAATGATTCGGGGTTTCACATACCGGGATTTCACGACTGGCGAAGATGAGGGGTCTTGCCCTTGTTTTTCCTAGGTGTCAAAACACCGAAACCTATTCACGCTAAATTGGCTCATCCACAGAGTGCATCGGGGTTTCGGGTACTGGGATTTCGTGACTTGTGAAGATGAGGGGTCTTACCCTTTGGTTTCCCGGGTGCCGAAATGCCGAAACCTATTCACACTAAACTGGCTCATCCACAGAGCGCATCGGGGTTTTGGGTACTGGGATTTCACGACTTGCAAAGATGAGGGGTCTTACCCTTTGGTTTCCCATGTGCCGAAACACCGAAACCTATTCACGCTAAACCGGATCATCCACAGAGGGCATCGGGGTTTCGAGTACCGGGATTTTGTGACTTGTGAAGACGAGGGGTCTTACCCTTTGGTTTCTCGGGTGCCAAAACGCTGAAACCTATTCACGCTAAAATGGCTCATCCACAGAGCGCATCGGGGTTTTAGGTACCGGGATTTCGCGACTTGTGAAGACGAGGGGTCTTACCCTTTGGCTTCCATGCCGAAATGCTGAAATGCCAAAAACCTGAGAGAACTACTTTCTCTTGTACAAGGTTTCCAGACTTAGATCACATGATCCTTCAGTGGATTCTTGGGTAATTATCCCTAGGCTTGGTGACCTGACTGAAAATCCTTCCTAATTCGTCGAGCTATGAACTTTGTGTCAGGGGTAAAGTAAACTTGTGGGTTTACTAAAACGGTAGTCTTTTCAAGGAACTCACTCCAGCTCTAGAATGTGAGGGAACTTCCCAAGAGGAGGTGTCTTCGGGAAATCAAACCAGGACATAACACGAGTCAAGTAGATGGAATCAATCTCAAAGGAACGGACTCGTATTCTGAACTTATTCATTCTATACCTAAATAGATTATGGTCATATGAGTATAAGCATGCATCCATTATTTCCGATCAAAACACAAGGCAAACACTTCATTACAAGAACCATTTATGAGCGTATAAACATGAGCATGCGTCTAGGATATTCAATTCAAAATACAAGATATAAACACTTATCAGAAACACCAGGTGTGACACGAATGCTGAGAGGGGTGCTCGTTTCCACCCAACCGTAGGCTCAGTGACTCCAAATGGATTTACCACTAGCCACCCCCGAGCTAGACCACGATGCTTGAGATTATGTCTCCTACTTCCAGCTCAATGGAAGTCAAGAACGAAGGTTACTCTCCTTCTCCTTTATTTAGAACTCCCTGTATTTTCGAGTTTCTCCCAGTTCTCTTCCGTGATCCCTGTTGCACGTGTTCTCTCCTCTTCCCCTTACCACACTTCCTCTCTTGCCTTTTCTCTACAAGATTGCGTGTGGCATGAAATTCCCCATCCGTGGTCAGGTCTGGGAGCTGTTACGGATGGGTGGTTCACCCCCATCCCCTTATTAACTCTTAAGGAGCCTCCCCACCTACCAATCTGATGGGAAATCCATTCCAGGGTCAGAGATTTGCTTTGGTCTTTGAGCAAGTAAAAACCAGTACGGTACTAGCTCAGTGGAAGTTAACACAACCATTCCAGATCCCTTCCACCACCTCTCATTAGCCATCGTGGTCTCTTTTAGAACATCCCCCTCCCAGCAGTCATGCATCACATAATCATAACATAATTTACATTCATCGACCTTTTATACAAAGGTCCGTCAAATCAAACATTCACATCTTTGAGTTTGCCATAGTTCTTGGAAAATATAGTTATTTTTATAGACTAGGGGAAATAAGGTGTTACAATTCCCTCCCCCTTAAAGGAACATCATCCTCGATGTTCTATCTATCAATACGACGTGTATGTATAGAAGTAAACAAAATCAGATATGCCTATTTCATGGAATCTTCCATTTCCCAGGTAGTACCCGGGCCAAAATGTTTCCACTGCACCTTGACCTATGCAATGGTTCGGTTCCTAAGTGGGGTTTCCTTTTTGTCCAGTATGCATTAAGGTTCTGGCAGGAATTCTCCCTCCGGTTCCACCTAGATCACAAACCAATCAATTATATGATTAGAATCATGTACATATTTCTTCAATAATGAAACATGGAAAACATTATGTGCTTTTACTGTGGGAGGAAGTGCTAGCCTATAGGCTACAGGTCCCACTCTATCTAGAACTTCAAAGGGTCTGCAATATTGAGGTGCCAACTTTTCACAAGCTCCCATCCTCAGGGAACTCTTCTTGGGCCTAACTCTAAGATATACGTGGTCTCCTGTCTTGAATTCTCTTGGAGTTCTCTTTTGGTCAGCGTAACTTTTATGTCTGTTCTGAGCGACCTTTAGATTTTGTTTTATCTGAATCACTTGTTGTTCCATTTCTTTCAACATGTCGGGTCCAATAGTAATTATGTTTACGGGAATACTCCAACTGACTGGAGTGTTGCACGACCTACCGTAGAGGACTTCGAAAGGACTCGTCTTTAGGGATTCTTGGTAGCCGTTGTTGTAGGCAAATTCCACCAGTGGAAGGTAATCTTTCCACTTTTTAGGTTGATGCATTACATCCATTCTTCGCAAGTCTTCTAATATTTGGTTCACTATTTTCGTCTGTTAATCGGTTTGAGGATGATAGGTTGTGCTAAACAATAATTTGGTCTCTAGACCAGCCATCAAGGATTTCCAAAAGTTGGAAGTAAATTTTGTGTCTCTGTCAGACACGATCTCTTTAGGCATACCATGTAGTCTGAATATTTCCTTCATGAATATGTTGGCGATATATATTGCCTTGCGAGTCGATTTGACGGGGATAAAATGGGCGGACTTGCTCAATTTATCCACCACTACCATGATGGCATCATTATGTTTGGTCAATGTTGGTAATCCGGTGATGAAGTCCATGGAAATGGTTTCCCATTTCCATCCTGGGATTGGTAGAGGTTGTAATAATCATGTTGGGTGCCAGTGTTCTGCTTTAACCTGTTGGCATTCTAGGCACTTAGCTAAATAGTTCTCTATGTCTTTCTTTAACCCAGGCCAATAGAATTGTTTCCTAGTGGCCGTGATCATTTTTTGATATCCCAGGTGACCAGTATATCGTATTTTATGTATTTCATCCATTATGAACCTCTTCAAGTCGTCACAATCTGGAATATATAATCTGTTTCTGTAAGTTATAAGACCTCCATCTATCATCTGACAGCCTTCATACTTTATCCTTGTGGATTATTTCTCCAGGTACGAGGTCACGGTCTCTAAGAATGTGTTTGTTTCTTGTGCATTCCTGAATCTTTCTTTGACATTCGTCTCGCAGGTGCTCACCACTGCCAGGTGAATTGTTTTCATACTTCTGCTAAGGGCATCGACCATCTTATTTTCCTTTCCTTTAACATGTTTGATTTCAAAATAAAACTCACTAAGGACGGCATCCTCCTAGCTTGTCTGGCATTGAGCTTTGGTTGGTCAAACAGATATCGCAATCCACAATGGTCTGTCATAAGTACAAATTTCCTTCCCATGAGGTAATGTCTCCACATTTTTAAGGCGTGCACTATGGCGGCCAACTCTAGATCATGGGTCACATAGTTGACTTCATGCTCATTCAATTTTTGGGATTCATAGCATACTACACTTCCTCCTTGGATAAGGACTCCTCTGAGCCCTTCCTTACAGGCATTTGTGCACACGAAGAAGTCATTTTCAGGATCATCAATCTTCAGCACGGGTGCATGGGTCAGAAGGTGTTTAAGGGATTGAAATCTTTCTTCACATTCTTGTGTCCACGTGAATTTAGCTCCCTTCTTCTGGAGGGCAGTGATTGGATAACCAATCTTGGAGAATCCTTTTATAAATCTCCTATAGTATCCTGCTAAGCCCATAAAGGATCTGATATCCAAAACGTCCTTTGGGGTATGCCATTCCATGATAGACCTGATCTTGTCAGGATCTACTACTACTCCCTCTTCAGATATGACATGGCCCAAGTAATGTATTTGCTTCTGGAAAAAGTCGCACTTGCTAAATTTGGCATAGAGCTAATGTTCTCTTAGCACTTGAAGCACAAGTCTAAGATGTTCCTCATGTTCCTCTCTATTCTTGGAGTAAATTAATATATCGTCAATAAAAACCAATACAAATTTGTCTAGGAATTTGCTGAGCACATTGTTCATCAAGCACATAAAAGTGGCAGGGGCATTGGTCAATCCAAATGGTACTACCACAAACTCATAGTGACCATATCTAGTCCTGAAGGCAGTTTTGTGGATGTCTTCACCCTTGACTCGGACTTGATGGTATCCATATCTCAAGTCAATCTTTGAGAAGATGGAAGCACCTCCCAATTGATCGAACAGGTCATCGATCATGGGTAAGGGGTACTTGTTCTTTATGGTTACCTTATTGAGTTGTCTATAATCTATGCACAGTCGGAGGGTACCATCTTTCTTTTTCACAAACAGGACTGGTGCTCCCCATGGAGACACATTGGGTCGGATATAGCCCTTGTCCATCATTTCGTTTAGTTGTAATTTAAGCTCAACTAGCTCGGGTGTGCTCATCCTGTAGGGTGTCCTAGACACTGGCACCGCTCCTGGTCCAAGTTCTATCGAGAAGTCAATGTCCCTTCTCAGAGGTAAACCCGGTACCTCTTCCGAAAACACATCTCTATATTCTCTTAGTGTGGGGTGGTCTTCGAGGCTTGGTTTGTCATCTTCAATTGATTCCAACACCTGTATCACATATAGTGGACATCCCTTTCTGCAATACTTTCTCATTTGAAGGGTCGATATTTGTCTCACCGAGACAGGTTTTTGGATCCCTTGAAGGGTTATCCTTCTTCCTTCTTCACTTATACATTCTAAGGTTTTATGGTAACAGTCCAGTCTAGCTTTATATGTGTCTAGCCAGTCCATACCAATCAACAGGTCATACGATCCTAGGGGTAGTATGTTAAGGGTTGCTTGGGTGGGGAATTCACCCATAGTGAATTGGCAAGATGGTATGACTTCCATTACTTTTCTTTTGGTGTCGGTGGCTAACTGTACCAACCATGGCTTGGCATGTTTATGTGGCTGTAATTTACACTTATCAACAGCCTTAGGAGCTATATAACTCAAATTTGAACTAGGGTCAATTAGAATAGACACTAGATGGTTGTTGATCATACCTTCCATCTCCACCACTGAAGCTTGGTGGTCAGCTTGTTTAGTATCCATGACTCCATAAATTTGCGGCATACTTCTGGCCACATCATTGACGGTGGTAGCTTCTTGAACGTTGTAAATTCTTTGACTATTCTGTTGTCGGTGTGGGCAGTCCCTAAATAGATTTTCTCTTCCACAACCCCAACATTTTAAGGGTTCTTTGTTCAGGTTATCAATCTTTCCTGGGGTAGATCCAAAAGGTTTGTTTTCGCCCTGGGAGGGGAAATTCTGTTGGTGTACACTTCGGGATGGGAAGCTCATCCTTGAGTCATTTTTATATTTTTTAAATCTTGGGGATTTAAACCCCTTTTTCTGGAATCCCGAACTATTCTTCTGCTTCCAGCCTTCATGAGGTTTTGTCTGATGCCCAAGCTGCTCATAACAATATCTTTCCTTTTGGATAGTATCTTCTAGGGTCTTTGGCTCGTCAAACTCAATCTTGTTCTGATAGTCCTTCGGTAGTCCACTGATGAATCGTTGCACCTTTGCCTTTTATGCTTTTATATAGGGTACGTACCTCAGAAACTCAAGGAATCTACTGACATATTCCTCTATGGTGCATTGTCCCAGCTTGAGTTCATAGAATTATTTAGTCTTTTCATCAAAATACTTTTCCAACAGATACTTCTTCCTGAAGTATTTTTCAAATCGTTCCCAAGATAGGTCCTCTTCGTGAATCCCTTTTACGTTCTTAAGGTCTTCCCACCAAATTGAAGCCTTCCCATTCAGGTTGAAAGCGGCTACTCGGGCCTTCAAGTTTTTCGAGAAGTCATGGACTCTGAAATACTTCTTTAGTCCAAGAAGCCATGCCTCCACTTCCTCTCCCTTCTTTATTTCACCGTCGAAAGAGGGTGGTTTGGCCTTCTTGAATTCTTCGAGATTATGATTTTTGGAATGATTTCGCTTCTTCCATTTTCTTCGGGAATAAGAACTAGTTCTGCTACTAGAATATCCCTCTGAGTCGCCAGTTTCCTTTCCAGAGGAATCATCTGACGCTTGTCCCTTATCTTTGGGGTGGACCTTTCTCAAGGTGCTCTTCTCAGTGTGGCCACTTAAAAGACCACGTTTTCGTATCTCAGGTGGACTTCAACTTTTCTTTGTCTATCATTGGTCCGCATGACTGGTGTCAGGTCTATGTTGCAATTGTCTTTATATGTCAGATAAGCTCTGCAACAAGACTGCATTAATCTCAATTTGCTTTTCTTGCTCTTTTATCAACCTCTTGTTGTTGGCCTTCCAGCTCTGTAGTTCGACCATGAGGCTCCTCATAGTCTCAGCTAGATCTGGAGGGGTCTCCACCACCCTCCTTTTGTCAGACTCTTCGTCTCTATTGTGGGAGCCATCCCCCACTTCATGGTGCATCACCATTCTATGCGTCTGTAGTTTCCCGCAGTTAATTGTCCGCTTGTTGTGCAAGAAAAAAAAAACACTTGTTGTTAGTCAACATTACATTCATTCACAATCAACGCATAATTCATATTTTTCAAATGCATACACACAATAGGAATTTTCATTCTTAACTTCGGCTTTTGATAAAGGGGGTTAGGATAGAGAGTTGCTCCTTTTAAGAGTACCTCAATTGGAGTTTCTGCGCAACTCACCCATCACCCCAAGCAGGCCAAGTGTTGTAACCATGCTCTGATACCAATTTGTAACACACCCACTACGATAGCTAGGAATTTCTTTTTCTTTTCGTCTTTTCTTCGAGGGACAGAATCCCTGAAACCCTATGGAGCCTAGTGCAGTCCATCCCTTCCCTTATCCTTCTCCATGTAATCGTTGGCTATGACCACAGGTCTTACCGAAAAGGTGCTTCCAGCTTTTGCAATTCGGGGAATCGCAATGCAAGCATTCCCTTGTTCTTTGTCTTTCGAAATGTCGAAACCTGAAAGGGTCTAACAAATCCTTAGCTCCTCCCTTGGGTCGCTTTTCATATGATCGATCCTATGACCTGGTGCTAATCCTCTAAATGATTTCAGAGTTTCACAATTTGGGGAATCGTGATGCAAGTGTTCCTCCTTTCCCTTTTGAATCCCCAAAACTCGAAAGCCCGATATCATTCGGATCTACGGTCTAGATCGTCGACTTGATCAACAGCCCAGATTAAATCCCAGCATTCTACCTCTCGGGATTTTGCTAGGGTCTTCATTCCTATTTCTCTGATGTACAGAACCCTAGTGTCTTTAGATCTTCACCACGTGTCCCTACAAATGGGCGGTCCAGATTCTTTTGGGACTCCTCCTTCCTACCACAAGACCCTATTTGGTGACCTAGAGCTCATTCACAGAGCGCATCCGGGTTTCGCGTACCGAGATTTCACGTGTCACAAACCCGCTGTGGCGTAGTGGATTTTTCACCTTTTCTCGAGGGACAAAATCCTCAAAACCCTATGGGGCTTAGCATAGGTTGTAGACGCCACCTCTGCCTCGACAGAGTCTCTGCACAACCTCCCGATCTTAAGAATTGATCAGTTTCGTTTATGATCTGAAACGACTTCTCTTGATTCCTAGCTAGAATCTCCTTCCAATCGATCCATAAGTCCTTTCGGATGCCCCCCTATGCAAGCAGCACTAGGCACGAGCTCCACCCTCTCCGAGCGACCACAACGCTATGACCAAGGCTTAACCTCAAAAGGTACTTGTCACAACTCGCGAGTTCATGAGTCGAGGCTCTCGATTCTTCTTTTCCAATATTGCGATACTCGAGATCACGAAATGGGTATAGCTTTCCTCTGTCAACGTCCTCCACGCGTGACCACTGGCTAAGCTTAACGCTAGCTCCTCTCACTACTCACCACTTTGCAAGTTGAAAGGTTGAGCACTCATGCTCTTATCCCGCGAATCCCTAAGATGCGAGAAGTCAACGGAGTGTTAACTCCTTTCTCCCGGCAACGCGTGTCTGTCTGTCAATCATACGGGCCCCACTTTGTGGTTCTGCCACGTGTTCCTTCATGCCCGACTTTTGGCACTTCACGACTTCTGATGTCGAGAAGAGGTCCTCTCAACCTCCGAACCTCCGAATGCGTGATACGCAAAATGAGGCTCTGATCCAACGGTCCTCCCGTGACCTGGATCCAATGGTGATCCTTGCTCCTTGCGATTTCACCACTTGTGACTTGGAGCACCCAACTCCTAGGCTCTCATCTTACGAACCTCCAAGTTCGCGAGATCCCTCAATCTCTTCCACCTGTCCTCCTCATATGGATGGTACTGACCTTCTCGCGACTTCGCCACTCGCTAAGTCTAGGCTCCCAACCTTGGCACCTTCCCTTCACGAAACCCCAAGAAGCAATGTTAGCTTTCCCTCTCACGTTCTAGCTATTCGTGACTTCGCAAGTCAAAGGGTTGAACTCTCGTTCCCTTATCTCACGAATCCCCAAGACGCAATAGGTCAACGGATGTTGACTCCTTTCACCAGGTGACGCGTGTCTGCCTATCTATCACACGGGCCCACCTTGCGGTTCTACCACGTGTCCCTCATCCCCAGCTTTGGCACTTTACGACTTCGCTTCCCGAAGCGCTACCTCCTTTGTATCCCTACACCCGAAGTGATGAGATCCCAATCTCCTCGCTACTCCTTATCACAATTCATGACTTCGAGACTTTTGGGACAAAAGTCTCGACCTCCTATCCGCCGATATGTCGAAATGCCGAAATTTTGACATGTCGTCAACGCGGGTCCCACAATGGAACTTCCCACCTTTTTGGAGTTTCGGACTTCGCGACTTCGCGAATCTTGAGGCAAGGGTTTTAACCCTTCAACTCGCGAATCCACGAAATGAGATTTCGCAAGTGATCCAACAGTCCTTGTTGACCCAGATCCTATGGTCCGATTTCTCCCGAACTTAAAACTTGTAAATAGGCTTACCGTAACTCCCCTGCTCCTCTGGAATATCTTACAGCTCTCGGGACTTCGCGAATTCTCCACGGAGAATTTTGACCATCCAATGCCTCCTTGACGACTCTTAAGAAGCGAACATGGTATTCCTTCACTGTTATTTCAGGATTTCAAGAGGATCATTCTTCCTCATACAGGGTTACTAAGACTTGCGCCTTCAAATCTCTTTCCAGGTTCTTGGTGAGATTTCTAAGAATGGTGTCTCTATGGGGAGATCTATCCAGGGTATTACCTGATACGGATAAGGGTATAGATTTCCCGAGAACAGACTTGAAGTCTGAATTAATTCAATGTGCGTATAAATAGTGATTTATAAAACATAAGCCATACATAGTATTTCCATTATAAGCGTGCAACCACCATTTCTAAATCAAAACACTACACAGGCAGTCTTATACTCAAACCATTCATAAAACTGCACAGACTATGAGCATACATGTTAGCATATAAATTTCAAGATTCAAGATGTAAAACACTTATCATAAATAACACTAGATGTGATTGCAACTGCTGAGAGGGGTGCTCGTTTCCACCCAACCATAGGCTCAGTGACTCCCAACGAATTTACCACTAGCCACCCCTGAGCTGAGACCATGATGCTGCGAGACTGCGTCTCAGTTTTCCAGTGACTGAGAACGAAGGTTACTCTCCTTCTTCTCTGCTATCACTCACTCTGTGTTTTTTCAGAGTTCTCCTTCTTCCTTCCCTCGTGTCTGCCCTTGATCACCCACACTTCCTGCCTTTTCTCTATTCGGCAAGGTTGCATGTGGCACGACTTTCCTCGTAGTGGTCAGGTCTGAGGACTCTACAGATGGGCGGTTCACCCCCATCCCTCATTACTCATGAGGATCCCTTTTACCTACCAATCCTGAATAGTCATTTAATTCGGGGCCAGCAAGCCACTCTTGGTTTTCCGGGCCAGTGAAGTACAAATATGGTATTTTTTTCGGTGGAAGTTAACACCACCATTCCAAGTGCCTTCCACCACCTTTCTTCAACCATCGTGGTCTCTTTTTCAACACCTTCCCCTCTCAGTAGTACTGCAATATATATATATATATATATATATATATATATATATATTATTTACATTCATCGACCTTTTCCACAAGGTCCATTCACATCACACATTCATTTTTTTTTTAGTTTGCCATAGTTCTTGGCCAGTATAGTTATTTTTATAGACTGGGGGAAACAAGGTGTTACAATTCCCTCCCCCTTAAAGGAGCATCATCCTCGATGTTCTTATCTATCAACATGACATGCATGTACAAAAGTAAACAAAATCGGATATGCATGTCTCATGGCATCCTCCATTTCCCATGTAGCCTCATCTGGGCCAAAATGTCTCCACTGCACCTTGACCTATGCAATGGTTCGGTTCCGGAGTGGGGTTTCCTTTCTGTCCAGTATGCATTGAGGTTCTGGTAGAAATTCTCCCTACGGTTCCACCTAAATCACAGACCAATCAATTATATGGTTAGTATCATGTACATATTTCTTCAATAATGAGACATGGAAAACATTATGTGCTTTGACTGTGGGAGGAAGTGCTAGCCTATAGGCTACAGGTACCACTCTATCTATAACCTCAAAGGGTCCACAATAACTAGGTGCTAACTTGGCACAAGCTCCCATTTTCAGAGAACTCTTCTGGGGTCTAACTCTGAGATATACATGGTTTCCCATTTTGAACTCTCTTGCAGTTCTCTTTTGGTCGACATAACTTTTCTGTCGGTTCTGGGCGACCTTCAGAATTTTTTTTATCTGAGTCACATGTTGTTCCATTTCTTTCAACATGTTAGATCCAAAAGAAATCTTGTTTACGGGATTACTCCAGCTGACTGGAGTGTTACATGGTCTACCATAGAGGGCTTTGAAGGGACTCATCTTTAAGGATGCTTGGTAGTTGTTGTTGTAGGCAAATTCTACCAATGGTAGGTAGTCTTCCCATTTCCTGGGTTGATGCATTACATGCATTCTTAGCATGTCTTCAAGTATTTTATTCACTCTTTATGTCTGTTCGTCGGTTTGAGGGTGATAGGCGGTGCTAAACAGCAACTTGGTCTCTAAACCATCCATCAGTGACTCCCAAAAGTTGGAAGTAAATTTTGTATCTCTATAAGACATGATCTCTTTCGGCATACCATGCAGTCTGAATATCTCCTTCATGAATACCTGGGCAATATTGATTGCTTTGCAAGTTGATTTGACAGGGATGAAATGAGCAGACTTGCTCAATTTATCCACCACTACCATAATGATGTCATTATGTTTGTTTGAGGTTGGTAATCCAGTGATGAAATCCATGGAGATGGTTTCCCATTTCCATTCTAGGATTGGTAAAGGTTGCAATAATCCTGTTGGGTGTTGATGTTCTGCTTTAACCTGTTGGCACTCTATGCATTTGGCCAAGTACTCGGCTATGTCTTTCTTCATTCCAGGCCAATAGAATTGTCTCCTAGTGGTCGTGATCATCTTTTGGTATCCTGGATGTCCAGAGTAGGGTCTTTTATGTAGTTCATCTAGTATGAACATCTTCAAGTCATCACAATCTGGGATACAAAATATGCTTCTGTAATTGAGCAGACCTCCTTCGGTCATCTGGTAGCCTTCATATTTTACTCCGGAGGGTTCTCGTTGTAGGTACATGGTCACGGTATGGACAAATGGATCTGTCTTTTGTGCATTTCTGATTCTTTCCTTGACATCTGTCTCGCAGGTGCTCACCGTTGCCAGGTGAATTGTTTTCATACTTCTGCTAAGGGCATCGACCATCCTATTTTCCTTTCCTTTAATGTGTTTGATCTTGAAATCAAACTCGCTAAGGAGGGCCATCCACCTAGCTTGTCTAGCATTGATCTTTGGTTGATCAAAAAGGTATCGCAATCCACAGTGATCTGTCATAAGTACAAATTTTCTCCCCAGGAGGTAATGCCTCCACATTTTCAAGGCATGCACTATGGCAACCAGCTCTATATCATGGGTCACATAGTTGACTTCGTGCTCATTCAATTTTTGGGATTCATAGCAGGTCACACTTCCTCCCTGCATAAGGACTCCTCCGAGCCCTTCCTTACAGGCATCTGTGCACATGAGGAAGTCAGCTTCTGGATCGACGATTTTCAACACAGGTGCTTAGGTCAGTAGATGTTTCAGGGTTTGAAATAATTCTTCACACTTCTGTGTCCACAGGAATTTTGTCCCCTTCTTCTGGAGGGCAGTGATTGGACAACCAATCTTGGAGAATCCTTTTATAAATCTCCTATAGTATCCTGCTAATCCCATAAAGGATCTGACGTCCGAAACATCCTTTGGGGTAGGCCATTCCATAATATACCTAATTTTGTCAGGGTCTACCGCTACTTCTTCTTCGGAGAGAACATGGCCTAAGTAATGTATTTACTTCTGGAAGAATTCACATCTGAATTTGGCATAGAGCTGATGTACTCTTAGCACTTGTAGCATAATTCTAAGATGCTCTCCATGCTCTTTTCTGTTCTTGGAGTAAATTAATATATTGTCAATAAAAACAAGCACAAATTTGTCTAGGAATTTGTTGAGTACATTGTTCATCAAGCACATAAAAGTGGCAGGGGCATTGGTCAACCCAAATGGAACCACCACAAACTCATAGTGACCATACCTCATCGAGAAGGCAGTTTTATGGATGTCTTCACCCTTGATTCGGACTTGATGGTATCCCGACCTCAAATCAATCTTTGAGAAAATAGACACACCCCCCAATTGATCGAATAGGTCATCGATCCTGGGCAAGGGGTACTTGTTCTATATAGTTACCTTATTGAGTTGCCTATAATCTATACATGGTCTAAGGGTACCATCCTTCTTTTTCACGAACAGGACTGGTGCTCCCCATGGAGACACGCTAGGCCGAATATAGCCTTTATCTATCATTTCTTTTAATTACATCTTGAGTTCAACTAACTCGAGTGTGCTCATCAGATAGGGTGTCCTAGACACTGACACTGCTCTTGGTGCAAGTTCTATCGAGAAGTCTATGTCTCTTCTCGGAGGTAAACCCGGTACCTCTTCCAGAAACACATCCCTGTATTCTCTCAGGATAGGGTGATCGTCAAGGCTTGGTTTGTCACCTTCGATTGTTTTCAACACCTGTATTGCATATAGGGGCCATCCCTTTCGGAAATACTTTCTCATTTGCAGAGATGATATTTGTCTCACTATGATAGGTTTTTGGATCCCTTGAAGGGTTATCTTTTTCCCTTCTTTACTTTCACATTCTAAGGTTTTGTGGTAACAGTCCAATCTAGCTTTATGGGCGGCTAGCTAGTCCATACCAATTAGTAGATCATACGATCCCAGGGGTAATAAGTTAAGGGTTGTTTGGGTGGGGAATCTACCCAACATCAATTGGCAGGCTGGTATAACCTTTGCTACCCTTCTTTTGGTGCCAATGGCTAACTATACCAACCATGGCTTGGTATGTTTTTGTGGTTGTAGTTTACACTTATCAACAACTTTAGGGGCTATATAACTCAAATTTGAACCAGGGTCAATTAAAACAGACACTAGATGGTTGGAAATCATACCTTCTATTTCTACTACTGAAGCTTGGTGGTTGGCTTGGTTATTATCCAAGGCTGCATAAATTTGTGGCTCACTCCTGGCCACATCATTGACAGTAGTAGCTTCTTAGATGTTATAAATCCTCTGACTATTCTGTTGTCAGTGTGGACAATCTCTCAATAGATGTTCTTCCCCGCAACCCCATCATTTCAAAGGTTCTCTCTTTGGGTTATCAGTCTTCACTGATATGGATCCAGAAGTTTTATTTTCACTCAAGGAGGGAAAATTCTGTTGGTGCATACTCCGGGCTGGGAAGCTCATTCTTGGGTTCTTCTTATAGTTCTTAAATCTTGGGGATTTAATTCCCCTTTTCTGAAATATTGAACTACTCTTCTATTTCCATACTTCGCAAGGTTCTGCTCGATGCCCAAACTGTTCATGACAATAGGTTGCCTTTCGAATAGTGCCTTCTAGAGTCTTTGGCTCATCAAATTCAATTCTATTCCGATATTCCTTAGGTAGTCCATTGATGAAGCGTTGCACCTTTTCCTTTTCCGCCTTGATATAGGGTACATACCTCAACAAATCGAGTAATTTGTTGACATATTCTTCTATAGTGAGTTGTCCCAGTTTGAGTTCATAAAACTCTTTAGTCTTTTCATCGAAATATTTTTCTGACAGATACTTCTTTCAGAAGTATTTCTCAAACCGTTCCCAAGACAGGTCCTCTTCGCGAACCCCTTTCACATTCTTAAGGTCTTCCCACCAAATGGAAGCCTTTCCGTTCAAGTTGAAGGTGGCCACTCGAGCCTTCATATTTTCTGAAAAATCATGGACTCTGAAATACTTCTTTAGTCCAAGTAGCCAGGCCTCTGCTTTTTCTCCCTTCTTTATTTCGCCTTTTCTCGAGGGACAGAATCCCCAAAACCCTACGGGGCTTAGCACAGGCTGCAGATGACACCTCTGCCTCGACAGAGTCTCTGCACAACCTCCCGATCTTAAGGATCGATCAGTTTATTTTATGAGCCGAAACGGCTTCTCTTGATTCCCAGCTAGAATCTCCTTCCAATCGATCCACAGGTCCTTTTGGAAGCCCCCCTGTGCGAGCAGCACTAGGTGCGAGCTCCGCCCTCTCCGAGTGACCACAATGCTATGACCAAGGATTAACCTAAAAAGGTACTTGTCACAACTCGCAACTCGTGAGTTCGTGAGTCGAGGCTCCTGACTCTTCTTTTCCAATCTTGCGATACCCGAGATCACGAAATGGGTATAGCTCTCCTCTATCAGAGTCCTCCACGCATGACCACCGGCTAAGCTTAACGCTAGCTCCTCTCGCTACTCGCCACTTCACAAGTCAAAATTTTGAGCATTCATGCTCTTCTCCTGTGAATCCCCGAGATGTGAGAAGTCAACGGAGTGTTAACTCCTTTCTCCCAGCGACGCGTGTCCGCCTGTCAATCATATGAGCCCCACTTTGTGGTTCTGCCACATGTTTCTTTGTGCCCGGCTTTCGGCACTTAGCGACTTCTGATGTCGAGAAGAGGTCCTCTCAACCTCCGAACCTCTGAATGCACGATACACGCGATGAATCTCTGATCCAACAGTCCTCCCGTGACCTAGATCCAATGGTGATCCTTGCTTCTCGCGATTTCGCCACTCGAGACTTGGAGCACCCAACTCCTGGGCTCTCATCTTACGAACCTCCGAGTTCGCGAGATCCCTCGATTCCTACCACCTATCCTCCTTAGATGGATGGTCCTGAACTTCTTGTGAATTCGCCACTCGCTAAGTCTAGGCGCCCAACCTTGGCACCTTCCCTTCACGAAACCCTGAGAAGCGATGTTAACTTCCCTCTTGCGTTCTCTATATTCGCGACTTCGCAAGTCGAAGGGTTGAACTCTTGTTCCCTTATCTCACGAATCCCCGAGATGCGAGAGGTCAACGGGTGTTGACTCCTTTCACTAGGTGACGTGTGTCTGCCTATCTATCGCACGGGCCCACCTTGCAATTCTACCACGTGTCCCTCATCCCCAGCTTCAACACTTCGCGACTTCACTTCCCGAAGCCCTACCTCCTTTGTATCCCGACACCCGAAGTGTCGAGATCCCAATCTCCTTGCTACTCCTTATCGTAATTCGGGACTTCGGGACTTTCAGGAAAAAATTCTCGACCTCCTATCCATCGATATGTCGAAATGCCAAAATTCTGACACGTCGTCAACGCAGGTCCCACAATGGAACTTCCTGCCTTTTTGGAGTTTCAGACTTCATGACTTCGTGAATCCTGAGGCAAGGGTTTAAACCCTTCAACTCATGAATCCATGAAATTATATTTCGTGAGTGATCCAACGGTCCTTGTCGACCCAGATCCTACGGTCCGATTTCTCCCGAACTTAAAACTTGAAAATAGGCTTACTGTAACTCCCCTACTCCTCTGGAAGATCTTACGACTCTCGGGACTTTGCGAATTCTCCACAGAGAATTCCGACCGTCCAATGCCTCCTTGACGACTCTTGCGAAGCGAACATGGTATTCCTTCGCTGTTATTTCGAGATTTCAAGAGGATCATTCTTCCTCGTACAGGGTTAATAAGACTTGCACCTTCAAATCTCTTTCCAGATTCTTGGTGAGATTTCTAAGAAGGGTGTCTCTATGGGGAGATCTATCCAGGGTATTACCCGAGATAGATAAGGGTATAGATTTCCCGAGAACAGACTTAAAGTCTGAATTAATTCAATGTGCATATAAATAGCAATTTATAAATAATAAGCCATACGTAGTCTTTCCATTATAAGCGTGCAACCACCATTTATGAATCAAAACACTACACAGGTAGTCTTATACTCAAACCATTCATAAAACTGCACAGACTGTGAGCATACATGTCAGCATATAAATTTCAAGATGCAATATGTAAAACACTTATCAGAAATAACACCAGATGTGATTGCAACTGCTGAGAGGGATGCTTGTTTCCACCCAATCGTAGGCTCAGCGACTCCCAACGGATTTACCACTAGCCACCCCCGAGATGAGACCACGATGCTGCGAGACTGCTTCTTGGTTTTCCAGTGACCGAGAATGAAGGTTACTCTCCTTCTTCTCCGCTATCACTCACTCTGTGTTTTTCCAGAGTTCTCCTTCTTCCTTCCCTCGCATCTTCCCTTGATCGCCCACACTTCCTTCCTTTTCTCTGTTCGGCGAGGTTGTGTGTGGCATGAATTTCCTCGCAGTGGTCAGGTCTGAGGACTCTACGGATGGGTGGTTCACCCCCATCCCTCATTACTCATGAAGAGCCCTTTTACCTACCAATCCTGACAAGTCATTTAATTTGGGGCCAGCGAGCCACTCTTGGTTCTCCGGGCCAGTGAAGTCCAAATACGGTATTGGTTTCGATGGAAGTTAACTCCACCATTCCAGGTGCCTTCCACCACCTTTCTTCAGCCATCGTGGCCTCTTTTTTATCACCTTCGCCTCTTAGCAGTCCTGCAATATATATATATATATATATATATATATATATATATATATATATATATATATATATATATATATATATANTATAATTTACATTCATTGACCTTTTCCACAAGGTCCATTCACATCACACATTCATTTCTTTTTTAGTTTTCCTCAGTTCTTGGCCAGTATAGCTATTTTTACAGACTGGGGGAAACAGGGTGTTACATCATGACTGGAAAAGACGAGGGGCATTGCCCTTGGGTTTCCCGGGTGCCAAAACGCTGAAACCCATTCACGCTAAATCGATTTGGGGTTTCACATACTATGATTTTGCGACTGGCGAAGACGAGGGGTCTTGCCCTTGGGTTTTCTAGGTGCTGAAATGTCAAAACCCATTCACGCTAAACTGATTCAGGGTTTCACATACCGGGATTTCACGACTGGCGAAGATGAGGGGTCTTGCCCTTGGGTTTCCCGAGTGTCGAAACACCAAAACCTATTCACACTAAACCGGCTCATCCACACAGCGCGTCGGGGTTTCGAGTACCGGGATTTCGTGACTTGCGAAGACAAGGGGTCTTACCCTTTGGTTTCCCATGTGCCGAAACACCAAAACCCATTCACGCTAAACCGGCTCATCCACAGAGCGCGTCGGGGTTTCGAGTACCAGGATTTCACGACTTGCAAAGACGAGGGGTATTAACCTTTGGTTTCCCGGGTGTCGAAACACCGAAACCTATTCACGCTAAACCGGATCATCCACAAAGTGCGTCAAGGTTTCGGGTACCAGGATTTTGCGACTTGCCAAGACAAGGGGTCTTATCCTTTGGTTTCTCGGGTGCCGAAACGTCGAAACCTATTCACGCTAAACCGGCTCATCCACAGAGCGCATCGGGGTTTCGGGTACCGGGATTTCGCGACTTGCGAAGACGAGGGGTCTTACCCTTTGGTTTCCCAGGTGCTGAAACACCGAAACGCCAAAAACCTGAGAGAACTACTTTCCCTTGTACAAGGTTTCCAGACTCAGATCACATGATCCTTCAACGGGTTCTTGGGTAAATATCCCTAGGCTTGGTGACCTGACTGAAAAGCCCTCCTAATTCACCGAGCTATGAACTCTGTGTCAGGGGTAAAGTAAACTCGTGGGTTTACTAAAATGGTAGTCTTTTCAAGGAACTCACTCCAACTTTGGAATGCAAGGGAACTTCCCAAGAGGAGGTGTCTTCAGGAAATCAAACCAGGACATGGCACGAGTCAAGTAGATGGAAAAAATCTCAAGGGAACGAACTCATATTCTGAACTTATTCATTCTATACCTAAACCAATTATGGTCATATGAGTATAAGCATGCATCCATTATTTCCGATCAAAACACAAGGCAAACACTTCAATACAGGAACCATTTATGAGCGTATAAACATGAGCATGTGTCCAGTATATTCAATTCAAAATACAAGATATAAACACTTATCAAAAACACCAGGTGTGACGCGACTGCTGAGAGGGGTGCTCGTTTCCACCCAATCATAGGCTCAGTGACTCAAAACAAATTTACCACTAGCCACCCCTGAGCTAGACCACAATGCTTGAGATTCTGTCTCCTACTTCCAGCTCAACGGAAGTCAAGGATGAAGGTTACTCTCCTTCTCCTATGTTCATAACTCCCTGTATTTTCGAGTTTCTCCCGGTTCTCTTCCACGATCCCTGCCACGCATGTTCTCTCCTCTTCCCTTTACCACACTTCCTCTCTTGCCTTTTCTCTGCAAGATTGCGTGTGGTGTGAATTTCCCCATCCGTGGTCAGGTATGGGAGATGTTACGGATGGGCGGTTCACCCCCATCCCCTCATTAACTCTTGAGGAGCCTCCCCTCCTACCAATATGACAAGAAATCCATTCCAGGGTCAGAGAGTTGCTTTGGTCTTTGAGCAAGTAAAAACCAATACGGTACTGGCTCGGTGGAAGTTAACACAACCATTCCAGGTCCCTTCCACCACCTCTCATTAGCCATCGTGGTCTCTTTTAGCACATCCCCCTCCCAACAGTCATGCATCACATAATCATAACATAATTTACATTCATCGAACTTTTATACAAAGGTCTGTCAAATCAAACATTCACATATTTGAGTTTTCCATAGTTCTTGGCCAATATAGTTATTTTTACAGACTGGGGGAAACAGGGTGTTACAATTACTACCCGAATTTTTATGCAATTTCCCATTGTCCAATTCTTCCTTTGAACAAAGTGTTTTTTCCCAACTTCTACCAACAATTCCTCTTGGATGTCTTTGTTGTTGATGTTGTCTCCTACCATGGCTACAATTCAATTCCAACCTATTGTTTTTTCAATCCAACCTTCATCAAGAAGGTTGTCAAAATGTCCAAGTGTTGCATCATCCAAACCTACTACTATATTAGTACTTCGACCAACTTTTCCATGTTTCTATACATTGAGCTCTCTCATGCATTGAAATTGTTGGGTGATCAATCTAATTGTCACATATAGTCCATTAAAATGCACATATTCACACCCAAAAAAATGTTTTCCATCTACACTTCATTCATCTTTCACAACATTTTTGAACTAAGGTAATATCACCACCTTTACCTTCAGACTGTTAAGTCATTTCCAAAACCAAATTTTCCAATGCACCTTTTCCATAGGTGCTCTAGGATTCACTGCTTGCTCCTAGGTAGTGAGCCCCTTGAAACTTGTTAGAGAAAGGAGATGGCAAGAAATCACTAAGGTCACTGCCAACGAAAGTGTCTAAATTGTGCTTCATGCTCAAGTATTTCAAAATTTCCTCCTTCTCCAAAAGTCTACAACCCAATTCTTCTAATCGACCTAACGCCACTTGGAAATCATAGATCCTCATTGATAATGTGCAAAACCATGCATTGTTAGCTATGTCATGATAAAGGAAATGTTCATCTCCCACTTCTACATCTAGCTAAGAGTCTTATTGGGTGAGTGCCTCCATGCATAGCACAACCCCAATACTTAGATTATTTTTCATCAAAAATGAGAGATCCATTTGTCCTACCTCTTTTTTGTGAAAAAACTTGTATGCAACATGTAACATCCCCAGCTCGACTCTGAAACCATATCACATCAAAATTTTGAGATCTGATACCACTTTGTAACGTACTCAGCCTCCTAGTTGGGTCTCGTTACCACATTGTAAAGTCTCCACTACCACAACTCGCTAAATAAAGATCTGATTTCAATTATTTCTTCTGTGGAAACAACTCATTGGAACCTACAACGCGCACAACTGGCCTTGTGATACACACACATATGTTTTCCTAGTGCACGTAAACCGGTCTCGTACCGCACACAACAATTGTGTCTTAGAAATTTTGTGTGCTCAATCATCATTGTGTCGGCCGCATCGACTGTCCCTCAACATGAACGACATTTCTAGCTTCACGCTAGAACCCATATAATTATTGTTGAAGCTATTTAACAAATAGTGACTATAATTTCAAAATGAACTCATAATACAATTACGCACACAACCATTCCTATACGCGTGCGGTTTGTCCCATTTGTGCATGCAAACTGATTTCCCTGTGCACGCAATGATTCAGGCCTTGCCTCAAAATCCCATGACCATTACCACAAAATTATCGAACATGAAACACTTAATAACTACCATGCTCTACATTTGTAGCAGTTATGCAGAACTCACAATACATGCACAACCCAACATAATTATGTACCAATTCCATAAACATAAATAACATAAGCATTCACATGTTAAACAATATATAAACACATATAAATTGTCATGCCCCATGCCATGCATATGAAACAAACATGTAGTTCTACAACATATATAATCCATGCACAATACATATACAAATGTAATACATAATATATTTAACATGTATATGCACATTACTCAGAAAATAATACACATAATAAGACACTTATCTTTTGTTGTAATCCACCGACTGCACACAAACCTCAGACGTTCCTCCCAACCATAGACTCTATCGCTCATAAACTCTCAGCAACAGGTCACCACCAAGTTGGGGCTTAAATTCCACCGAGACAAAGGATTCCTAAGCCTAGCTATGGTCTATCAACAGTCAAAACACTCATACAAAGGTGTCAACCGCAACAAAAAGGGTAAAATCCCTCAATCCCCACATGCATGTCCCACCCCAGGAAGTGTGCCCCTTCTCTACTCAATAGTCATTTGGATTACCCACTTCCCTTCCAGGGCTTCAAAAATAGGCCAAACATGAAGTCTCAGAGCCTTGTAGTTGCAAATGGGCACCTTGGGAAAGCAATTCCCATCAGTTCTCTCACTTGGAGATAATTATTACGGGCCTGAAAACCTGCTTCTTCAATAGCACATGGGCCTGACAACCCACCTCTTCAATAACACACATGCCTGAAAACCCGCCTCTTCAATAGCACACAAGTCTTCCCAAGTACAGGGATTATGTGATGGCAGAAAATTACAACAACATACAGATTCTTAGCAGAGGAAAGTTGGTCTGCATGTTGAAGGAATGAGTGAATCCCACCGAAATACACTAAGGCCCAACAATATAGTTGCATGACTAAAACTAGACACTTGTCACCTTAATAACTAGCTTCGCTCCACTTGGTGACTCGTTCCCATCCCTTAGGAACTTAGGATAAATATATATCCCATAAATTATATTTTTGAAAATATTACTAAAATATTCCCTCTTCCTAACTCTTAGCACCTTTTTCCTTTTCTAGTGGAGTTTAATCTCCCCATCTCTTTTTGTTTGATTGGTCTGTGCACAATGATATGTTTTCATTAATTATCTAAGTGTCATTACATTTTTATAAAGATAGACTTGTTGTCCTTTTACCCTCACACCACACTTATTCAGGTGCGTGCAAAACTATGAAATGGATGCGCACCCTCCCTTGTTGCACACGCAAAATTTAGCACTTTGTCTCACTAAACCACATAGGCACTCCGACATAAAAACATATATATACAAAGTCTCTATGGCCCCAAAATATCCTGGCTACAAATCTCAGTCTGATGTGTACTTCAAGAGAATCCTTGTGCACTTCCCCAGGTGTGCACAAACTATGAAATGGGCACACACTCCACCTTTTGTGCGTGCACACAAAAACAGAACCTAAAACTTAGTGTTGACAGCTCACCATCCTATATGTACATTTACATTTACATTTACAATTGCGGTTCGGGCTAGCGTATTACATTCCCCTCCCCCTTACTTATGCACTGTCCTCAGTGCATTTTGTACAATAAAAACTTCAAAAGTCTTCAAAAAGATATGGGTACTCCGCGTGCATAGCATCCTCGTACTCCCAAGTTGCATCATCAAGACTGTAACAAGTCCATTAGACCTTTACCAATCCTATTGATCGATTCTGGAGCATCTTGAATTTCTGGTCCAATACGCACATCAACTGAACTCGGAAGTCACCTTCCTGCTCCACCTGAATCACGTTCCAATTAATTACATGATTAGCATCAAGCACATAATTTTTAAGCAAAGATACATAAAACACATTATGAATACATATGGATACAGGCAGTGCAAGAATGTATGTGACATGACCAATCCTCTCTAGGATTTCAAATGGCCCACAATAATGTGCTAGTAGCTTTGAACAAATTCCCAACTTAATTGAACTCTTCCTAGATTTCAATTTCAAAAATGCGTGGTCACCCACTTTAAATTATTTGTGAGTTTTGCATTTATCTGCATAAATTTTCTTCCTACCTTGGGAAACCTTTAAGTTTTGTTTTATTTTCACCATTTACTCTTCCATTTCCCTGAGAAATTATGGCCCAACCATTGCTTTGTCTGTTAGGTTGTCCCAACTCACTAGTGTGTTGCACTTTCTTCCATAAAGTGTCTTGAATGGGCTCATCTTTAGAGATGCTTGATACCCATTGTTACATGAAAAATTAACCAAATGAAAATAATCTTCCCATTTTGATGGTTTATCCATCACATACATCCTTAGAATATCCTCGATCACTTAGTTGACTCTCTTTGTTTTCTCATCTGACTCTGGATGATAGGTTGTGCTAAAGTTGACTCTCTTTGTTTTCCCATCTGACTCTGGATGATAGGTTGTGCTAAAGTTCAGATTTGTCCCAAATCCTTTAAATAATCCCTTCCAAAAGTTTGATGAAAATTTGGGATCCCTGTTAGATACAATTGTCTTGGGTATACCATGAAACCTAGCAATTTACCTCATATAAATATCAACAATGTTTGTTTCCTTATGAGTGAGCCTTACTGGAATAAAGTGGGAAGCTTTAGTAAGCTTATCCAACACTACCATGATTGAATCATGCTGCTTGGTTGTTCTTGGCAACTTAGTGATGAAATCCATAGTTACAACTTCCCATTTCCACTCAGGGATGGGCAATGGTTGTAGAAAACCAGTTGGGTGTATGTGCTTAGCCTTTACTTTCTGACATTGCAAACACTTGGCAATAAAATCAGCCACTTCTTTCTTCATACCTAGCCAATAGTATTGTTTCTTGACAACTGCAATTGTCTTTTGGTATCCCAGGTGCCCATCATAAAGCACATTGTGCATTTCTTTTAATAGCATATTTTTCAACTCCTAAGAATATGGTACATAAACTATGCCCCTATACATGAGTATTTCATCATTTTTTGACTCAAAATATTCAATTTTTTTCTACAAAATACCTTGTTGTAGCTTTGTCTTTATTTCCACATAATGTTGATATAATTTTGAAGCCTCTAACATTCTGTCTTTCAAATCTAATTTGTACATGATAATGGTTGTAGCATGCATCTCATGCACTCTCCTTCTGAGTGCATCAACCACCTTGTTCTCTTTACCCTTGATATGTTTTATATCAAAGTCATACTCACTAAGGAATTCAAACCACCTACTTTTCCCGACATTTAGAGTTGGTTGTCCAAACAAATATTTCATACCACTGTGGTCTGTACTCAACTCAAATATTCTTCCCATGAGGTAGTGCCTCCACATCTTCAAGGCATGCACTATGGCTACCAATTCCAAATCATGAGTAGCATAGTGCCTTTCATGCTCTTTTAATTTCCTTGATTTGTATCACATCACATGC
Source organism: Picea engelmannii (assembly GCA_009831015.1). Classification (NCBI taxonomy): domain Eukaryota; kingdom Viridiplantae; phylum Streptophyta; class Pinopsida; order Pinales; family Pinaceae; genus Picea; species Picea engelmannii. The sequence continues at coordinate 953,403 of ML776608.1, forward strand.
CCATTCTGACTAAGGACTCCACTGATCCCTTCCTTGCATGCATCAATGCACACAACGAAACCTTCATTAGGATCAACAATTCTCAAAATTGCTACACTTGTCAACAAACTCTTCAAGTGTTGGAAACTCCTTTTACAATCAGAAGTCCACTCAAATCTCACACCTTTCTTTTGCAAGGATGTGATTGGGTGTGAAATATTTGAGAAGCCTTCAATAAACCTTTTGTAGTACCCTGCAAGTCCCATGAAAGATATCACCTCTATGACATTCCTTTGTGTTGGCCATCCTTCAATGGATTTTATCTTCTTTGGGTCCACTGTTATCCATTCCTCTGAAATGATATGACCCAAGTAATGAATCCACCTATAGAAGAATGAGCACTTGCTAAAATTTGCATACAATTAATGTTCTCTCAATACTTGCATCACCATCCTCAAGTATTGCTCATGTTCTTCTTCAAACTTTAAGTAAATAAGTATGTCATCCAAAAATACAATGACAAACTTAACTAAGTATTCTTTGAAAATACCATTCATTAAACACATGAAGACAACTGGTGCATTTGACAACCCAAACAACACTATTGTAAATTCATAATGGCCATACCTCATACTGAAGGCTATCTTGTTGATGTCTTGCTCTTTAATTCATACCTGATGATAGCATGGTCGGAGGTCAATCGTAGAGAATATTTTTTCATCGTTCAACTAGTCAAAGAGATCATATATCCTTGGCAAAGAATACTTTTTCTTCACTGTTACCTTATCCAGTTGCTTGAAGTCAATGCAAATTCTTAGTGTTCCATCCTTCTTTTTCAAAAATAACACTGGGGAACCCCAAGGTGACACACTTGGGCATATATACCCCTTCTTCAAAATCTCTTCAAGTTGCATTTGCATATCCCTCAACTTTGGTGTACTCATCATATAAGGAGTCTTGGATACTGGAGCTTCTCCATGCATTAGATTTGTATAGAAATAAATATCTCTTTTGGGTGGCAACCCCAATATTTTTCTAAACACATATTTAAACTCCCTTATAACTGCACATTCTTCAATATTTGGCACTTTATCCTTAGGTGCCTCCTCCATATGTGCCACAAATATTTGACATCATTTTCTAAATATTTGCTTCAACTGCAAGGCTGAAACTTCTCTAATAGTTACAACCCTTGGAATACCCTTTATTGTTTTCAAGTTCCCTTTTTCATCCAAGCAATTAAAATCCTTATTATAACAATCTAGGAAAACATGATGCATTTCCAACCAATTCATACCAATTACACAATCATACGAACCCAAAGGTATAATATTCAAATATACTTTTGTTCTTAGTCCATTCGTGTCCATTGGAAATGCCTTAACAATCTCATTAATTTTCCTTTTTGCTCTTGTAGCTAGCTATACCAACCAAGGTTTCCCAAGTTTACTTTTTGACAATTTAAATATTTCCACCATATTAGGATCTAGATAACTATGACTAGCTCCCAAATAAATTAAAATATAAATGGGTTGGTTGTTGATCTTACCTTCCACTTCAATCATATGTGACTGAAACTCAACTTGCTTGTTATCTAGGGTTGCGTAGATCCTAGGTACATTTCTACCCATGTCCTCAATTGTATCAACTTGTTGTACATTGTGAACATTCCTCACTTTTTCACCTCTATGAAAACAATCTTTGTACATATGATCTCCCTCATAACCCCAACACTTCATTGGTTGTTGCCTTAGTATTTTCTCCATTGCCTCTGCCATTCTAGGCTCCTTGGGATTTGGTTGTCCTTGGAAATTATTTCTGAAGAATGGTGGCCAAATATTGAAGAATGTGCAGTTATAAGGGAGTTTAAATATGTGTTTAGAAAAATATTGGGGTTGCCACCCAAAAGAGATATTTATTTCTATATAAATCTAATGCATGGAGAAGCTCCAGTATCCAAGACTCCTTATATGATGAGTACACCAAAGTTGAGGGATATGCAAATGAAATAGTCTAGAAAGAATGGAATGGTGGCTGGGAACTTGGCCCTTAAGGCTCAAATTTATATTTACCCTAATACATTTATTTAGGGATTTACTATAATTAAATAGGAGTGTTTATTTAAATTTATGGATGGGTAGGTAGGCCCTTGGTTCCATATTTGAACCAGGGCTCTGATACCAAATGTAGGGGCCGAATTAAATAAACAACCATTTAATTTACAACATAACAGTAAAAGTCAAGAATTTTTTATAATTTAGCACATTCGACTACAAATTTATCAATTATAATAAAATTTTATAAGAGATTAAAACAATGCATAATTTGAAATAAATACCTGAACCTGATGCTATTAACCCTCCGTTTGTCCGCAGCTTGCCTCCTTGACCCCTGCTGCAAAACTCTCCCATAGAACCAGAAAAACCAAGCCATGAAACCAGTGCTCCCGTCAAACTCCTTCCCTTCCTTATCCCTCCTTCGCCGACTTCCCCTGCCTCATTTACTCCCTACCTAACTCATTTATTACCTCCTTATCCTCCCGTCGTTAATGCCCCTTATCCCTCCTTTATTATTTTATCCTCATGTATTTAATATGTTATCCCTTGTTGGATACGTAACTTAATTTATCAATATAGTTTATTATCCTCCTTTTATTTCTTTACCTTATTTATTAATGAATTAATTAATACTTAAATTAATCATTGACAATCATGAATAACTAATTAATAATAATTAATTAGTAAATGTTATTTTAAGAAATAATTATGGTTTAGCTAATCTTTTAGGACAGTTATATTATTAAATTAATTCTAAGTAATAATCATATACACCTATTTAAGCATGGTCGTTACACCCTTCTTTCTCTAATCCATCTTTCTTTTCTTCTTGTCTTCCCAAGCCTTTTGGTAAGTGGGTCTTCCTCTATGTTGATCATAGAGATACTTGGATCTCCTTATAGTTTCCTCCAATGTCTTGGGATCATCATACTATATTGATAAATGATGGCAGCCCACTCAAGTACCTCTGAATATTAACCTGTTCATCCATGATGAAAGAAACATACTTCAATATCTCTAAAAATATCCTCTCGTACTCATCTATGGTCATACTTCCAAGCTTGAGTTTAGAGAAATCCTTAATTTTCTTATCATAGTAACGTTGGTTAAGTATTTATTTTGAAAATACCTCTTGAACTCCCTCCGTGTAACCTTTCTCTCATCAATGTGTTGCACTTGCACAAACTGGTCCCACCACATTGATGCTTTTACCTTGAGCTGGTAGATGGAAATTCTTCATTCTACCTATGAAGAGTAATTATGTAACTAAAATTACTTCCTCATGCCCAACAACCAGGTCTCTGCATCCTCATCCTTCTTGTGCTCACCATCAAAAGTAGGAGGCTTAATCTTATTCATTTCTACTTTTAGATCATCCACTCCAGACCTCCTCTTATGCCTTCTGACAAGAGATGGGCTTGAACTACTGCACGCTCTCCCAACTGAATGTCTTGGAAACTGATGGTGATCCCTGTCAACACTTCTTGTTTTTCTTCTCTCATCATGAGACCTATGTCTCCTTCTTTTTCTTGACTCGGTCTCCTTATCCATATTTTTCTCAATTATGTCCAAGCTTTGTAGCAACTTGATGTTGAAGCCATGTTGTTCCTCCTTGGATTTCATAAGCCTATCATTATCAACTTTTTAACTTTGGACATCCTTTTGCAAACTTTTTATGGTATTCACCAAATTCAAGATTTCTTCCTTGCCTTATCCATGTCCATTTGAATATGTACCCTCATCATCTATATTGTCATACATCCTTCTGACCTCATATTCATGGTTGTGGGTTCTTTTTGCATCTTCCATGCTTCTGATCTATGTGTTGATCATGTACTGATCAAATTGATGTTAGCTTTACAAAATATGCAGGAAACAAGATTTGTTAGACTAAATAATTTATGAAAACCATAAATACTATGCACATTCTATTCCATAAGTGTATCAGAATCCTTTCCTCTGATTCTTGGTGAATTTAACAGCCTAATTCAAATTTTGGGTGAATATTTGGACTCCTCTGTGCATGACTTTTTCCTCCTCTTTTATTTCATTTTCTTTCTTTCAAAGCTCGTGTGTATACCAATTTTGTGTTATATACCCATATTCATCACGTGTGCATGCTCTACACACGCAATACCAAGCGCACATACAACAAACCAGTATTCAGTGTGCACATCTCTTGTATTAGGCACTAATATTTAGCACGCTCAAATTTTGGGTTCCGCGCATCATTATCTAGTGTTCACAACTTTTGTGTCACGCACCAATATTCCACACAAATTGCCACTTTGCTCTATGTCGTGCCAACATTCACCGTGCACCCTCTCTCACCCAATACTCAATGCCCATCTCCAATTATGCTCCACGAAGTGCAAATATTCCACACGCACACACTACACACCAACATTATGCACGCACCAATAATTCTACTCCATGCAGTGCTCATATTCAACGTGTGCTCACTGTGCATCACCAGTATTCAATGTGCATGCCTTGCACACTATTATTATGCACACACCCATCAATTCAACATGGCGTCCATATTCATCGTGCATGGATTGCACTCCCATATTACATGTGCTCCACTAGTTCTATACCGCACAGTTCCAATATTCAGTGTGAACACTCCACACACCGATATATTTTGCGCACCATAATTTTTGCACCAAGCAGTGCCAAAATTTAGTATGCACAAACTGCACACCAATACTTAGTGCACGCGAGTCCTTTCTTCACTCTGCTGATTTTTCCATATTTCCATCTTGCAACCCCGCGACCATCATAAAAATGCTCGCCTCACCAACTTCATGTTGATCTCTAGCCCATACAAGTCCAATTTTGAACCAAAAGCTCTGATACCACTTTGTAACGTCGCCAACGTTTCTCCAGAACCATATCACATCAAACTTTTAAGCTATGATACCACTTTGTAATGCATCTGACCTCCTAGCTGGGTTCCATTACCACATTGTAATGTCTCCACTACCACAACTTGCTAAATAAAGATATGATATCAATTCTTTCTTTTGTTGAAGTAACTCATTGAAACCAACAACGTGCACAAATGGCCTTGTGCTATGTGCAACTAAGTTTTCCTAGTGCACACAAATCAGTCTCGTACCACGCAGTACAACTATGTCTTATCAATTATGCACACTCAATCATCATTATGTCGACTGCGTCAATTGTCCCTCAGCACACATGAAATTTCTAGCTTCGCGCTAGAACCCATACAATTACTATTGAATTTACTTAACAGATAACAATTATAACCGTAGAATGAACTCATAATACAATTATGCACACAACCATTCCTATGTATGTGTGCAGTCTGTCCCATTTGTGTGCGTAGACTGATTTCCCTGTGCACATGATGATTCAGGCCTTGCCTCAAAATCACATGACCGTTACCACATAATTATTTAATAGGAAACACTTAATAACTACCATGCTCTACATCTGCAACAATTATGCAGAAATAAAAATGCATGCACAACCCAACATAATTATGTACCAATTCCATAAACAAAAACAACATAAGCATTCACATGTTAAACAATATATAAACATATTTAAACTGTAATGGACCTTGCCCTACATATGCAGCAAACATGCAGTTCTACAACATATATAATCCATGGAAAATATATGTAAAATTGTAACACATAATATATTTAACATGTATATGCACATTACTCAGAGAATAATACACATAAGAATACACTTATCTTTTTTTGTAATCCACCAACTGCACGCAAACCTCAGACATTCCTCCCAGCCATAGACTTTGTTGCTCATAAACTATCAGCAGTAGGTCACCCCCAAGTTTGGGCTTAAACTCCACCAAGGCAAAGGATTCCTAAGCCAAGCTAAGGGATATCAACATTCAAAACACTCAGACAAAGTTGCCAACCCCAACAAACAAGCTACATTCCCTCATTCCCCACATGCATGTCCCACCCCAGGAAGTGTGCCCCTTCTTTGCTCAACAGTCCTTCAACTACCCCACTTCCCTTCCAGGGCTTCAACAACAGGTCGAACATGAAGTCTCGGAGCTATGTAGCTACAACTGGGCACCTTGGGAAAGTGATTCCCAACAGTTCTCTCACCTGGAGAGAATGCTTATGGGCCTGACAACCTACTCCTTCAATAGCACACAAGACTGACAACCCGCCTCTTCAATATCACATGGGCCTGACAACACACCTCTTAAATAACACACATGCCTTCCCAAGTACATGGGTTATGTGATGGTGGAAAGTTACAACAAGTTATGAATTCTTAGCAGACGAAAGTTGGTCTGCATACTAAAGGAATGAGTTAATCCCCCTGAAATACAATAAGGACCAATAATATATTTGCATGAGTAAAACTAAACACTTGTAACCTTAAGAACTAGCTTCGCTCCACTTGGTGACTCGTTCCCATCCCTTGACTCATTCCCATCCCTTAGGAACTCAGGATAAATATATATCCCATAAATTATATTTTTGGAAATACTATTAAAATATTCCCTCTTCCTAACTCTTAGCCCCTTTTTCCTTTTCTAGTGGAGTTTAAGCCCCCCGTTTTTTGTTTTTTTTATCGGTCTATGCACAGTGATATGTTTTCATTAATTATCTGAGTGCCATTACATTTTTACAAAGATAGGCTCATTGGCCTTTTATCCTCATAGCGCACTTATTCAGGTGCACACAAAACTATGAAATGGCTGCACACCTTCCCTTGGTGCGTGCACAAAACTCAACACTTTGTCGCACTAAACCACACAGGCACTCTGACCTCAAAATACTTATATACAAAGGCTAGCTGGCCCCAAAATATCTTGGATACAAATCCCGGTCTGATGTGCACTTCAAGACAATCCTTATGCACTTCCTCAGGTGTGCGCAAACTATGAAATGGGAACACACTCCACCTTTTGTGTGTGTGCACAAAAACATAACCCAAAACTTAGTACTGACAGCTCACCAACCTATATGTACATTTTCATTTACATTTACAATTGGGGTTTTGGCTAGGGTGTTACACAACAGGTTTCATCTTTGTGAGTTTCTTTGTCAATGACCTTCACAACTACTATTGGTGCAAGTTCAACCTTACCTCCAATGTCTTGCTTCTGATTCCTCAAAGTGCACAAAAATTTATTGTTTTTCAAGACTGGCTCTACCGAAGTCTCTAATGCTACCAACTTTCTCTTTGTATGGTCTTCACCATCTTTAGTACCCAAGGATTCTTTTCTCAAAACTATCTCTTATTCTACTATGTGAACACACAAAGCCTATCTATGGATTCACTGGTTTCCTCAATCAACTTTACAGCTGGAATTCTTGGCATACTTCTCAAATTCCTTTTAGTTATTATAGGTGCACCACAAGTCTTGGTTCCATCTAAAAATACCAAGCAGTTCTCATGGGGTACATGAACGGCTTTGGAAAGATTGAGAAAGTATTTCCCCAAGATAACTATATGGTCATCCAATGGAGCCACTTTCAAGTCCAAACTACCAAACCATTCCCCAGCCTTCAAAGGTATAGAATGAACTAATATTGTCATTGGATTCTTGTTGAGTTCCCCACCTTAAATGTGGCCATGTTGTTCTCAAGCTTAGGATGAAGTACTATGGCGATTTGTTCACTTAAAATATGTGGATTTCACTATTGTCTACAGAGGATGCCACCTTCAACCCACTCATGGTTTCATTCAAAAAACAAAGACCATTCACATCTTCACCTTGCAAAACATGTTCATGACCTTATACCGAAACAATTCCCAAACCTGATGTCAAGGCACCCAAAACCTCCAATGTTTCCTTTGAAGAATGTTGTACTTGGGTTGCTACCAAGGCTGCTTTCTTCACCTTCGAAATTGGTTTCTCTTATAATTATTCCATGTCTTCTAAGTTCTTCTTCAAAGGATAATCCATGGAAAAATGATTATGGTAACAAAGGAAACAAGCAACATTCTTACCTTTGGACTTAGGAAATTTTGGTTGCTTCCTTGCTATAACATTTTTGTCATCTTGGACATCCTTCCTCCTGAACAATCCAAACTTAGGAAATACCAAAGTATCTACTTAATCTGTCAAAGTATACAAATTTTGAACCCAAGTTTTAGCCTATGTGCTAGTCTACTCCAATTTCACGACATGCCCTTGGTACAACTGATGAATCTCTTGATCCCAATGTTCCAATTCCATGGGCATGGCTTCCATCTTTGTCTTCTATGACTCTTTCTCTGTGTTTTCAATGTTGCAACCAAGAAATGGGTCGACCCTCTAGGTGCATTTGAAAATCCTACACAAGCCTCAAAGACTTGGTTCACCTTTTGTCTCAAGCCTACAATGTTCTTGAAACAAAAAGAGAACTCAATATTATGTGTGGATGAACTATATTTACTGCCTGATACAACAAGGCACTAAGTTTTTATTTTCTATTCTTCAGTGATTGCTTGTCAAGTCATCCCAAATCATTCTACTTAACCTCAAATTCATTCCAATGCGATGAAGAATGATCTGATATCACTTGTCACAATAGTGACAGTGGTGAAGGGCACTAAAATTGTCTCAAAATTAGCTCTCATAGCACATTTCCTTCATAAAGAGCTGAAGATTATTCTCTAATACCACCTATCATAGAGCTATAGTCTACCCAATTTTTTCTTTGCAAACTTTTGTTTCTCCCAATTCTATTTCAACACCTAAGGTCATGCAACAATGCCTTTCCTCAAACACAAGGATTTTCTAGCTTGTGTCTACTACAACCAGACTACACCTCTTCACTTAATGTCCACCCATAACTATGCCTTAAGCTCCAATCTTCCAAATTCAACTAATTCCTACTCAAGAAAGCTCATTCAATAGTAGGCACACATCCAACCATGACCTTTAAACATCCTAGCAATACTTTAACACTTAGCCAATATTTAAATACTTAACCAACACAAAGAGAAGCAAGGAATGGTAACATCCCACACATAAAGAGTCCACGACACACTTGTATAAAAAACATCGAAGGTAAATTCCTTAAATTTATTATATGAAGAATGTCACATATATACAACAAGGGAGTTTCATCCTTCTACCTACAACTCTATTACATATGTACAATGAGTCTAAGGCAATAGTTCCTTCTTCCTACTACCGAACAAACTTTCAAAATACAACCCATGAAGCAACTACATGCCTACCTCCTATAGGTCTTGTCTTCTTCTTCTTCTCACTTAGCCAATGCAATTTTCTCTACTATGTCAATCCTGAACTTAACACAATTGCATAGCTCCTTTACACTCCTTGTGAATGATCAATGGATGATTGATTCCTTAGCACCTTTGAGGCATCCACTATTTATATAACATTTTTCTTTCACTTGTAAGATTCTCCAATCCTAAGTGGACCCAAACACCCACATTTCCAACTTCGATTGTGCATGATGGTACCTTTACCCCCTTCATGACTTGTTAATTGACCATCCAACACCCAACGGTGTTGAGCCCAAAGTGCCACACACTCAACAAGTACATCCAATATATGTGTGTTCAATGAGTGCATTCAATGATTTCACTTTGTATATTCTTGTTCCCAAATGCACTTTTGTTGTTCATCACAACCTCCAAGTGTGGACTACCCAACTCCTTGAGTCTGCATGTAGCTCAAGCACCCAAGTCTATAAAATCCATTCAAGTTCTTTATGAAACTCTTATATGTCATGCATCATACTTCCAAGGTTTGTGGTGTGCCAATTTAAGTAAGGATTCCGACATGTCCACAGTGTGCCTTTCCATTGTGCAAGGGCACTCAAACTGAATCTTCTAGCCATCAACCTTATGTCATTTCCATCTGTACTAGTCAATGACTACCGAGGTGATCATGCATTAGAGGTGCCCAAATCCATTCAGGGCTAGGGACTTATAGATCTCATCCTATGTAATGGAAAGAAGTATTGTGGGAACGAGACATGGTTTAGTATTAGTCGGGAAATCATGGAAAATTAGTCCATTGTAAATTTCATAAAAAAAATTTCAAAAAGATTGTATGTGAGGAGGGAGATAAGGTAATGACTATGCCTTATGATGAGGTAAATCTTGGGGAAATTGAAACCTTGACAAGAGTTTTCAAAAACTAACTTGAGATTCTACATTGACCGATGCTTAACTATTTGATAAAGATATTTATGGATGAATGATACTTAATTGTTGATGATCACACTTGGTTGTTTATATAGATGAATGATATTTTCTATTAACTTAATTACGTCATTAGGTATTTTCCACTATGAAACTTATTCGTGTCATGTGACATTAAGTCTGTTCTAACTCTCGATATCTGTAGAACAACCATCCAAGCACCCTCCATCCATATTTCTTTCCATCTTCCTTGTGCCTTAAAGTATTTTTTATTGAAAACTATGATGTCTTTACAACACCTATTTGTCATCTTTCTATATCCCACTGTTATTTCAAGTACACTTCAACGTGCAACAATGTGGACTTGCTACCTTCTCCTTTTGCAATTTGTGAAATAGATCACGATTGCACCTCTATGTAAATTTTCCTTGGCATGTTTATTGCTAGAATGTGTTATTTTTGTGTAATTTTCTCTCTATTGAGGGTTGTTGGGCATATTTTTCTGCATCACAATTGTAATATCTTTGAGCCCCTATGGCCTCTTCCTACATTTTTTGCATACATGCCATCCCCATCATCACGCTCAATTAACTAAAGAATACTTGAAGTATAGTATTTTATGTCGAGTATCTACATGCACTTTAGATCGATTCACCCTCTCTTGGTTGCCAAGTCATCCCCACTTTGCAAGCTGATTCAATTTAGCATGTTCATCCCCAACAATCATTCAAATGTGAGTAAATATTTAGAATGTTTCTGGGTAATTGTGGTCTATAGAAAATAACAATATTCATGAGAATTTCAATTATTTTTATCATATTGTTGTTGAAGTATTATAATCACATTGGGTAGATAAAATATTTGTTGCACGAATTTCAAACAAATCCTAAATTCATCGTGTAGCATGTAGAGTTTTGTGCTCTAGCTATAATGCCTTGTATTTGTTATAGTCAACCGAGATTGGTGAACCTATCACGAATTAACCAAAATAATAAGTTGATATTTCAAGATGGTCTTTTACTATGGCATCAAAAATGATATATGTGTTTTCATTTGTATATAGGATCATATATGACCAATTATTATGTTCTGACATATGTTATTTGTTGCCTTGATTATAATGATAGGAGTAATACATGATGTTATGTGATTTTGGTCTTCTTGTGAGGATGCCATGTAGTTCTATGCTACTTGATGAACCCCAAAGCCACAACAGAATAAAAAACACACACCTACGCTACGTTTTTGCAAAGCAAGGGACACTGGAAATATGCTCCCAAATCCCCGAAGGGGAAATTTTATTATCAAACCGTTCTCATATGTTACATTTTAGTGTACAAATGGTCCCTTATATAATTTAAGGTGACCATAACAACTATTACATAATTAGATGGTTATTTCAAACCATATCCACAACTTTCTCCACAATATCTCCATGAATCTCTCAACTCATCTCCATAAACCTCTCAACAAATCTCCATCCCTAACTTGTTATGACCCAAGGGGATCATATACGGGGATATGTATATGATACGACCCCAAGGGGGGGCATATATGGGCCTAAATGTACATGTAATGTGTGTGTGTGTGTGTGTAATTAGGTCGACCTAATGGTAAAGGGGCCTCATGTGCAAGTGTGAATAGGTATATATAGATCAGGTCATGTATTCATTATTGTGAGATGTGAATTATGAAGATGAAAGGTATTTGGTTATTTGGAGGGGGTTCCCCTATTGTTTAAGGAGTTATTGTGTAAATTATCTATCTTGGAGTTGTGTTGCATGCTCACTTTCTGTACATGGTGTGTACTTATGTTCTGTTATGATATTTTTAGGTATTTGGATCATTACAATTGTTATCATAGCACTGATCCTAGGTTTTTACTTCCTCAATACAGTCATTTTGGAATTTTTGCTATAACTTTTTCTTGAAGCCACTTCAAAAGGATAAACTTGGATGATATTGAGAATACTTATCATAGTAACTATGGTACTAATTTCAACTTCTGGGTCATTTTACGTTTGGAGATACACTGTATGCAAGATAGGGTTTTTAACTAGTCCTGTAACTAGTCTCAAATAGGTGTTTGGGGTAAAAGAGTCATATCTTCTTCAATGAAGATCCAAATTGAGTGAGACAACTTGCATTGGAAAATGGACAATCGTTAGTATTTCTGGTACAATTTTTAGAATTTGATATCAATAATTGTGTGCGGGGAACTCTATACAAGTTCACTCTCTTGGAAAGGAAAAAAAATCAGCAAGGTGTGGGGAAGTTACCATAAGTTCCACTTGGCACATCCAATTTTGGTCATACCCATTGCATTGCAGAGAAGATATTTCAGAGTACTACAAGTCGCAATTTTAGACTAATAAGGGCAGAAATTGCAAAGATACATCAAAAGGTAGGTCGACTAGGAGGACAAACTCCAAATCAAAGTTTTCAAAGGTTTTTTCATTTAAAACTATCATAATGTTTGATTGGAATCTCTGATTGAGTTGATTCAAAAACCATTGGAAAGAGGAAACCTATAAGATTATATGGGAACAAGGGTTATAACTCTTTGAGATCATTATGCTTAATATATTGAGGTTGTAAGTTGAGTATTATAGTTAGACCTCAATTAAGAATCAATGATCATACCTAAATTTAGTGGAGATGAATATAAAGATGAAATCGGTCCCAGGGAATGGCTAAGAATTACAAGGAAAAATTGCAAGCCTCCTTTGGTAGGTATTTATTTGAATGGTGAAGCTGGTAATTAGTGGTATAGCCTTGACGAAGGTACTAGATGAAGCACCACATGGGAAGTATTTGAAGAATTATTCTCAAACAAATGGATCAAGGACTCAAAATGGAGGAAATGTATAGAATTCACGATGAGTTAAAAGAAACAAAGGAAGAGATCAAGAACAAAAATGATGAGTTTTCCAAGATGAAATCCCTTAATGAATCACTCATTAAGGAGGTTAAGAAATTAAAGCAAGAAAAGAATAGTAAATCAAAGTGGGAAAAGGATGAGTCAAGGGAATATTTTAAAAAGAAAGATGAAGAGATATGTAGATTAGGAAATGATCTGAAAAGATCTTTTACACGACTATGGTTGAGTTATTAAGCATGTTTTGATTAACCAATTAGGAAGCTTAATGAAAGAGGAAGAAGTTATAGAAGTATGACAACCATATAAACATGTACAGAACTGAAATGAAGCATAAAACAACAACAAACCATAACACCAATGTGATAACGGAGTTCGACAATCTCGCCTATGTCTCTGGGCCTTTTGTCTCAGTGGGTGAGGCTTTTTTATTTATGTTCAAAGCTCAATAAGTACATCACAATAGTGCCAAAAGGTTACAAAATTGATCTGGTCTTGTTCTCCCAGATCTTAAGAACCCAACAAAAGAAACAACACTCAAATCGAATGACCGGAGCTCCCAGAAATGGCCCACGAAGGTGCGCTCATCAACAACTTCCCTGCATAAAACTAGCTTTGGCTTGGCAAATCTTCAGCATAAACCTACTCTAAATCTCCTCCTCTAGCCTCAATAAGGCTTGGTTTATATATATCTGAAGTTGGTAACCATCTCCCAACTTCCCCCCAAGATCTGACCTCAAAAAGGGCCAAATATCCCCCAAAAATGGGCAAAAATCTCCAATAACAAGCATAAAATCATTAAAAAATCACTATTATAAGTGAAAAAACCCACCTGTGTAACAAAAATAAAAATTGTCCCACTAGGGATGGGTGTGCACTCCAGAATAGGGTCACATGCAAATAATGTGGTGAAGCACCAGCCCAAAGGGTTGTGCGCTAGCCCCTTAGTTTGTAATCACGGGTCACATGGTGTATTGTGATACGACCATGCCCTAAAGGTGTGCGCTTAGGTGGTGGTCACAGCCCCAACGCATATGGCATAGCCCAAGTCCCAAGCCAACAGTCTCCCAATGGTTATGCAGTGGCGCCCACGCCCTTTACGCTGTGGTCATATGTAATGGTAAGTCTGTGGGTTGGGGCTAGGCCCCAGCCCCCTTCCACCTCCGATCCACCATATATGAAGTTTAAATAAATTTAAAAAGGTTTGTATACACAAGTACCACCTTTGGCGCTATGGCATTCAGAGCTTTCCCAAGGAATTTTCTCTACCAAAAGGTCATGGGGTCGAATCCCATGAGCTCCAAAACATTTTAATCAACCATCAAATGATAGGGTGCCACATGGCAGCCCATGTCTGGGCCACGTGGCACCTCTTCATTTGCCCATAAAAAATGTGTCACTTGTCAGAAAGAAATTGGATCATTGTCATCTTCACAGTCAACCTATTATTGTGTTGCCACGTGTCTCAATGCTACGTCAGCATGATGATGTCATGCTGACATCAGCATTGACTTTTTTCCTATTGACCTGTTGACTTTTGTTTTCTTGTTTGGGAAAACGAACAGAACATGATATCAGGAGCATACGACGTTCATTTAAGCCCATTCAAGTTGTGTTGGGTTTGTATCGAAGAGGCTTACGCACACGTCCGTTTTGAAGCCATTCTGGGAAATTTTATGTTTAGGCCTTTCTGAGCCCCATCAAGCTCTTGGATCTGAATCTGGATCAGGAAACCATAATAAAAAACTATTGGATGAGGTCGAGAGATTGAAAGAAGAAAAAAAGAATTGTCAAAATCAAGAAGAAAGAAGGATCTTGGATGAAGAATCTACCAAAAGACTTGAAGAGAAAATTTGCAAGAAGGTTGAAGAATCTGTAAATACTTATGAGGTAAAATAAAAAAATGCAATCTAGAATTGAAGAAGGATGTCAGAATTTGATAAATCAGGTAACATTGCAGCTTCAAAAGGAGAGAGAAGACAAGATTCAAAAAGGTCACCATAAGATACTTGAAGAGGTTGAAGTCTATCTAGAGGATGTACATGCTAAATATGATGGTATTATCTCCAAGGCTAGAGTAATCAAATACCAAGCAAAGAGGATCGAGGATGCCATTGTCTTTGAAAAGAAGATAGATGGAATGGGTGTGCAGAATGAAGAAAAACTGTCAAATGTCAAACCATATTGACACCCTCATTATCAAGAAATATTTCAAGGAAGACAAGAAGATCAATATCAACATTATCAAGGAAAAAGATGGAATAATAATCAATATCCATGGAATATGGCATTACAAAATCACTCTTCAACAAGATATTGTCATAGACCTACGTCTACTACAAATTGGAGAAGCTTCAACAACGATACATGGAATCAAGGGAAAGAAAATTATGCAACAACTAGCCGCCAAGGATTGCGACTGAAAAGAATTGATTTTGGATGGATGGATTATCATCAATGAAAATAAGAATGCAAGAACATAAGAAAATCATATTACTTGGTTTCATCACATGTGAATCCTTTAATTGCAAATCTTTGAGGACAAAGATTTTTGAAGGAGGGTATTATGTTATGACCCAAGGGGAGCATATATGGGGATAAATGTATATGATATGACCCCAATGGGGGGCATATATCGGCCTAAATGTATATATATATAAGGTCGGTCTAATGGTAAAGGGGTCTCATGTGCAAGTGTGAATAGGTATATATAGAGGTCACGTATTCATTATTGTGAGATGTGAATTGTGAAGTATGAAAGGTATTTGGTTATTTGGAGGGGGTTCCCCTATTCTTTAAGGAGTTATTGTGTAAATTATTCATCTTGGAGTTGTAATCCACGCTCACATTTTGTACATGGTGTGTACTTATGTTATGTTATGAGATTTTTAAGTATTTGGATCATTACATAACTCCTCTCATTTCCCCTCATCTCTCTCACAGACATAGACTTCTAGAATTAGTCTACCCCATTACAAAGACATCATTTAATTTATTAATTATTCATGATCACAAGTAGGAGTTACACCTCCTTAATGAATACTTTTGATCCCATTATTCCATAATCATCTTCGGTCTTCTTTGGTCAAGTTTTCATATTCAATCTTCTACGATCTTCTTCATCTTGTACCTGCAAACATAGACAGTATTTGTTGAAGTCCATATAAAAAATTACCATCCATTGGAGTACATGGTTCGCTAGTCATTGTACCTATCAGTTCTCTAGGAAAACTTTTATCGTACATGGTTCATCAACCATTCTTCCATATCATGTTTACATACATGTACATTTCTTCCCCCTGCATTATTATCATCATCCTCATCTTGGGTTTTCACCTTACCTATAAAAATGTGTGCTAGTCAATCTCCTGATCCAAGAATTGAAGAGAAATATCATCGTTATTGACAAGCTCTCAGATGAAGTGAAAGTGAGTGTCAATGTGCTTGATTTTCTTGTGAAATACATGATTCTTTGACAATGCAATGGTTGAGTTGTTATCACAAAAAATAAGAGTTGGCTCATTTTCCATGTGTCAAATCATTTAAAACCCTTCTTAGCCATACAACTTGAAAAGATGTTGAATTTGAAACAACATACTCTGCCTCTGCTGAAGATATTGCAACTATGGCATGTTTCTTGGATGCCCATGAAATCAGATTTGTTCCCAAATGAAAAGCATAACCAGACGTGATTTTCCTATCATATGTGTTGCCTGCAAAATCGTTGTCTTATGTACCCTGCAAGTGAATAATCTTCAAAAGTTTGAAGATTATTCACTTGCAAACAATAAGTATAAATCATATCATCAACATAAATGCAAACAATAAGTATTTTACCTTCATGGTCTGATTTTGTGTATAGTGTTGACTCATTACTGCTACTACTGAATCCATTGTTAATCAAGTAAGAGTCAATTCGACTCCACCAAGCTCTTGGAGCTTGCTTCAAGCCATACAAGGATTTATTCAACTTATACACTTTTTCCTCTTGTCCCTTGATTTCAAAACCAAGTGGATGATCCACATAGGCTTCTTGCAGTATGCCATTCAAAAAGGCTAATTTTACATCCAATTGGAACACTTGCCATTTGTTTAGAGCTGCAGTGGCTAAAATGGTCCTTACTGTATCTAACCTTGCTATAGGAGAAAAGGTTTCTTCATAGTCTATGCCAGGTTGCTAAGAGAATCCTTTGGCAATCAACCTTGTCTTATGCTTCTCTATCTTTCCTTTTTCATTTAGCTTTGTTTTGTACACCCACTTGACACCTATGTTGGACTTGTCTACTAGCAGATCAACAAGATCCCAAGTCTTGTTCATTTCTATGGCTTCAATTTCCTCATTCATTGCATGTACCCAATGTTCCTCTTTTATTGTCTCTTCAAATAAGGTTGGTTGACATGATAGTAAAGAAAAATGACCTTGTTGTTCAAAGCCACTGTTTTTCTCATAAATTTCCCTTATGCTTCTTGTTCTCTGATTTTCTATTGAAGAGGGTGATTCATTGTTGGAAGAAGAACCATTTCTAGAATGTGTTGGTTGTCTTTGTACCTGTAATCTTGGCAGTCTTAGTGGATGTGCTTGTTTTTCTAAATTTTTTGTTTGCTTATCAATTTGATGCAATGGATTTTGACTATCCAATGTCTCATTTTCTTGTTCACTCCATGATTTATCCTCAAGGAATTTGACATTCCTACTCACCAAAAATTTCTTAGTCACTGGATTGTAAAGTCTGTAGGCTTTTGATTGTTCATTGTATCCTATGAAGATGCATATTTCACTCTTGTTGTCAAGCTTCTTTCTCATCTCTTTAGGGATGTGTGCAAATGCAATGCAACCAAAAATTCTAAAGTGAGACACATTTAGCTTTTTTCCATTCCATGCCTCTTGAGGTACTTTATCCTTGACACTTGTTGTTGGAGATATGTTCAAAATGCAAATTAAACATGAAACAACTTTAGTCCAATACTCATTGGACAAATCCTTTGCTATGAGCATGCTCCTTTCCATGCTCATGATGGTCTGATTTTTTCTTTCAGCCACTCCATTTTGTTGTATTATCCTCCCCCATCTGACCTGAGCACTTTCACATACTTTCCACTCTGTTTTTTTTGCTTCAGCTTTTAATTCTTTGAACTTTGAGAAGGTGTTAGAGTTAATTTTAAGAAAATAAATCCAAATTTTCCTACTAAAATCATCAATAAAGGTCATAAAATAAAAATTACCACCAATGAATTGAGTTTGCATTGGTCCACAGAGGTCTATGTGAACCAATTCTAAATGTTATTTTTCTCTATTGGAGGATGTTGGAAAGATGTCTCTCTTATGCTTTCAAAGTATACAACTTTCACAAGGACTTTCTTTTTCATTCAAAACAAGAAGACCTTTGACCATTGCATGTTTTTGAACAAGACATAGACTCCTAAAAGGAAAGTGACCAAACATGGCATGCCATAAGAGAGTCTCATCTGTGTTTGAGACATTTTGAGCATATGGTTGAGACAATTTGACACTTCTCAAAATTTAGGGGAAACATCATATCCTTGGTCATTTGGATTTTTGCAATTAGTTTCCTACTAGGTGACTTATCCAAAATTAATCATGTTGAGCCTTTGAATAAGACATCATATCCATGCTCCATCAATTGTCCTACACTTATTAGATTGTGTTTCAAGTTTGGCACATAGTAGACATCATGTATGTCTTTCTTCTGATCTTTCTTAGTTAGAACAGACACAATACCTTTTCCTATGGCTTTTACTTGAGAATCATCACCAAGTGTAATCTCATATTTAATAGAACTATCCATGCTAGAAATAAAATCTTTGTTACTTGTCATGTGATTGTTGTAGCCGTTGTCCAACAACCAAATGTCCTTGGAGTGATCATCTTCAGAGGTATGGAAAGAAATAAACATTGCTTCAGATGATTCTCCTTCATTGTTGGAGACATTTTCTCCGCCTTTGTTTTGATCTGACTGCTTCTTTTTTCATTTACTCTCATAGTGACCATACTTTCTGCAATAGTAGCATTGAATTTTGGACTTGTCTGCCCATTTGCTCCCTCTTCCTCTTTGATTTTGTGAGTCTTTAGACTATTGTGTTTGTTCCTTTGTGAGTTTGTCTTATGTATTTTGATTACCTCTGCCTCTTCCTCTTTGATTTCTCATTATGTTTCCTCTGCCTCTACCTCTACTGAAGGAAGATTGAGTCTTAAAAGCATGTTCCATAGATCCTTCTTCCAAGTTGAGTCTAGTTTCATGGGACATGAGTGATCCCATTATTTCTTCTACAAAGAAGTTGGTTATATCTTTGGATTCAAGAATGGTTTCTACAACCATTTCAAATTTCTTGGGTGGACTTTTGAGGACTTTTTCAACAATCCTATGATCTTCAATCTGTTCACCAGTCATTCTAATCTAGCTTAAAATGCCCATCACTCTGGTCATGAACTGGTCAACATTCTCTAACTCAGTCATCTTTAGGGTTTCAAACCGAGTTCTCAAAGTCAAAATTTTAACTGTCTTCACTTTATCATTGCCTTGGTAGGTTGATTTGAGAATGTCCCAATCTTGCTATGTTGTTGTTGCACTAGTTATTTTTTAGAAAATTGAGTCATCTACTGAATTTTGAATCCAGTATTTGGATTTATTTTTTTTCTTCCTTAGTTGTGTATGTGAATTTCTTTGTGCATTTTGTTGGACACACCTACCACACTTAGAGGGGGGGTGAAAGAGTGTGGGGCTCTTTTCCCAAAACTTCTCTCTTACACAAAATTCATTAATTAGAAATCACCATTAACACATTACTTATTGTTGTCATTTATAACCAGTTAGATGTGAACATATATCAGCAATATATCATCAACAAATCATCATCATGAGGAACACAAAGAACACAAGATGTATGTACAATTTTATTTCTATTACAAACTATAATCCTTGGGGTTTTTCAGCAACAACTGAATAGAGTACAACTCTACAAGAGAACCAGATCTATAATGCAAGACTCAGCTTACACCCTCAGCACCAACTGAGATGAGGCAACAATCCTCAATAGATATCAATTTGCAACGGGTACGTGACCTGTCAGTAGTGCAGTCTATGTGTGTACGTGCCCTACCTCACTACAGCCCGTATATGTACGCGGCCAGTGTATACAACAACCTGAGTATACCTTATGAGATATTAGGGTTTATCCTTCAAGATCAACTTAGATCCTCTACAACCAATTTATCATTCTCTTTTATTTCTCACTGTCCAAACTGACCAACAGCCAGTCACAACACATCCAAGCTCTCAAATAGTTTACTCATGCTCCACAACCAATCAATATGAATATTAAATCAAACATGTGTAAACAACTAGTATACCATAGCAATCATATCACAACTGAATCACGAGAGTACTGCTCACTCCATCAACCAACATAAATCACAGCATAGCAGCCATACCAAGAATGCCCTAGGCATTCGCAACACAACATGAAATACTATCCATCAAGACACTAATGTAACCATATCAGTGTCTCAATGACAGATCTGAGCCCATAGAATGCAGATCTGGAACCTGCTTCAGTCTTCAATAGCCAATCATCAGCTCAAACACAAATCTCCATGATTTTATCCACTGTACGCGCCCTGTCCTCATACAGCCCGCATATGTACTTGCCATGGCCCATTACAGCTCGCGTACACCTCAGAAACTACGGTTTCTGAAGCTCCGAGACTTTTGTCGTCAAGATCTCCGATATTTCTGAAACTTTGATGCGTCCATGAGATCCTCCTCACTCTCTCTTTCTCATAATAGATCTTGAATCATGCTCAAGAGATCCACACCAAAGATGCTCTCACAAGAAGATTTCCATTGATCCTCCAAAGAGGATATTTCACAAGAGACCATTGCTATCTTATTTATACTTTCATCCTCTAGGTCACTTAACCCATTTCTAGGTCACTTGAACGCTTTTCCTTATTTTAGGGTTAACCACTTTCAATAAATAGAAAGTTCTCCAATACTTTATCATTTAAATATTCCTTCTTGATTTAAATAATCTTTCTTGATTTTGTCACTTCTCTTTATTATTTAAATAATCCACATTGACTTTGTCACTTTACTTTATCATTTAAATAATGATTTCTTCTTTTAGATCACTTTGACTTCTTTGACCTTGGGGGCTTCAAGCCTTCATATGGGGGTCCTCCAACTTCGTAAGGCCATAACTCTCAAACCATGAGGAGTTATGTGACATTCCAAATACCACCGGAAATGGCATGACAAACACTATCCATATAGGATAGTTTCACCAACAACTTCATTGATCTTCATCTCATTATTACGCATACAAGCATGGGTTCTCCAACCATTCTTCTAGGATAACTCAATCCACAAAAGTGTCTTCCCGTGAGGGATTTCACCATAAGGGGACCACTTTGGAGTTCATCCATTTGTGCACCTTATCAATCATGATAAGACAATAATGAGTCATCTATACATCAATCCACCACTGTATCATATTCATCAACTATGCATCATGTATCAATGACAACTCATTGATCCATCTTCATCTATGTATCATATCAATGATCCATCTTCATCAATTGGTTTCCACTTGACATCTATCATTCTCTTCAAGGACAATACATCTACATTGTACATCAATCATCAATTAATCAAGCAATCAATCATTTGACATTAATCAATCAACCATTGGCATCAATGACAACATGATCCAACGCATTTTTCATTTCAACCAGATCTGTTGTTGGTGGCTCTATGAAGCCATTCTCTACAAGTTCCTAGCATTCCTAAGCTTGGAGGAATGACTTCATTCGCAAGGACTAGAACTCGTAGTTCTTGCCAACAAGAACTGGTCCTTGGGTTGGCCTAAATTGCCTGTGGAAGCAATTTTTTTTATTTTTTATTTTTTAAAATAAAATTGTAGTGTTGTTGATAAAAAAAATTACCTTATACGATGTTGAATCCTCTATCGGTGCAAATCTTTTGCAACTGGACTAATTCCCTCAATGCGCTAATTTTTATTTCAAAATCGAAGTTAGAAGATCTCTTCTAGTTCTTCGACTAGCATTAATATTCTTTAATATCTTATTTATTAAAATTAAATTCTAGACTCTACTACCAATCCATCTTTGAAATAACCTCCACAGGTTCAAATCCTCTGCAATCAAAGAGCATTAAGGGATAAAACTCCTAAGATTCACTATCTTCAATGGTGTATGGACGCTACCAGCTTGGAATCATCAATATGGTTCTATACCTGCCACAAAATTTACACCTCTACACAAGATGAGGTAAGCCTCTACCTTTGTCTCAGACCCAATTTTTTATAAAATGCCCAAGGTATGAACTTCCACAGCTTATACGATTCGTGGTGGGTGCAGGCATTAAGAAGCTTCTCAGTTCGTGCCTTTCTATAAAAATTCCTAAGTGAGTCCTGAATATCATGGGTTTATCCTCTATGGGCGCCAATAATTTGTCTTTACTCTGTGGAGGACTGATAAGTCAATGAGCTCGAGCTCAAAACCCTTATGCACACTTCCACAATATATTTATGACTACGAGAGTGGTCTCTACAAAGACTCCACTCGGAGTGCTATCAAACATAAACATCTGTCCCTCCTTTACCTTCTGGATAGTTGAGCCACTGAGAATGGAAATTTCTCTAAGTTTAGAGATCACTAAATATAGTGATGTCACTCTAATGCAATCAATGCACAACAACACTTCGTTGAACAATCTACTCGTTTTCATAAGCATTTTTCTCTCTTCTCTTGGATCAACTGAACTGCTCTCCACTCTGTGAAGAGTCTTACATAGCCTTCTTTGATACCATGATAAAATCCAGAGAAGCAGAACACAAATAATAAATGAAAATAGATATGCGAGAGAACACACTTGGGGCTTCAGTACCCATCTGACTATTAAATAGAATACACAATAATAAAAAAGTATCCAACAAATCTATGAGCTAATTGTTGATAACAAGTGTTGAACTAAATGACTAACAATAGTCTAACTATGACTAAACTCAATGAGTTGGCAAACAACTTAACACATGGAAATTAGTTATTCTAACACGAGGCAAATAACACCTATGCTTTCATACCACTCAATGAACCCTAGAGTTGTAGTTGAATAAAAAACACATTTACACTATGTTTTTGCAAAGCAAGGGACACTGGAAATATGCTCCCAAACTCTCAAAGGGGGGATTTTGTTATCAAACCATTCTGGTGAGTTACATTTTAGTGTACAAATGGTCCCTTATATAATGTAAGTGACCACAACAACTATTACATATGGAGGTGAGATCATATGGTTGGCGAAATATACATTGGTGGGTTTGAACCTCCAACCTCACCGGAACCAAACCAACATTCTATCGTTAGGCCAACGGACCCATGGTTGAAAAGTTATCCACACAAACTATATTTAAAGTAGTAAATTCCATGTATTGTTTAAATTTGGCATTCGATGGGGGTCGATCCCACAACCTCCGTATCGACATCCAAAGTTTTTAACCAACCCACCTACCAATTTACTTGATATGGTGGGACATGATCATTTTATTTAAACTACAAATATTTATTGTTTCACAAAATCATCAATCGGTTGAGATTTTACCCCACAACCTCTATTATATAAACCAACACTTTTACCATTGGGCTTGTAACTTGAAAGGTTTTACTGAGAGTTTATTGTTATACAAAAGTATCTCCTATATAAGTTGAAGAAAATGGGTTTTGAATCCATTTTCTTGGCAGCCCGAGAGTGGGAAGTGGATTTATGGAATGCCACAATCTTTGTAGCAGATATGAAGGCAAGTTTGATTGCAGGTTGGAGACCAAGTGCATGTAATAAGAATTTTGAGCATTCATAATGGATCAGTTCCTCATTGGAAGTGGACCCAGAGACATATTCTAAGATGGGTGAACTTTGTTATCAACCTTCTTGTCTTGTCTCTTTTATTTTATGTTGTTCATTTCTTCAATTCAGCCTTTCAATTATTCATCGAGTGTTTTAAAAGTTGAGCTAAGTCAATTCAAGTTTATAATTATTTGCAAATTAATCAGTGATTTCAAAGCAATTTTGATAGGATTTGCAAGGGTGAATGTTAACCAAGCTCAGTTTCAAGCATGGTGAATGAGCACTTGAAGAAGCTAATCCAAAAATTGGATGTGTATTCTGAAGATAAGAAATGTCATCATTGAAAGAAGGAAATCCTTTTGGTTATGAGGTGGCTTCCCTTGAAGCATTCATGACGATGAAAGATATGGTGGAAGACTTGTACCACGAACGAAAGAATCCCGAGGAAGGTGGTCCATCTATAAAAGTTGAAGGAGAAGGAGGTGATGGTGACCCTCCTAAGACTCCTCCATCCCCATCATCCTCTTCTTCTAGTTCGAGTGGAAGTTCTTCCTTCAAGAAGCATTCTAAGAAAACTTCATTTGATTTGTCTTTATTGAAACATGATGTCAAGTTTGATTTTCCAATTTATGATGGTGAACTTAATGCAGAAAAGTTGGATAATTGGATCAAGCAGCTTGAAGTCTATTGCATGATTCAAAAAATTGTTGATGACAATGCAAAGATCCAACTAGCCACTCTTCATCTGGGAGGCACAACTTTGATTTGGTGGGAGAGTAAGACTCGGGAAGATCTTCTTAAGAAAGGTAAATTGATATCTTCTTGGTATGAATTTGTAGTTGCAATAAAGAAGCAATTTCATCCATTAGGTTATATGCAACAAGCAACAATGGATTGACAAACATTAAGGAAAAATAAAGGACAAAGTGTACATGAATGTACTCGGAAGCTTAGAAAAATGGCACTAATATTGGGAATTCCTCTTTATACACAAGAAACTCTTTTAAAGTACATTGGCGGGTTACATGCCCATTTGAAGCATAATATTATTATGTTTAATCTGACTAATTTTGATGAATTTTGTGTACAAGCAACTCATATTGAGTCGGGTGGAAGGAATGTTCATGATAGTTTCTCAGAGGATTCATTTCATTCAAAGGAAGGAAAGAACAAAGAAAAGGAAAAACTGAAATGGACAACCACAGTGAAGAAGGAAGAGGAGAAATCTTCATGTTCATATCGCAAGAAGGAAGGACATGATGATGATAAGTGTGGAAACTTCATCCAGAACCAAAGCCAAAGTGGTTCTGAAATCAGAAAGGTAATAAGAAGACCACAACTATAATTCAACAGGATCTAGGATCAAATTTAGATGATGAAGCCATGATCGTAGCCAAGGGAATACAAGGTATATCTTTTGTTGCTCATTCTATCACTTTTGTTCATGTTTTAGCTTCTAAGATTAAGCATGATGAAAGGAAAGGAAAGGAGTTGTTTCATATCATAATCACCTCAAAGCATACAAAGATTGATACACTTGTTGATAGTGGTTCACAAACAAATCTCATTTCTGAAGAGGTTGTTAAAATATTGGGACTTGAAACTAAGCCACATTTGTGGCCATGTCCTTTAGGATGGATATGTGACAATGTTAAACTACAAGTAACCAAACAATGTAAGCTCAGATTTGCAATCGTCTATAAGTTCATTAATGAGGTAGAATTAGATGTCATACCGCTTGGTATTTGTCAAATTGTTTTGGGAAGCCCTTATTTGTATGACAGAAAGGCTATCTTCTACAAGAAGGAAAACAAATACTTTATTGTTACAAAGGATGGAATTGAATACATTGTACGAGCTCATCATATGAAGACTGACATGTCTCTTGTGAAAACATGACAAATGAAAAGGCTGGTAAATGCAAGCAATAATCTATCACTCGTGTCTGTAAAAGTTGAGGAAGATTGTGATCCTAAACATAGTGATGAAATAGTTAAGTTTGTTACTAACTATGATAAAGTGTTTCAATATTCACAGGAATTACAACATGATATTTTGTTGCATGCAAGCACCAAGGATACAAGCTTACAACCCATGGTTGAGAGTGAAATAGATCCATTAGTTAATGATCTTCCTATTAATAAGAGCAAGCATATTATTGATTCATTTTTGTTAGCAACTATGTATTCATTTTTACTACTAGTCTGTTGTGTATGGTTAGTAGTTACGATAGTGAATACAAATGTTTGTGAAAGTAAGAGAATGCTTTTTTATGTCAACAATGTTATGGCAGTTTTCATCTTTGTTGGACCGCTTGTTTTGATGAGTCAAATGTTCACTATCAGAGCACGATGGATGGATATCAAACAGAAGAGACGGTATCCTCACTTACTTTCTAAATAAAAACCTTTGGTGGTCCAAAATCTTCCAATGGAGAGGATTGATCCAGGTGGATCTTTTTACCAATAAAAAATAATGTTATCAAATTCCGATGAAAGGGTTTCCATCTTGAAGAGTTCACTGAGATATTTCCAATATAACTTGAACGAGCTCAAACGGATGTTGTATGAGAAAGTTATGGTGTTCTGAAGTTTTGATCAAACAAACAAAAAGGATGATAGGGTTGACACGTGGCATCACCAGACACTGACACATGGTCGTATGGATGTTGACGTGGGTGATGACATGGAAGTATGGATGATGATGTGGATTGATGTCTGGACTATATGGATGTTGATGTGGCATGTTGATTGGATTGTACGTGG
Organism: Picea engelmannii; assembly: GCA_009831015.1. NCBI lineage: Eukaryota > Viridiplantae > Streptophyta > Pinopsida > Pinales > Pinaceae > Picea > Picea engelmannii. The sequence continues at coordinate 980,089 of ML776608.1, forward strand.
TGTGTTGATGTGGCAGAGCCGACATGGTAGAGTTACTGATGTGGCAAATGATTTGGCAAGCTGATTGTACAGCCGCAACATGGACCAATTAGGAGTTGCCATGTGGCAGCCTCAAAACGGCTATGGAGTTCGAATAATATGGTTGGCGAAAAATCCTTTGGTGGGTTTGAACCTCCGACTTCGTCGGAACCAAACCAACAGTCTATCGTTAGGCCAACGAACCGACGATTGAAAAATTGTCCATGCAAACTATATTTAAAGTAGTAAATTCCATGTATCATTTAAATTAGGCAGTCGGCGGGAGTCACTCGTGCAACCTCCGTGCTGACAGCCTGATGTCGATGCCCTCCCTACACAACCCGCAGGTCGGAAGGTCCACGTCATCTCACAGGATCTTTCCTTCTTCCCCAGCCCGAAGAACTCTCAAACAGCTCTTCTATTTCCCTATCAGGAAATCTGCACCCACAGTAACTCTTCACGGGATACCCTCTTTACACTCGGGGTATCGAACTTCGCGACTTCGCAAGGTCAGTGGTCGAGCGTTGGACTCTCGAATCCTCGAATGTTGATACAGTAAATGCTGACCTTTCCCTCTCCTATCAAGATTTTCCCTATCGCGATTTCGGCACTCGCGATGTCGAACAACTCGTTTTACTGACCCCCGAATCTCGATTTGCCGAAACTCCAACACACGCGCGAGTTCTGAATTTTCAACGGTCCTTCACTCCATCAGCATTTCAGAGTTCGCAATATCGTGAATCCTAATGCATATGTTTCGGGACTTCTCGTTGTGAAACCCCAAAATGGTGTGCCACCTGTCCACTCGCCGACTCCACTATGGCCCCACACAAATCCTCTTGGCTGTCGGGATATCGCATTTCGCGATTTCGCGATTCCTGTTGCACCGTTCACGGGACTTCCACCCACGAAACCCTGATACACGATTCCACGTGTAAATCCAACGACCCTTGTGGCTCGGATCAACGGTCCTACCCCTCCTGAGCTTTAACCTTTAGAGAATACATTGTCGTATCTCCCCTGCACCTCTGTGAGATCTAAAGGCTCGCGGAATTTCAAGAATTCTCCTCAGAGAATACCGACCATCCATTCTTGCTTAACGACTTCTACGAATGACCAAGTGTTCCTCCACAAACTTGTCCACCTGCGACACAAACTTACGGTGCCTTATGGAATCCTTCCAGGTACAACTTCCCTTGCGTTGTTCTTCAACAATTTTGAAGGTCTTATCCTTCCTGAGCTTTTCTCTCAATGTCGAGTCTTCAAGAAGAATCTTGCACGCACTCCTTGCGGCAACCTTCAAACACTCCTAAGTGTTGAATCCTTTTCGACTCTGCGCACACCTGCAGCAGCAGTCTCTCAATGCTCTGCTCAGATTCGCAACTCTGAGACTTGGATTGGCCTGCGCACTCCTTGCATGGCTCCTGTGCCTATCTGCACTTCTGAATGAACGAGAACAAAAGCTATCTATCTGAACCCTCTGTCAATGCACTCCTTGCGGAAACTTCGACTACACTCCTTGCAGGAATTCTTGTTCAGATAGAAAAACAATTGAAACCCATTCTTACTTCCTTTCAGACTTCAACTCAAACATGAAATCATATACACAGCATATAAAGCAAATGTATAACAGGAAGCAAACATTCATGAGCATATCATTCAGCATCGATACACAAAGAACAAACACAAAACCGTGAATTTGAATCAACCTCTTTCTATTAATCCAAATATATGTACATGGGTGTTCTTACACAGCTCTCTGTATGCTCTTGCTCCAATGCTTCAATAATTCCATTGATAATGTTACAAATGCACAATGAGGGTGTCTATATCTCGTTTCCCTCTTGCGCTCTAAAACTGTCTAATCTAGAATTAAATTCTATCTACCTGCATTAACTACTTTAAATGCCTTTTACCTACTAAGGACGAGAGTTAAAGGCTCAAGGTCCGTTTACATTATACAAGTACGCCTCTTCTTAATGGCTTCATTTAAGATTGTGCATCAACTTCAAAGAAATTTCAAAATTTGCGTTGGCGCTTGTCCAACTGTCTCTTGCCTTCCGCGTTGGCTCGCTTGATGTTGGTGATGCTCCTGCATCACAGCCGAAGGTTTTAACCAACCCGTCTACCAATTTACTTGGTGTGGTATGGCAGGATAGGATCATTATATTTAAACTACAAATATTTACCGTTCCACAAAATCATTAACCCGTCAAGATTCGACCCAAAAACCTTTGTTATATAAACCAATGCTTTTACCATTGCACCATAAGATTGTAACTTGAAATGTTTTGCTAATATTTTATTGTTATACATAAGTATTTCTTGTATAAGTTGAATAAAAAGGGTTTTGAAGCCATTTTCTTGGCAGCCCGGGAGTGGGAAGTGGATTTCTAGAATGCCACAATCTTTGTAGCATATTTGAAGGCAAGTTTGATTGCAGGTTGGAGACCAAGTGAATGTAATAAGAATTTTGAGCATTCATAATGGATCGGTTCCTCATTGGAAGTGGACCCAAAGATGTAGCCCAATATGGGTGAACTCCATTATCTACCTTCTTGTCTTGTCTCTTTTATTTTCTGTTGTGCATTTCTTCAATTCAACCTTTCAATTATTCATTAAGTATTTTAAAAGTTGAGCTAAGTCAATTCACGTTTATAATTAATTGCAAATTAATCGGTAATTTCGTATCACTCTCTAATATGGAAAGTAAACTCTCTAGTTGTACTTTCCATTCTCGCACTCTCCCAAGAAAAATCACTCTACTTAAATATGTTTTACAATCGATGTCGCTCTACCTCTTCTCTATCCTTTCTAGCCCTTCTAAAGTTCTCAAATCCATTTGATCCCTTCAATGTGCTTTCATGTGGTGGGTCCTAGTAAAGAGCACAAATGGGCCTTGGTTTCCTGGGTCCATTTTTCTGCCCAAGCATGCTAGAGGGCTTGGAATCAAAGACCCTTTGGTCATGAGTAAAGCCCTTGCAGTGAAAACATGGTGGCATTGAAAAAAAAATCAAAACTTATGGAGTAAAATTTGGTGAGCCAAGTATGCTCACCAAACCCCCAAAGAAGAAATCATCAAACTAAGTGAGGTCGGAATGGGATCGCTTATATGGAACAATGCATGGGCCAACAGAGTGATGGTGCATCAACACTCCTTTTGGGAAATCAAATCGGGCGAATAGGCCTTGCTATGGGAAGACGCGTGGTAGCAAGAGCCTAAACTCACCACTATAACACATCCAGCAAATCCAAATAAAACTACATGACCTGGGACATCATAAAGTCAATCAATATTGGAAAAGAGTAGACAATCCATCTCGAGGAACATACATAACATGGATCTTTGGTACATTTTGGTTGTCACAGCTATCACACAAGGAATCAATAATAATGGATTGATATCTCAAAGAAAGAAAAATCAAGATCATTGAAGGCATGTACATCCTCCAATGGGGATCTCAAGGTCATGGAAATTTCACTATCAAATGGGCATATGAGTTAGAATCTAGCCACAACATCTAGCCACAACATCCTAGATTCAACAACCATATGGAAAAAAGTATGGAACGAAGAGTTATGGCCTAAAATATCATCTTTCCTTTGGCTCTTGGCAAAACGAAAAACCATCACAAGGGATCGCATGGTCGCCAAGGGTTTTCAAATCCCCTTGATTTGTTATCTGTGCAGCAAGCATGAGAAATAGTGGAGCATCTCTTTAAAAATTGCTTGGAGGCCAACAAACTTTGGGATAGAGGGGCGATTATTTTCAGACAGTCCGATAGAGACAGGAATAACATCCAATCTATTGTGGAGAACTGGAGGCAAAATCCCAAAAACAACCCCATCCTGAATCAAGCATGGCACATCTTTCCAGACCACCTCCTTTAGGCTATCTAGAAGGAACGTAATCAACAGATTTTTAAGTAGCAGTACAAAAAATAAGATGATACCCAATGTATAATCCAAAATTCAATCAAGGAATCCATTGGATCCTTCTCATGGCGAACAGAGGCAAAAACTATACAAAGGCAAGAATTATTCATCTTCCAATATTGGCCATTTAAACCAGAGCCCAAAATGTTAGCTTTGACTAAAAAAAGACTACACCCTCCCTTGATATTTGGACTAGACCGCTTGTAGGGTGCATCAAGTTGAATTTTAATGGTGCAGCCAAAGGGAATCCTGGTCCAACTGGGGAAGGTGGCATCTTTAGAAATGATGAAGGAGCAATATTTTTTGTTTTTGTTGTTTACCTAGAGCATGATACCAACAATGTTGCAGAGTTGGATGGACTGATTAAGGGCCTCTCAATCACTATCTATTCAAATTTCAAAAACTTGGTCATGGAAGGGGACTCGACCATTATCATCTAGATCCTCTCCAAACTTCTTTGTGGATCAAATCTGGTTAAGATATCCACCAATTATTACAAAATAAGCTAGATCACTAAATGAGGAAACCCTGGATAGGGTTAAGTTACATAACTAAGCTCAAAAAAAAATACAATAACACCATATGATATCATCAATGAATAACTTGTGCATCTATTACAGAGGAGTTTACCTACTCACATATCATTGTTCATTAAGAAAATCATTTCCACTTATGAATGTGGAATAGATTGTTTTACACAAAAAAGTGAACATTAACATATTCTCAAGTCGTGAATTGACTTTATTACATAGTAATCATTATATCTCTAATACCCCCCCCCCCCATAAGGTGTACAGTGTTGAAATCAAATACATATATTGAATGTAAAACACATACACTGAACACTAAACATCAGTAACATACCTTAGAAGCTTCTTCTTTGAACACAATTCCTAGACCAGGTTGAGCTCCATCAAGCTGCCTCATAACTCTTGTAAAGATGTAGCTACTGAGTTGAATTCCTAAGTTCTCGAATTACACCTCCCCGAACTCCCAAATCATGAATCTCCCTAAATCAATTACTAGACAACAATCCACATGCATGGCATGTAACCTCACCAGTAGACTGCAATCCACATGCATGTCTTTCCAACTAATGAGGGATATTTTCCTAGATCCACAACTTCTGAACTAACTAGGAAACAATCCATTTTGAGTTATTAATCAATCTCTTATTGTCTTCAAACTTCCTAAAATGCATAAAATCTCTTTTCTTCAATAGATTCTTCACCACTGTCAACGTCCAGTGGATTTTCAATCATGGCTACACTCACTATATGTTGTCTATCTTTGACCTTTCCCTTAAGAACGTCATTGGCTCATTGTCTACAATTCCAAGTTGTATGACCTAGCTTCTTGCAATTATGGCATTATATTTATTCTTTGTCTTGTGTTGATTTATTGCGATTGTTTCTTGCAAAGAATGCAAGTTCTAATTGGCTATCACCTTTAGTTGTTCTCTTTTCTTCTACTAGCAATGCTACAATCATTTCGTCTAGACTTTGTGAAGGTAGTTAACTCGAGGTAAAGATAACACTATTGTATTTAGGTGAAAAATTGTTCAGGAGAATAGCCTTGGTATCCTCCTCATCAACCACTACCATGACTTATGCAAGTTGTCTGATAATAGATCTTATATTGTTGACATGACTTGACATGGTGGCTTCAATTGGCATCTTAAAGCTAAAGAACTGTAATTTCAGGGAAATTTTCACATTCACTACTTTTGCCCCAAATTACTTGTAGAGATTTTCCTAGATCTCCTTGGATGATTTGTCTAGATCTATGCGATGTAGCTTTGAATCTGAGAGGGAAAGGCCAATAACATATTTTGCCTTATGATCTCTGCTCTCCCAATCTATCAACTTGTTCAAATCTGCAAGCGTTGCCTAGATTCCTTTGACAATTCTCCAAAGGTTTTTATTCATTAATTTCATTTGGATCTTCACTTTCCACATATGGAAATTGAAACCGAGTACTTATCTAACGGCATCTCCATCATCGATCATATCTAATCTTTTTAACTACTAAAAAATAATTACTGACGAAAAAGAGATCGATCATAGAACTGCGATAAAACTCTTATCTTTCAAAGGCTCGAGACTCTTGATACAACGTCCTGCTCTGATACCATGTTACAAAATGAGCTAGATCACTAAATGAAGGAACCCTAGATAGGGTTGATTCACATAACTAAAGTCAAAGAAAGATACTCACAATAACACAATATGATACTATCAATGAATAATTGATGCATCTATTACAAAGGAGTTTACCTCCTTATATATCATTGTTCATTAAGCAAATCATTTCCACTTATGAATGTGGGAGAAAGTTCTTTACACAAAAAGTGAACATTAACATATTAAGTCACAAAATGACTTTATTATATAGTAAATCTTATATCTCTAATACCAATTGGAGGCCATCCTATAGGTTTTCATTTGTCTACAACACTTTGTCAACATCACTCCCTCTCATGTCTTTCACAAGGGCAACATACAACTAGTGAATAGACTAGAAAATGCAGGGGTTGATTCCCTGGATCAGAATCTTGTTACCTCTTGGAATACCACGAGGTGCAACTAGCTACACGCTAATTGTGTGAGACTCAATCAACAGGACAACAATCTCCCAAATCAGGTCGCAGTGGTGGTTAACGATGCCCCCGCCACGTGGAGGGCAAAGGCTTTCTCAATGTCCCTCATCTAGAACCTTCCCGCAACGAGCGACGAGGAAGTACTCAGGAATTATGGCAGTTCGTGAGAATCCGATGGATACTCAGTGCAAGGTGAGGTTAGTTCTGGCTCTAAACGAGCACAATATAGATGGTTCTTCTTATAGTACCACAAGCATCAAGATTTGGCATGGGGCGAGATTGTTTGAACAGATGGGTATGAAGACAATAATTAATATGGCTGGCACGAGTCAATTTAGTAGTAGGTGCATTAACTAGTTATCAACGTATGTTGGTCCTCCAGCTTCAAAATCCCTTGTCATTTACGTTGGTTGGCCAAATGAAACGATATTCATAGTTGTCTATCTGGTCATGCTCATCACTCTTAGGTTCCGTGTGGGTGGGTGTCCCGGTCTAATCTGGTTTATTCTCACGGTGTTACCCGTGCTCCCGATTTCCCCTCTTCTGCTAAGGCTTGAGAGCGTTAAATTCTATGGGGTGTTTGAAGTGAGAAAGTCCCCCTATTCTCTCATGCTCTGGTTGCTGATGGGTAAGGATTGGAGAGCAACCTGGTTTGTTTTTTTGTCTCACCTACTCAGGGCTTTGGTTCCAACTTACTGTCTCTGTCACTTGGTGGTAGCTTGGTGATGGCTGCGAGTGTTGTCTCGCACTTGCAAAGTGTGGGTTATCCAAGATTCGAGGGGGTAGAACCTTGTTACTGTTACTTTGGACTCGAACAACAAAAATGGAGGATATACCCGAGGTCGAGAATCCTAAATCAAGCATGCATGTAGTGAGGAGAAAAGGGAAGGCCAAGGCATCAGCTGACAGCCTGGCCATGCCTCGCTTCAATGGTACAAGTGCAGAAAGGGCGGCTTTAAAGGCCCAACGATGATAACGAAAAAACACTCCCTAGAATATTCAACATGCAATGAGTGAATTGGTGGACTCGATAAAAAACGACGAAATCAAACGTCCAAGAAACAAATTCGAGATGAATTTTAGGACTGGTTCACGTACACGGGATTCTCCAAGTCTCGTGCTACAAGTGTTTCAGACCATGGAATTTTATTGGATGGCCAAGACTCTGATTTCCACCACATTGGAGAATCAAGGGCACCAGGAGCTAGAAATTCGAAATAGATTGTAAAGATTGGAAGAAAAGTTCATTATACTCTACCGAGTGGTCTTTGACTTAAGCAAAGGAAGGAAGAGTGGAGGTAGCCAAAACCTCTTACTCAAATAGAACCAACGACAATCCAACAATCATCGAGGAGGACTCATACCAGAAGATTCCAAACAAAGGAAAAGGTCTCAAGACCCCTACAAACCCACGACAATCCAACAATCATAGAGGAGGACTCATGCCAGAAGATCCCAAACAAAGGAAAAAGTCTCGAGACCCCTGCAAACTCAAGTCCCTCTTCACCTTAGTATTGCTTTATAGTTATCTTGCCATGTCTCTCTTTTTTGATATTTCATATCTCAGTATATCTGTCTTATGCGTTATGGTGTTCTTTGTTGCAGATACGAGGTTGTCTATATTTTTTATTTCAATATGTCTATCTGTTGCACTTGTGGTGTTGTTTGTCAAAACGACTCTAGCTTGAAGGATTGTACATGCCTAATTTAGTCTATCTGGTAAATTCTATGCAAAGGCATATGAATTCTGATTTATTTTTTTGGCAGTTTTTAGATGGCCATTAATATAAAAAAATTTACAATATTAATATATAAATAGACTAACTTATATATATATATGGAGTACTACTTGTGTGAGGAATGCAATTAGGATTTATATAAATGAGCAATTATTATTCTTGACTTTGAACGTAGACAAAAACTTTTATTGTCTCTCTCGGTGAAATCCTACGGTTATTTTTGGTCTCATGAAAGTAGTGCCCAATGTGGAGATGGGACCCTACTCATTTGTCGCTTGAATAAATCATTAATATATAAATACTTAGAAAATTATTATTAAGTTTTATATTTGCCGAGCTATTTAAAGCAATTGTAATAATGGAATCCATTGGATGCTTAAAGCCATTAGTGCGTGAACAAATCATTTTGCATAGGACTGTGATCTATGTCCTTTTTGGCGTTTTGCTAGTCTATGGTTGTTAAAGGAACAATATGTTCAAAGATAATTTTTGTGTGGATGGAAATTGGTTCCATTTGAGTTTAGATGATGAGCAAGGATGAGATTCCACTCTTGGTGAATTGGGTGTTGCATTTGTAATGCAACTTGGATAATTGTATGGCATGCAAAATGCAAAAGATACTTGATTTTTTGATATATTTTCTCTATGCATAATTATATGGATAAATAGTGGTCCCAATAAAAGTTGGTAAGCTTATGAAAAGTAAAATGAAGTCTCATTGAGTCATTTGCAATTGGACAAGTTGAAGCTTAACTTCAAACTAGAAATGCCTCTTGTGATAGTGTAAAACTTGTGTAAATAAAAAAGAGGATTCATAATCTTGTGGAGTTTATTGTTTTCATAAGTTGCTTTAAGTTTTGATGTATGTATTAATGTCAAAAAATAATGCATGAAACATGATTACCATAATGAGTATATTATTATTGCTAACCTATTTAGATATGCACACGAACTATCCTTGATTGAAAATTTGCAAATTGATATTTTTTTAATCAAAGCCTTATCATTGATTCCTTGATGTATTAGTTCTCAAGCAAGAGAAGCAAATGACACTGATGACTTTGGGACTTAAGGAAAAAACCCATAGTTTCGAAATGGTTTGAATGTATCCTTGTGAACCTAGAACTGTGATTCTACCTAAACATTAAACATTTAGTAAAAGTGGTAATGACTTTGGGACTTAAGGAAAAAACCCATAGTTTCGAAATGGTTTGAATGTATCCTTGTGAACCTAGAACTGTGATTCTACCTAAACATTAAACATTTAGTAAAAGTGGTAAATAGTTCTTGAAGATTGTAATTGCAAATGTCAAAGATTGCTTGAATATAAAAGGGTGTTATTTAGGTTGTGAAAGGCATAATAACATATAGCTTGCAAGAGTGGATTGTAACTATATGGTTATGAATAATAGCACGTTTATGTTGTCTCACTTGATTCACTGCTGTCTCTATGTAAATTCTTTTTTGATAGTATGCAAGCTTGATTATATGATGTATATGAATGATATGCTTCATCATATATGAATGATATGCTTATGAAGATGATTTATACTCTGTTTGTGGCTTAGTCCATTCAAAATTGCTACATGAGGTATCTACTAATATCGTGTATAGTGACAAAAAGAGAATGTAATATTTGAGGCTTGAAGTGTGATATCTCTTATAAGAACTTATATCTTGAAATTGCTTCATTCAGTCAGCTTAGACAATGCCTTAAATCAAGTAATGAGGACAAGGAATTAGGTCTCAGCGCTGGGTATCTAGCCACAGCAAAGAATTAGATCTCAGCGCTGGGTGTCTAGCCACAGCAAAGCATGTTAGTGATGCACGGTATTTCACTGTACATGGATGTAAGACAACCATCACAATAACAAGAAGATTGCTTGGGGAGAAAAATAACAGAGGATAAGCTTCATAGGAGACAATTAAACACCTTGACACCGAAGCATGAGTCATACTCAATATGCCTCATCCTGCCCCCTCTATATCAAATTTCATAGATTTTTATTTAAGAGAAACCTAGACCAATGAAACTTTAGCACCCTTGTGAGAAAAGGCTATTTAATGATACACAAACATCATCTAGTAATGGAAATCCAAGCATAGTAGCTCCAGCCTCCCAATAACGCTAGTCATGGAAGAGCTCCAAATCCAACTGCTAAGAGGTAAAAGATGATAAGGCAATTGAAGTCTGTTAACCAACAATTTGACAAGGTTAGCAAGATAAGATCAAACGTGCAACTCAAGCACATTATAATTCTCCAATTATACTTCTGTTGTACTATGTTGCGTCTTTTTGGTAAAATGTCTAAAATTCAAGGTAAAATGATCATAAAACTTTGTTTTTTTCCTTAATTTTCTATATCCTCGACATAGACTTAATCACATATTGATCTATCATCAAGACCTTGCCCATAGCAAAGAGAGTTTAGCCTCAAATAAAAAAGCATATTTGTAAAGGTAGACAGATTTGTTTTGTCAATCCTAGAAGCATGAAATGAAATAGGTATATTATATGACCCTTTCATTGTTGGTCGCGGGGACATCACAATGCAAACATCTCTTGGCAACACAAAATAAGATTGAATGCTACAAATATGTACGGGGTGGTTCTATTGATCCCTTGAAGCGTAAGCTATCCTCATAATCTTTAAATCGGTTACTCAATTTTGCTGTGAAGTTTAAATTTATGGAACCGAAAAGAGTATCATTGCTAAACTTTCTAACCAAATTATGCATCTCGAGATGCAAATTTGAGTGCAAGTAGACACGTAAATGGAAAGATACACAACCACACCTTCAATTTAAACATAAGTCCCAAAAAGTAAGTAAACAACATTATCATCACAGCAAGAAAATTATCATAAATCTAAGAACTGTGTCAGGCTGTCTCCAACATGTCCATGTGATTAATCCTGATCCATACAAATACTCACATAAAAAGAACTTCAATTAACGTTCATTGAACACAAAAAGAGGACTCAAAACAGCAAATTTTTAAAAGTTACTATTGCTCACTCCAACATATCAACGTGTCAACTTAATCACAATAACCACTCTAGTAAATGTAGGAAAATATTCTGTATGGGAGAATTGAAATAAAGCTAGTTTAATCCCTGGAGGTTAAAACAGATAGACATTCAATGGAACACGAGCCTGTAAGACTGCATTTTATAATAACAATTACTTCCACTTTTTGAATTTTCCAGACTTCCCATGTTTCCCAAACTTGCCGTGTCCAGACTTGCCGTGCTTCCCAAACTTTCCATGCTTTCCCTGCTTCCCGTGCCCACCAAAATTGCCAAGTCCACCAAAATTGCCTTGTCCAAAGTTACCCTGCCCATACATGCCTTGTGTCCCAGTGCTGCCATGCGGTTTGCCCAAACCATGTCCTAATTGGTGAGCACCATAAGCTGCAGCTGCAGCTGCTGCACCTCCAGCAAGAAGTGTCCCCATGCCAGGCCCTGAGGACTGCCCTGAAAATGCCAAAATGACCACTTAGAAAGATCCCTTTTTCTAATCCTGAAGCTGTTGACATAAAGAATAATGAAAAGGGCATCTGAGCCCTTTTAAGTATGTCTTCCTTCGAGGGAATAGGTGGTCATGGCAGAAGACCATAGAAAAGGGAATTAATCTGCTTATATGTAGTTGCATTTCTTCTAAGAACCACTAACATGAAGTTTCAAATCCAAAAAAATACACATCTAGCAAAGCACAGATTCCTTAAGACCTTCCACCCCTAAAAGAGATCAAAAGAGTAATTGATAAGATAGAGGTCACCACAGATTCTAGAGTTTAGACCCACTCTACAGCCCACACCCAGGTAGAATAGAGTGTTTGAAATATCACACAAGATGACTTACCTATGCTGGTCTGTCTCAAATATCCCAACAAGGGCTTCTATGTACCATAGAAAAAAGAGCTTACCCACTAGGTAGTTAAAAACTATCTCAAAAGTTAAGAAAGACCGGTAATTAGGGGTTCAGGTGATTGACCATTATGCCCTTCCATCTTCTTGACCTCATAGACAATCCTCCCAACTGTAAAAGACTAAAGTTGAATTTAGTGAAGCCTGACGAAACATAAGATATTCACTCTCCAATTTGGATGAGATCCTAATTATTTCATAACCCAGGATTTAGTTACATTTTAAGGATCCAGTTGGTAGGTAGCAGTGACTTCTCACTTGATAAAAGACAAGAATCCAGTTTGCAATCTGGATGACATCTTCTGTTTTGATTTCACACTGAATGCAAGTCCTATCACATGTGTATCACACAAGGGGATACACCGTAATTCAGACTTTAGACCAATAGTTTAGTGTGCATAGAGGCTATTAATTCTCCCGTGACTTCATTATGGAATAGGCTTGGAATTCAAGATTATTTCAGGTCATCTACTTATGGAAGAACTCGTTTCACGTCATCTTATTGTATTTATACTCTGGCCTTGTACTGTTCATAACTGAGATGTTCAATCACAAAATCAAAATCCTAAAAACTTGGTATTTTCAATCAAATTTTGATTAAAGTCTGAGGAAATTCAATTCACACTTCTAATTCTAAGAAAAGAGGTCCTACAAACCATGCATATTTTATATATGTGAAAAAAAAACATAACCGAAATTTATGTAAATCAGCAACTAATTAAATTCATTTTCAGAGGACATCCAAATCATTCAAGCACTCATCAATTGACAATGGACATTCAAAATTGAACAATGTTAAGAAAAACTCGATCATTCTCATTGAAACTCCGGAGTCTTGAACGAAGTACATTGAAAAATTGCCTAATGGCATTTCCAAAAATGAAACAGAAAAATCAACATAGTGCATTACTCAAGGCAAGTCTTCTTCTGCATCCTCATCATTAAAGTCACCATACTCAAATCAGCACAAGACTTGTTCGGGCCAAAGGGTCAAAGTTGACTCGAGACTTAGCAAAAACTTGTGAGTCAACCCAGTAATAACTCGACATATTGAACAATCCAAAAAATAGAATTTTCAATCAAATATTTTTCTGCATTGTATTTAAATTAGAAATGAGAAATTACACTGAATATAATGCAAAAACACTGAATATAATTCAAAAATAACATATGCAAACATATAGCAGAATATCATACAATTACAATCAAGCATCGTATCATCAAGATTCAAGATTCAAAATTGCCATGTGGCATTAACCATAGCATGAAATTATGATTCATGAACCAAATGAACAAAGGTTCTCAAGCTTTCCAATGTCAAGAGTCAAGAGTCAAAATCTAAAACCTATTGACAAAATCTGAAAATACTGCATAAATGTAACAGCCTAGACCAAACCCAAACAATGCACCCATTAAGCTGAACCCTGTTTAGTAATGAGGTGGCTAATCTCATTACCAACACATGTTCCTTAAACAACACGTTCCCTAGGCATTTTCTTGACTCTTCTTTGCTAAAGTTCAATTCATTATTCCTGTGTTTTGGTCTCACAATATTACAATCCTCAGCTCAAGAAGCATAGGAGAGAAAAGATGGCACTGTTCTATTTCACAAACTAATGGAATGCTGAAAAATTATGAAGTCCGTTGAAAACTGGAAAACACCAACTTCTACTTTTTTCCTTGTGAGGGATCCTATGGATATGAGTCCATTACCAAACATCCTAAAATGGAAGTCCAGTATAAGGTAAATTATTGAAAGTTAAATACAATCCCAAAGGACTCAGTAGGTTTTTCCTTCAGCCTAGAAAATGATAGATTAGGGTTTCCAAGCTTGGGTCCACCTTTTCCTTTTATTTTCATGACTTTAAAAAAGAAATATTTTTTTATGGGGAATCTGTGCTGAAGTCCCTGTTCAGGAGCGTACACATACTGAAATTGGGTATGTCTGTCTATTCTTGTTGAGCCGTACATGGATGGACACATTACGCAGGGGTACATACTACATACCCAACCCCCAGGTACAGGATACACACACCAGTACCCCATACCCAGTTACCCTGGGTCTCGGTACACATACCCTTGCTACATAACATTGGTTACATAATTACATTCTACTTTTCATGGTGTGCATATGATGTGATAGATTCTATTGATAAGTACATTTTTAAATACATACCCTAACTGTATGAACATAGCAATGCAGTGGCATCAGAGCAATAGTACCAAGCCTGATGAAGTGTGAATGCTACCATCCAGTTCATTCTTTTGGCAAACTTTGGTAAACAGATAGTTCTCTAAGATAATTCACCTTGCAGAAGGAACCCAGGTATAGTTGGGCCTCCCATAGAAACAGACAGCTGCTATCATGATATCTAGTTCTTTTCAATTGATCTCATTTTGGGACACTTTTCTTTATAATACTTTTAAGTTTTACCTAATCGGTAAGTGACTTGAATCATCTAGTTCTCTAATCTTGTTTATATGTTATTTAAGTTTGCTTCACGTGGTTTTAGATAAAATAATAATCCTGTGGATCCCTCTTACAAGCCTTTTAACATTCCAGGGGAAGTAGAAAACACTTCTCATGATATCTTTATTAGAATAAAGCAGATAGAGTTATTTTAATTGAAAATCATGAAATGTAGCAAGGTTCTAAGGTATAATAGGATATAACAATCTCTTTGAAAGTCACCATGCATTGGACATCTTTATTGAAATAGACAAGACTGTAGACTTGGTAGTCCAAACATGGTAGAAAGAAAAGGTGGAAGGCACTATAGGTTGTAACAGCATGTTTTGGAATCATTTCACACTGGAAATAATGCAATAATATCAATATGCATGAAAAGATGTAGCCTTGTATATGATGATTGAAGCTATACTCGTAAATATTAAAGGGATTATCACCTAACAATTTACTGTAATATAGCTAGGATATCATATAGAGTCTAGACAGAGATGCATGGAAAGATGGTGGTTAGGTACATACCCCATGTATAAAAAAAAATGTCATGTGACAAATTAAGATATACAACCCTAGTTGAATAGTGCATGCTAGGGATGGAATGCATTTTTAGGACCTGTAATTTATCATATACCTTTGCTGGGAATTTAAAAAAAAACAAAAGAAAATACTCTCAAAACATGACAGCAAACTCTGACTGCCCAGATGTAGTGTCAAAGGATACAGAAATTAGAATGCATTATGGATTGTTTCCCTTGTCAAGGATTATTCCTTCTAAATTATAACTGTTTTACTACTCAGAGGAAATTCCAGGTGAGCTGGTCACAACACTAAAGATGGATAAAATCACAACTGGTTAGTGTGTTCTATTATTCCAATGAGACAAAAATCAGCATGTCATTTAAAATATCAGGGCTTACGTTGATCTTATGTTAAAAAATTCACTGGGGTTGCAATGGCATTGTAATTTCAAACCATGGTCATGCAGGAAAATTCTCAGAAAAAAAATATTGTAAATTTTTTACTTGTTACAGGATATAAACTATAAAGATAACAGTAATCTATTGCCTTGTAGTATGTACACTAGTTGGTACTTTTACCTGGAAAGTAAGTTCATTGGATTGTACTAGAATTTTCAAATACTGGAATCAGGAATTATGCACAATCTCTCAAAATGTGTTTGAAATTAATTTACTTTGAACAATCATCACATGCTCTAAGTTTCTAACCCATTTAAGTTTGGCAAAGATAATATTTTCCAATCAAATAGCTGTTGCAAAAGAATGAATATTAAATTTTTACCAGCAGACACTTAAGACCTGTAACCTGCTAATCCATTTACTCTATTTTCTTGCATTACCTTTCAAGCAGACTAATGAAAACTGTCATCGCAAGAACCAAATATGCATATTATGAAATATGCATCAAACAGTTAACTGACATACCTTGGGGAGGATGTCCTGAAGAGGGACCCGGAGGCATATAGCCACCATATGGAGAAGGATAGGCCCCTGGCGGAGGCCCATGTTGAGGGTAACCATGTGGTGCATTATGCTCTGGAGGATAACCACCCTGTGGAGGGTACCCTGCAGGAGGGTATCCCGAAGGGGGATATCCAGCAGGGGGGTATCCAGCAGGCGGGTATCCCGCAGGGGGGTAACCTGAAGGGGGGTATCCGGAAGGTGGGTATCCTGAAGGTGACTGGCCATGTAAAATGTTTGAGAACAGCCCTCTGTCACGTTCCTCAGCCTCTTGTCGTTGTTTGTCGCCTCCTCCCATTCTTCTCAATCTTCTGAACAGAGAAATTAGTGGAAAAGAATCAGATCCATGAAATAACTCCTAATAAAGTTCAATTTAAGCATTCTAACATTTCATATATAGTTCATCTGGTAAGTTCCATCTATCAGTAGGAAATTCTCCAAATATTCCTTTGAAATTAATGTCATAAAAACAGAACAGACGATAAACTGATTCTCTGATTCACTTTGGTAGAAGGACTTAAACAAGCAGAAATTTTTGGATGCCAGGACCAAAGTCCCAGCGACAAGATAAGATTCCAACAACCTGAAGAAATGTTGAAATTAGTATACACTGCAGCTATGCAAGGCAACAATATATCCAGATGCAACTCTTAGAAGCAGAACAGCATTGGAGACCAGAAATACACCCAATACACTTCACAAATCTGAAATGTAGAAAACCTGTCAAAAACAGTCAACAAGTTAACCTCAATAGCAGGACACCACCAATTCATTCTCAAAATACATTAGATGTTCTTCAATTCAACTCAATTATTTTCCTCGCATGTAATAGACTCCAACAAAATAGATACAATTACAAGTCTTTCTCCCATATCCATACATTTCTTCGAAGCAATATAAACAATATATCAATTGATTTCCATTTGTTTGTGTTATGGAAGTTTGAAGTTCAAAAATTAAGGTTGTTTAAATGGAAAGTCTACATGTGTGCAGCCTCGGATGCGGGTCTCATCCAACCAAGCATAAATCTGACCACGTTTCATGTATGAAGACTTTGACTCAAGATACTATGCTAATATCTTAGCTCCTACCAGCTTTCCCATAGGATTCTTCTAGGTGAGATGAGGCAGCAGGTTAAACAATACTGTTTTGGTTTTGAATATTATTACTCATAAAGTTGTAAATGATTTCCAAAATAATGGTCAAGCAGATAGTAATGCAGCTTGCTTGATACCTTACTATTGCCACATTAAATACTTTCTAAGCAGTGACAACAAAAAATAGTTTGGTAGATATCTTCAAACACGGATATCAATTGGCATACATGTACATAATAAAATTCTCTCAGGGGAAGTTGAGGTTGTTGTATGGCAAAGATAAAGTCCAGTCACCAGTGACATACATTCAGTTGTCTAATTGATGAAAATGCGGTGAATGTTGATTTATTATATGTTTCAGTGTTCTTTTTTCTTCAGTGGGCGCTTACATTGTGGAAATCCCATATGGATCCCACAAAGATCCATGGTGTATCCTTTCAGAAATGGATCCATGAAGGATCCAAGACACATCCAATGAGGATTTGGATCCAATATATATCAGGGTGTATCCATTGAGGAGCTGGGAATGATCCAGTAACATTGTTTCATATGATAAATATTGGGTTAGTTAAATATTCATGTATGCAACATAATTCAAAATCATAATTCAGCACTCATAAATAATAATCTAATAATAAACTCAAGAATCATATATCAATGAAATTCATCCTAAAGGAATCTTCTTCTTACTTACAACTTCAGTTTGACCCCAGTCAAAAACCTGCTCACCACCTTCCGAGTTCTCATCTTGAATTTGATAATTATTTTGGAGGAGATTCAGCAACTTCGTGGATTTCATTAATTTCTAAAATTTCAACATTGTACCTACAATATTCATTAATTGCCCAGTTGATTTATACTTCTAAGCATTCATGTTTGCAATGTCCCATGATGCTTCAAGGGGGCAAATATTACATTTTCACTTTATCTCTAATTCTAAGCTATATGTTACATTTTCACTTTATCTCTAATTCTAAGCTATATGTTACATTTTCACTTTATCTCTAATTCTAAGCTATATGTTACATTTTCACTTTATCTCTATTTCTAAGCTATATGTTACATTTTCACTTTATCTCTAATTCTAAGCTATATGTTACATTTTCACTTTATCTCTAATTCTAAGCTATATGTTACATTTTCACTTTATCTCTAATTCTAAGCTATATATTACATTTTCACTTTATCTCTAATTCTAAGCTATATGCCTGTCCTATAGACTGAACAATCCGGAAGGCCCCTATTAAGCCCAAAAACACTATCTTTGTCTGATCAGTAATACAGCGCAGACTTCCACATCATGTGCTTAATTGTTTTTGTCTTGTGGCAGTGACACTCTTCTTTTAAGACTCAAGTCCTCAGCAGGCTGGTAGGAGTATGTGGGATGTGATCAGACTATTTGCCATTTCCTTATGGAAATGCCATTGTCATGCAACTTATAAAGAGGCAAACACATCACTCCCCATGAGAGAAGTTTCCACATTCATATCAGATTTGGCTATCTATAATTCAGCCGGAATAGCTAATTTTTGAAAATACACACTCTTCCAATTGGATCATTTTCAACCAAAAAAAGAATTCATGGCAGCCTTTGTTGGACTACATTTTGGCCAAGTTAATGACTCTGTGACCAGACTAGGGGCGCATCACGATCGCAATCAAGCAGACTGTAGCCAGCCTTCATACAGTTATAACTTACCTAATAACCAAATTGCAAATGTTATTTAAATGGGTTCTATGATGTAATTAGTGAGATTCTGATAGTCTTATGATAGAATGTTGTTGAAGACAATTACAACAGTACAATGACACTCTTATGTTTGTATGAATTCTCCAATATAAATAAAGCATATCTTTGGTCATAGTTCTTTTCTATTTATGTGCCATGATGTTTTCATGTGAAATATATGTTTATTGTTCGCATAATGAATCTCTGTGTGTAAAATTTCCTTATTGCATCTTAATAAATAAACTGTGAGGTACCACAAACCCCTTTGCTACCTCAGGTGAGTGTTGGTGATATGTCGGTCACTTTGAGAGAAAAGCTAGACTACATAATGTTGGCAATGAAGAGTCAAAATATAAGCCAACATTTGGTTCCACTGTTGATTATTCTCTCTGCACGCACCCGTATTGATGTAGGACATGTATTAGAATTTTGGAGATCAACATTGCTAGAGATCTGAGAATGGTGAAATATTGACTGTAATAGTTTTGCTCTTAACTCTTGTGACAATGTCGACATAACACCTCAAAAGTTGAAGATCAAGTTTATGTACCATTCACTTTGGGGGTCATTTTGGTAAAGATTTCCAACTTTATTTCAACCCTGGTTGAAGAAACTTGCAACAGAAAAGCCTCAACATCCAAACTAGCAGAACTTCCAGTGGACCTAGTGAATGTTGGATCAATTGAGCATGATGAACATCATTTGGATGCATGCCGTAGATAAGTGGGTGCAAGGGTACAATCAATTCTTGTATTATGGAATTTGCAATTGGCATTTATACATCATATGATCTCGCACATAAGGTGTTTCTGATAGATTATTGAAACTGTTTGTTAAGTAGATACCTGCGTCCATCAAAATGTTGCTAATCAAGCAGGGAGTTGGGAGAATCCCTGTGAGAGAAGCATGAGTTCGTTAAAGGAAAGTGGGAGATCAGTGGAGATGAAGACCTTGTTGAGTCATAAATAGTAGAGGCTAAAGTGGTGACAGCATGAAGTAGGTGCAAGATGGCAATATGACATGAAGAGAATTGATTGCAAACAACAGACAAACAAAAATGTTAAATAAACCTAGACACAGTGTTTGTTTACTCCTTAAAAGAGATCTCGGATCTAACTTTTGACACTATTATTTTAATGGAGGAGGTTTTGAGCTCTTCAACTATATAAGATGAGCTGCTCCTATTCTAAAGGTTCTCGATGGTTTGAGACAATACTCTTGTAGATTTGACACGTACTAGAGATCTTCTTCATGGCTATGTGATTAGTAGAGTTTCATATTATGTGTGGCTTTCCATCCTTCATTTTATGCGGATTTATGTGGCTGGAATGTTTGCTAATGCTGCTACAATAGGAGTTTCAAGAGAAAGGGCAGTTTTGTCACTTGAAGAGGAATCTTGAATGAGGTGAATTTTATTTAGAATTCTTGTTATTTATTCTCATAGTTGATTAATTGTTTGAATTTTATTTCTATGGAAGATAATTCATTAATTTTCATCTAGGGATAAATCACCTCCTATTTATATTGCATGTTCATAAGAATGCACCTTTGGAAGGCCCTTTACTCTTTAATTTCCAGCCATAATAAATCTGCATATAGAGGAAGGATCTTAGTGAGATGACGGAGGGCAGGCTTGAATGAGAGAAGGCGAGCTTTACCCCAAGGCTGGCTCACCACCAAGGATAGATATAGGTACTTTCTTCCTTGGGCTAGCTTGAGAAGGCAGGCTTGACAACCACACACTGATTCTGTTCACGCCCACTGGCACATCTGTAGCTTTCATAAGGGGCTGAACAATTGACAATGGGTGAAAGCAGTAGCGACCACTCGACAACACTAATAATTTTTTGCATGTTATAACAACAGCCATTATTCTCATTAATCATCCATAATATGCCCTTATTTTTGCTTCATGATTCCATATGCCCTTAAGAATATTTGGCACTAGTCTTTCCCCATCAACCACCCTTAAAATCATCTTTGAAAACTCATCAAAAATCTGTTTTACTAAAGAAACTCTTCAATCACCTTTGAGCCTTATTTGTCTTAGCTTTAGGAATCCTATCCTTAGGGACACCCCCCTTGTACGGGAGGAGAGCCAATCTAAAGTGAGAAAACAGTTTATGAGGTGACATTGGCAACCCTCTTGAGTTACCCTTAAGTTCACACTCGATCCTTGGACTTAGGATCTCAAATGCAAGATTTACTAGTAACAGGGAGCTAATATAGTTCCCACCAGGGTTCAAATCCTACCAAGTGACATCCTTGTACGGGTGCTCATCCTTGTGGATACGCGCTAAGGCATGCAACAGTGGTTGGGGCCAAGCGCAAATCTTGGGTGACTTTGGCGGAATGGATAAACCCCCACTCACGGCCGCTTGCCTAAAGAGAAAATAGATTGAATGATGATCGTTGATCCCCCATAATGCTAAACCTAGGCACGTTAACCTCATCATGATAAGGTTAGTTTGAAAAGAGTGGGGGGCAGGTTCAACTTGGCCATTTTAACAATTTTGCTAAGTGTTATCCTCCCTATGGCTTTATATGTGTACAAATTCACAATTATCAATAAAAAAATCCATAGTATTTCTCTCTTCATAACAAGGCTGCCATTAGTTTGAAAAGAATCTAGAAAATATAATTAGATGAGATTCTAGAATCAAAGTCACATGACAATCAATATTCTAGCACATAATCCATTTCATATAATTGTAGGGCTCTAGTAAGCCTTGATATGACCCCGACTCCACATGTCTCAACACAAATTGAAAAGATGATTCCCAACGGTGTATATTATCAAAGATCCACTTTGTACGCTTTGATCATTCCCAAGATTGGTTCTTAAAGTGCAACAATTACTCTCCACCATTGTCGAATGGACCTCCAAGATGTGTAGTGAAATCAGTAATCCAACTCCTCGGGATTTGGATTCACACGTTACTACAAAAATATGACCTTAATTCAATTGTAATGGAGTAAGTTAAAAAGTGGACAAACTCAACCTCTTTTCTGTCCAAATTCTTTCCTAAAACTGGAAAGAATTTTGTTTGATAAAACTGGAAAGAATTTTGTTTGAGGTTATAGTTCCAGTTGATTGATGGGAACTTTGACTATGAAACTTTGCCCTTAGGTTTTAGCCCATTTTAGGACAACCCAGATCATTGAAATTTTGAAACAGAGTAGATAAAGGCAGAACTTTACCTCACCGACAAGAAAAAAAAAACTGGCCAAAAAAGTTGATTTTGTCCACTTTTTAACTCACTTCCTGTTGTAATTACTACCTAAAAGATAGGGTGAAAACTTCCAAGAGGAGAAATCGCTCCTATAAAACTGCTAAAAGAAAAAAAAAAGGAAATTTTGTTCATTTAAAAGATGTTTGAAAAAAGAATGACAGAATTTTCTTACATGGAATATATTTCTGCGTAATGGTTATTCATAAATTTTCCATTAACGATATTTAATACAAGCTAGTTTTATCAACAATTAGTGCATCCTCAAAATGGTTAGTTGTCAGATCAGAATCCTTACTTGTTTCCCCATATGTCTCCTCAGGTAGCCAAATCCTTACTTATGAGCCCAAAGAAAAAATGTTAAAACTCATGACAAATGCATCAAGTGCATGGCACAATAAACAATGGAGAGGTTAGCCGATCTTTCCTAGTGTGTGCGCTACAGTGGAAGTAGAGGGACAACCCAAAGTGTCTACCAGTGGAAGTAAAGGGACAACCCAAAGTGTAAGGTTCGTGAAGCTTTACTTGCTACTGCCTTAACAAAATTAAGAGCTTCAAATCATCCTGTCCTGATTATTTATTGAAGAAGGCCGAAACTTAAGAAGAAAAATGAAATTTCCAATAAAATAGATAAGGTGCGTCTTAGTTTATCACAAAACTAGAATTTCAAAGCAGGACTCTTAAATGCCGACAAATTCTTGAAAAATAGATTCAAATCATTCTGTCCCCAATAATAATTGAAGGACGAAACTTGAGAAGAAAACTGAAATTCGCTAAAAAAAAATATATATATATATATAACAAATCTAGAATAGCAAAGCAGAACTCTTAAATGCCAGCACTTTCTTGAAGAAAAGGAATAAAATTCTTGTAAATGCATTTTTCCTAAAAATACAAATAAATTCTTGTCCGTGTTTTTTCCTGCTCTTGTAGATTTTTGTGAATTTGGAAAATGACGAATTTATCCCCCCCAGCCCCCAGGCAAAGTCAATGCAAGCCAATTCATCACACACAACCCCTAAAAATTCCCCAGATATACCGTAGAAATAAGATATAAGGCGTATAACCCTGGTGCTCAGCATACAAACATTTTCTGTGGACGGTTATATTAAGTCACTCCACTTCCAAATACAACAGTCAAAGGTCCTATCCCGTCATACCATAGAGCTATGACCTTAAGGAGCCAGAGTTTACAGTGATTCCCTTGCACTTATGTCCAGGTTAAGATTATTTCAACGATTTATACACAAATTGTAATGGCTTAATATTAAACGCCGTTCAAAAGACAACAACTGTGGCCAGGCTAATGAAAATCTACCAAAATCGCTATGGAGACAACCTTGTGAACATATAACACTGCAGAATTATTTCAATTTCTCCGGTTCTTTACTATGACCAGAAAAAATTAACAAAACAGTTGGTAGATCTGAGAAAACAGACGGACCTAATGAGTCCTGACAGAATTTTTCATAGAAAAGGTTTCCATTCCAAGCATAGATTTCGGAGATTATACAAGGCGGTTTACCTGAAATTAAGATCCTTGTACCGGAGATCAGATAGCCGAGAGAAGCTTATGTAACCGGATCGCATCCCATCGCTTATTGCTGCGTTTATATGAAGCTGGTGGGTCTATATTTATTAGAAAAATGAACTAGACGCGCGGCGGGTGCGTTCGAATTTCGATGATTTCATGTGACGTCACATGCGTAAATGAAAGCAAGCAATCCGTCAATAAACGGTAGCTTATGCGCGTCTGTTTGGCTTTTGATTTTTTCTTTTACGCGCTTCGCTGGTCTTACTAAAATAGACGTGCTTCCTTGCACTTGCAGATCTTAGTAAAATCAACGTAGGTACATCCTAACATAAGTTTATCCACAACCGACATTTATATTCATATTGCGGTCCACTAGAGGTCCCTATTTTGTGTTGAAATTTGCGTTGCATTTTTATTATTCCACCTAATTTTTTTATATTTTGGGTTTTTTATATTATTACATAATATTTAATATTTTATTTTTTTTCTATGTTTTGGGTGTTTTATAAATAGTTTCACATAATATTTAATGGAGATATCACAAGCACACTTAATGATGAAGATGAGATGTTGTTTTTTTTTTTAATTAGAAAATTAAACTCTCAAAAATATTTATTTAATTTAAATTTAAAATAAAACACATTGTTGTATAAAGGATATGAAAAGTGAAAAGTGCCTCCATATCTAAAGAATCGGGTGCTTCCCAGTATCAATACTTCATTGAGATGAAGATAATAAACAATAACAAAAGTACCTTTTGACAAGGGTGCATTGTATTAGTGTTATATTCCTATGATCAAACATTAAGAACCATGTGTTCAAAAGGATTTCTTCAAATCATAATGTATAGGAATATTGATCCAGATGGATATCGGTGGCCACCCACCTTTTCCAACTGGCTCAAAACAGTTTTCTGACATTTTTGGCAATTTACTATTTTTAGCAGTTTTTCGGGTCCTGAACTTCTGGAGCCGTTTTGAGGCCCTAAACGATGATTTTTGGGGTATGCTGCAATGAAAAATTTTCATTTGTTCAAATGTTGTAGTCCTCAGATAGATCTTTCCAATGAGGTATTATATGCCTAAAACGGAGATCGTATGCAAAAGTTACGACCCCGGGAAGTTGATGTACTCACTTACCCAAACGGGGCCCACATGACTTTTGGCGCTTCATCTCCTAGGGTTAGGTTTTTGGATGTCTAGGACTTCTGGCATTCCTGTTTATTGTAAAAAGGCCTTCAGAGCCTCATTGTAATCTTTTTCTTGCGAATGCGCGCTGCCGTCACATCTCTTCTCAGAGATAAGCCGCCACCATTACAGCAAGCTTGTTTCCGCTGCATTTTACAGTTTCAGCTTATTTCGTTATTTAATAGAAAACCAATTTTACTGTATCTCTATTATTTTTGTGTTAAGAACCTGCTAATAATCGGTATTCATTTTGTTCTGCTCATAAAATCTGGATCAGTGGTATCAGAGCGGTCTGCTCCTTGTCGTCTTAGTGCATGTCCCCAACAAGGTCGGAGTACAAAGAATTGGGTCTCGAGCTTGTTTATCTTGAGGACAGAAGCTCTCGCACGCCCAAGCGACCTCCCATGGCAGGGGAAAAGAAAGATGACGGGACAGGAGATCCTTTCAAATTGTTGATTGAGGAAGCCCTCACGCAATAGAGGAACGAGATGATGGACAGTTTCGCGCAAATCCTTCGGCGACTACCAACAGGCGAAGCATCTTCTTCGAATGGAGGCGCCACCCCCTTCAAGGTACAAATAAACTTTGATATCCCTATGTTTGAAGGTCAGATAGACGCAGACGCTGTAGACAAGTGGTTGAATCTACTAGAAGGGTATTTTTCTGTTCATAAATTTTCGAATAGAGAAAAGATTACTTTCGCGCTCCTCAAAGTCGTTCCCCATGTCAAAGATTGGTGGGAAACTTTATGTGAGCAAAAGGAAACAGAGGAAACCTCATTATTTTAAGTCACGACCACCTGGGAATCCTTCAGGGATGCTATTAAGGAACAATACTACCCTGTCGGAAGTTATGATGACCTATATACCAAATGGACCACACTGCGGCAAGAAAGAGACCAAGCAGTGCCAGATTTCACAAATATCTTCCATACCTTGCGCACCAAGTTGGGTATCAAAGATTCAGAGCGACATTTGGTGCTCAAGTATCGTGGTGCTCTGCATAGATACATCCAGACCGAAATGGAATTTCTGGACATATCATCCTTGGGCGCGGCCTACCGATATGCCGTCAAAATCGAGCAGAAGCTCAAACAAAAGACACGACAATTTGGGCCTGGGAACCCCTCACAACAAAAGCCAAGAAAGGGCGGCCCCAACCCACCAAACAAATGACAGAGCAAAGATGGACAGTATCAAGACAACCAGTACAAGCCGCAGGCAAAGAAGGACACCGGAAAGACAAAGAAAGATACCGGGAAGTGGTGCGACTTCCATAAGAGCCCTTGGCATAACACTGTTGACTGTCGCTCAAAGCAGTCGTTGGTGGCCGAAGTGAAAGCCCTTGAATCAGATGCAGATTATGACTCCGAGACAGAACCAGAAAGGGGAAGACGGATCATTGACGCGGAACCCAGTGCCACTGTCGCCACCACCAAGCTCCAGCCTGGTGAACCAGACGAGCCAGAAGAAGGAGAGCGCCTCTTCCATTCACAGATGTGGGTAA
>ML776608.1:1024500-1062174 GCA_009831015.1 Picea engelmannii
AACAACCCATTTGCTTCTTCAGTTGTCTTAGTTCTGAAGAAGGATGGCACCATGAGGATGTGCATTGATTACTGAGCCTTGAACAAGAAAACCATCAAAAACTGGTACCCTATCCCACGCATTGACGAGTTGATGGATGAATTGCATGGGGCAGTTTTCTTCTCAAAAATTGATCTACGCTCTGGATATCACTAGATCAGCATTCGAGAGCAAGACATAGAAAAGGCGACATTTCGATGTCATTTTGGACACTTCGAGTTCCTAGTTATGCCATTTGGGCTAAACCCGCTACATTTCAGTCTTGCATGAACCATATATTCAGGGATCAGTTAAGGAAATCAGTGTTGGTTTTCTTCGACGACATCTTGATCTATAGTCGGTCATGGCAAGAGCATATGAGGCACCTGGATGAGGTATTGAGCATCATGGAGGCACATTCATTATATGCCAAAGAGTCCAAGTGTGAGTTCAGTATGACAGAGCTTCTTTACTTAGGCCACATCATCAGTGCACAGGGGGGCACAGGTGCACTGAGAGAAGATCAGGGCCATTATGGATTGGTCGACGCCCAAGAACGTGACATAATTGAGGAGCTTCTTCGGGCTATGCAGCTATTACAAGCAGTTCATCCGGGGTTTTTCTCAGCTTGGAGCACCGTTGACAGATCTTACCAAGCATGGGGCCTTCATATGGACCGAGAAATCACATGAATGAAGTCATGGGCACTTGTCCAGTGTTGGCACTACCAAACTTCACCCTGCCATTTGTACTAGAGTGTGACGCATCCGACGAATGGATCGGTGCAGTTTTGATGAAGGGAGGACACCCCATTGTATTCGAGAACCGGAAGCTTAGTAAACCTGAGAGGTTGTACTCCATTTATGACAAGGAAATGTTGGCAATCATGCATGCCTTGACCAAGTTCAGACAATATTTGGTGGGCAACAAATTCATGGTCAAGACCGATCACAACAGTTTGAAGTATTTTTTTGAGCAGAAGGACCTCAATGAGCACCAACAGAAATGGGTGACGAAGGTACATGCATTCGACTTTGACATAGAGTATTTCAAGGGGAAGAAGAAAATTGTGGCCGATGCACTATCGAGGAGACCTGCGGCATGTTCTTTGATGGAGATTTCAGTAGATTGGAAATCCCACTTGTTAGTGGAATATTCCAAGAACAAGTTCGCTTGTGAGGTGATGGATGGGAAAATACAAGATGATCGGTACAGGGTCATTGACGATGTCATATTTTACAAGGATAGATTTTACTTGGTTCTAGATTCAGGGCTTAAGAAGAAAATCCTCACCGCAGTTCATGATTCACCTCTAGCAGGCCATCAGGGGTTTTTCAAAACCTACAGACAGATCAGAGAGAGGTTCTCATGGAAGGGCCTCAAACAAGACATTATGAGACACGTCAGTGAGTGTGTGACTTGCCAGCAGAACAAGTCAGAGCATGCTCTTCCAACAGGGCTACTTCAGACACTCCCCATTCCAGAGAAGAAATGGGAGAGTATATCTATGGACTTCATCACCGGTCTACCTAAGGTTCAGGGTAAGGAATGTATCTATGTAGTGGTCGACAGATTGACCAAGTTTGCTCACTTCTATGCCATACCGACAAAGTACAACGTAGTTTAGGTAGCCGAGATTTTCTTCAAGGAGGTCTTCAGACTTCATGGGTTGTCGAAGAACATCGTCAGTGACAGGGACAGTCGGTTCATAGGGACATTTTGGAGAGAGTTGTTTCGGTTGGTGGGGATAGAGTTGAAACCTAGCACCGACTATCACCCTCAAATAGATGGGCAGACTGAGATTGTTAACAAGTGGGTTGAAGGGTATTTGAGGAACTACGTAGGAGGACAACAGAGAACATGGGTAAAGTGGTTACATTTAGGGGAACATTGCTACAACACCACCTTCCACATGTCCATTGGTATGACACCCTTCCGAGCATTGTACGGATATGATGCTCCCACTTTGGTAGACTTGGTCTTCGGGGAGAGCAGAGCTCCCAAGGCCAAGGATTGGATCATAGAGAGTCAGGAGATTCTCAAATTGTTGAAAGAGAACCTGCAGACAGCACAAAACCGATAGAAGATAAGTGAGGACAGGCACAAGATAGAGCGCAACTTTGAGGTTGGAGATTTGGTTTTCTTGAGACTCTAACCCTACAGACAGTCATCTCTGAAGAATAGTGGAGCCGAGAAACTCAAGCCCATATTTTATGGTCCTTACAGGATCATGCGCCGAGTAGGCAAGGTTGCTTACGAGCTAGAGCTTCCAGAGGGGATAAAGATTCATAACGTGTTCCATG
Source organism: Picea engelmannii (assembly GCA_009831015.1). NCBI lineage: Eukaryota > Viridiplantae > Streptophyta > Pinopsida > Pinales > Pinaceae > Picea > Picea engelmannii. The sequence goes on from ML776608.1 coordinate 1,026,822, forward strand.
TGTCTTGCCTAAAAAAGATAGTGGGACAATTCATTAACACATCAGAGGAGCTTCCCCCGTTGGATGAGGAGGGACAGTTGGAGTTAGTTCCAGAGGAGGTTTTGGAGTTTCGAGAGTGGAAACTAAGGAGCAGGGTCATCAGAGAGTGTTTGATAAAATGGAGAGGGCTTTCAGTAGAGGACGCTACTTTGGAGAGCGAGCAAGTGTTGGAACACCCTGGACTAGTATTGCTTGAGGACTAGCAATTTTGGGAAGGGAGGACTGTCATGTCCCTTTCCAAATAGAAGCTCCAGAAAAGGAGACTTAATTGTCTAAACCACCCCGTTAGACTATAGCCAGGGCCAAAGAGGGGTAAACAAGGTTACTAGAGGTCACTGTAGTCACAGGTGTTATATTCGGAAAGTGACATTGAGCTAACAAGGGTTAACAAAGATTTTAAGTCATTATGAGCTAAAAATAGAAGTCAACAGTGAATTAGGGTTTCAACATGATGTAGGGTTTTGGAAAGCTATAAAGGAAGGGTCAGCGACCTAATTCATCATTATGCAGATTATGACTTATCACTGAGGAGAAGAGGCGCATCTAAGAAGAGATAGTTCAGTGTATTCCAGGAGGAAGACACCAGTTGGCTGATTTCGGTGTTGAAAGACACACCCTAGTCACCGGGAAGATCATCCAAGTCTTCCATCATTCTTCATTGATTCCGCAGTGCCCCCATATTCCAGGTATTATATTTTAGTTGCTTATTTGTATTCCGGATAAGATCCTTTTGTCTTTTGATCTAGCCGAGTGTAGTTATTTTTCAGCCGCAGTTGCTTATTTTCCTGCTAAGATCCTTTGTATGTTGATCTAGTCGAGTATTGTCAGTTATTCAGCCGCATTCGGCCATTTTGTAATCCACAGAGATATCATAATACAAACTTGCAGTCCTTTGTCGCATTTATTATTTGTATGATCATTTATATGTTGTAAACCTTTGATCCTACACACACATTAGCAGTGTTTCCCAGACTAGCCAAGTTAGGAACATTACAATTCACAATGAAACAAAGACCACACTTAGTTATCAATCTACTTTCTCTCTCATATTCCCATAATATCTCTGAACATAACAAGAACTAATACACTATGTGACTAAAGCGCTAACTCATCTCTGCCTAACATGATAATGAACTCTTTGTTAACCAAAAACCCAACCCTTACCTATCTGCATGCAATACACTTATGTCTATTGGAGCATGGAAATCATAACAACCTTTCCATCTCACCCACAACCTCGACCATGACCAGTTGGGTTGTTACAAAAATGGTTAGAATCATTACTAAAGATCTTTGAGGATTTGACATGCATGTGATCTCTTCAAGTCTTTGTGTGCAATGCAAAACTGGTTAGCCTACGCAATAGATTATTGGTTGGCGCAGGCATTGCATATTGGCATCATGTGGTGCTTAAACTATTGGGTGCGCACAGTCTTTTGAAAACCTTAGGGTTCCAACCAGCCCCCAACACTATTAGTTGGCTTGTCCTCAAGCCTACAAAGTTTCTTATGGTGCAATAGAGGTGATGGATGACACCGTCAATATTAGTTCGGTGATGAAGTTCTTGAACTCTTGAATCAAACCAGTGGAATGTTTCTAGAAGTTTATGTCTAGGCACAATTTGTCAAACTTGGTTGGTGTGGTAGCCATGTGCAAGGCCTAAAACGTGTCAACAATCCATGGAGTCTAGATGTGAATTATACCTTCATTCGTCAGGGATCTCGACCTCTCTCTTTTCAATCTCAGTCTAGACCTCATGGGGATCATTTTCCTTTAGTATGCAGTCGAGAACCACCTGCGTCATCCAAGCCAAGTCCTTCCTCCAGGACTCGACGCTATCACCCCACTGACCTCTAGGTTTCCAACTAGGGTGAGATTTCTTGCATGCAAGTACTTCGTCTTCTTCTTGTCTCTCTCGGGCTTGCCAATGGTGTTGAAGACAAGGACAATTGCACATGATATGGGGGGAAGTTAGTAGTGTTAGAATTCCTAATTCATAAATGGGGTTGATCCATTGTGTCAGGATCATTAAATCTCATTGTTGGGTTGTTATATTATTTGCAGTGAAATTCTAGTCGAGGTGAATCGACTAACGGTTGCAGTCAAGGTAGATCAACATCATCGACAACAAGTTGAAGTCGAGGTGGATCGACAACAGGTTGAATTCAAGGTAGATCGACAACAAGTCTAAGGTCGAGGGAGTTGACCGAGTAAAGTCGAAGTTGAGGATATCGACGACAAGTCAACCGACAAGAGGTCGAAGTGTGGGTGTGAGACGACCGACTAGAGATCAAAAGGAGGTCGACTAGTAGTCGACTGGTAAACCCAACTTGGAGTCAACTGTAATAAAATCTTGGGATTTGCAGGATTTATAACCAATGATATGCATGGATCTATAACCATTTTTGGGCGCCAATATTTAGGGTTTTTCCTATTGTAAAGCCTATAAAAAGGCGTGTTGTAAGGTCGTAAAGAAGGTTGTTGTTAGGTAATCTTAGAACACAATTTTGTAGGTTAATGCATGTGTAACTGTAGGTTGTTGGTCATGCATATGTAATTCGAATTGGCTACAAGGTTGTTATTCCCTATGCAAGAGGGTATGATGTCGATTGTGTCTTCAATGTGGACCAAGTTTAGACATGTAACCTTTTATTCTGAATGAACAAGACAACAAGAGAGCATAACACTCAAAGGAATGATGGTTTTCTTGGTTAAGGGTTTCTAGGGTAAAATCTCGGTGTACTGTGTGTTGCTTGTGTCATGTTCTTTCTTGATTAAATTATTCTTTCTTCTGCTAGGATTAGTGTGGAAGTGCACTGCATTTCCTGACATGTGGTATCAGAGCTTAGGTTTTCCCTAACAACTGAGTTAACAAAGCGGTGTAATGCTTTGGTGAGTATATTAGATGTTGATCTGCAAATCTTGAATCTGAGAACTAAACCCTAGGTACAGTAAGATTTGTAAGTCATAAATTGTGTTAAAGATTGCGTTAAAGAATGGTGAGTAGTTCCAGAATAGAGATAGAAAGATTCAATGGCCAAAATTTTGAGCTTTGGAAGCTTAAAATGGAATATCTTCTTGTAGATTGATAACAATGGACAGCGGTTTGTCTAGGTACCCAGCCAACAAGCATGTCGATGGAAGAATGGGAGAAACTCAAAAGAAGAGTAAGAAGTACTATTCGGCTTTGTCTTGTAGATTCAGTGATGTTGAGTGTCTCGGGTGAAGATTCGGCCAAGAAACTGTGGGACAAGTTGGGAAGATTATACCAGTCGAAATCTATGGTAAATAAGTTGTTTCTCATAAATAAATTGTATCTTCTGAGGATGAGTGATGGCAGTTCGGTGACTGAGCATTTAAATGTGTTTAATATCGTGTTAAGCCAATTATCGTCTCTGGATATAAAAATCATTCATGAGGAGTAGTGTATCAACCTATTATGTTCTTTGCCAGACTCATGGGATAGCTTAGTCGTGGCTATTGGGGGTAATACAACCATACTAGTGCTAGAGGACGTGGTTGCTTCTCTTTTGTCGGAAGAAATGAGAAGAAATAACATGGAAGGATTGACCAAACATGCTCTGGTAGTTAGATTTCGACCGATAGATAGAGATAAAGGTATATTCTCCAATAGAAAGTTTAAGTCGAAGAGTAGATCTAAATCCCCAATTTAGTCGGCGCGAAGATGTTGGAAATGCGGTAAAGATGGGAATTATAAAAAGGATTGTAATTCAAAGGAAACAAAAGTTAGTGTCGGATCCGACGAGAAGCAGTTGACTGAGATAAAGGCGACCTTAGACAAGGGAGGTGATGTGTACCTAGCATCGACCAGTACACATTAGGATCAAGATGTTTGGTTGATCGACTCAGGAGCATCCTATCATATGACACCACATAAAGAATGGTTATGTGAATAGGAATGATATGATGGGGGTGATGTGTTCTTGGGGGACGACTCGACAACCAAAATTTTCAGCTGGGGAAGAGTCTGAATTACACTGCAAGATGGGAGGAAAAGGACACTTTCGGGTGTGATACACATTTTGGGTTTGGCAAGAGACCTGATATATGTCATCAAGATGAATGATGTAGGTGTGCATACTCTGTTTTAGAAGGATTCATTAAGATGGTCAGAGATGTGATGGTCTTAATGAGAGGAGTTCGGATTGGTACCATGTACAAATTGCTAGGGAATGTCGACTCGATTGGATGCAACAACATCGTTGCTCCTGAAATCGACTCGACTGCAACTCGACTCAACTCGAGCTAAGTCGGTTCAAATCGACTCGATAAAACATGATGAAGTTGACCCGACCAGGTTGTGGCACGAGAGAATGGGACACATTGGAGAAAAAGGACTTCGATCTATGCAAAGAAAAGGTATGGTTGAAGGTTTTCCTGAATGTGGTTTAGAAGTTGAATTTTGTGAACATTGTATATATGGGAAACAAAGTCGGGTGAGGTTCCCATCTGGAGTGACAAGGGAAAATGGAATTCTAGAACTGGTGCATAGTGATGTGTTTGGCCCAATTATAGTGCCTTCACTTAGTTGATCCATGTATTATATCTCCTTCATAGATGATTTTTCCAGGAAGACATGGATATATTTCATGAGGAAGAAATCAGAGGTTTTCAAGAGATTTAAGGAGTTTAAAGATCTTGTGGAAAATCAGATAGAGAAGAGGATTAAAGTGTTGAGAACCGACAATGGTGTTGAATTATGTGGAACGGAATTTGATCAGTTATGTACGTATTGTGGTATAGCACGCAAAAACACCACACCATATACCCCACAAAAAAAATGGAGTGGCCGAGAGAATGAACATAACAATGATGGATAAGGAAAGGAGCATGCTTAGTTGTGCTAAGCTCGCACAAGAATTCTAGAGGGACGCAGTCGAGGCTGCAAGATATCTTGTGAATATGTCTCCTTCGTCGACGCTAGTTGACACGACTCCAAATGAGGTATGGTCGGGTAAGAATCCTTCGGTGGCACATATCAAAGTATTTGGCTATGATGCATTTGTGCATGTTCCCAAGGAAAAAAGGAGCAAGCTAGAAAATAAGGCAATCAAATGTATTTTCATTGGATACAAAGAAGGGATGAAAGGATATAAGCTATGGGATACTGCATCAAAGAGAATGATGTATAGTCGAGATGTGGTCTTTAGAGAATTCAGAGGTAAGTCTGATCCTAAGGAAGTTGTTCAGACCAAGAATAATCCTGATATGGTGCGGTTTGAACTGAGGAACGAAGAAGATGATTCGGATGAGTCGATTGAATCTAAGGAAGAGGTGGAAAAATTGACTCTAGTGATAAGGAGGTCAGAAAGAGAAAGAACACCAGTCAAAAGGTATATTCCGCCCGACTTTTGTTCTGCATTCATGTTAACTGCCATCGATGATGATCCCAAGTCGGTCGGTGAGGTAGTCAAATCGACAGAGGGTAAACTCTTCAAAGACGCCATGGTCGAAGAGATGGAATCCTTGTACAAGAAAGAGACATGGGATTTAGTCAAGTTACCTAGTGGAAGAAATCCCATCGGTAGCAAGTGGGTGTTCAAGAATAAGATGAATGTCACAAGACAAATCAAGGAGTTCAAAGCTCAACTGGCAGTGAAAGGACATTCCCAAGTCGAGGGAGTCAACTTAGATGAGATATTTTCCCCTATTGCAAAACTAACTTCCATTAGAGTACTAATGTATCCGGTTGCAACATTTGATCTGGAGATAGAACAGATGGATCTGAAGACAACGTTCCTACATGGGGACCTAGAAGAAGAAATCTAGATGAAACAACCTAAAGGATTTGTAGTAAAGGGAAAGCAAGAGTTGGTGTGCAAACTCAAAAGATCCCTTTATGGTCTAAAGCAATCGCCAGGGATGTGGTACCAAAAGTTTGACACATACATCCTTATTTTCGGATTTGTGAGAAGCAAGGTTGATCACTACATATATTTCAAGGAAGAAAGTGGGCATTTCATATATGTATCTTTGTATGTCGATGAGATGTTGTTGATTGGAAACAACATGGACGAAATAAAGGAGTTGAAGAAGCAACTATCCTCCAAGTTTGACATGAAGGATCTCGGTGCAACTAACTTCATTCTAGGAATGGAGATTAAGAGAGATCGAGCCGCTAGAAATCTTTTGTTGAATCAGATGAAGTATATTGAAATTGTTCTGAAACAATTCAACATGTAGGATTGTAAACCGGTGAAGGTTACAATTCATGTGGGAGTGAGGCTTACTGCTGAACTGTGTACAAAGACACGGGAATAAATAGAGGACATGGCACGTGTCCCTTATGCAAGTGTGGTTGGTAGTCTAATGTATACAATGGTCTACACTTGACCAAACATTGCCCATGCAGTGGGAGTATTGAGTAGGTACATGTCGACACCTGGAAATGAGCATTGGACAGTTCTCAAGAGAGTATTCATGTATTTGTGTGGCACAGAGGACTATGCTATATGCTACCAAGGAAAACCTGGAGGTGACAGTGGTAAGTTAGATTTACATGGCTTTGTCGACGTTGATTGGGATGATGATCTGGATCGACCAAGGTCGACCAAAAAACACGTCTTCAAGATGTTCGGTGGAGTAATAAGTTGGATGAGTAAGCGACTTGCGGTCGTAGCCTTGTAGACAACATAAGCTGAGTACATGGCGACCACTCATGGAAGAAAAGAAGCGGTATGACTTCAAAGGTTGTGTTCAGGAATTGGGTTTGAGCAGAGAGCTATGAAGGTAAGTTGTGACAGTTAAAGCACAATATTTTTGGCAAAGAACCTTTCTTATCATTCAAAGACTAAGCATATTGATGTACAATACCATTTCGTAAGAGACATGGTGGAAAGTAACAAGGTGCTACTGAATAAAGTAGACACATTGGAAAACATAGCAGACTCATTGACCAAGTTTGTGAGTGTTGTGAAGTTCTCTTGGTGAAGAGAGGCAATGGGCATTGTTTCCCTGAGTCTGTGAGTGAAAGCTCGAGATTCTTCTATTTCAGTAAAGAAGACAACAAGTGGGAGAATGTTGGGTTGTTATATTCTTTGCAGTGAATTGATTTATAGTCAAATTTGAGGTAGATCAGCAACATCGAAATCAAGTTGAAGTAGAGGTGGATCGAAAGCAGGTTGAAGTCGAGGTGGATCGAAAGCAGGTCGAAGTCGAGGTAGATCGACAACAAGTCAAAGGTCGAGGGAGTCAACTAGGTAAAGTCAAAGTCAAAGATATTGACAACAAGTCAACTGAAAAGAGGTCAAAGTGCGGGTGTGAGACGACCAAATAAAAACCAAATGGAGGTCAACTGGTAAACCTGACTTGGAGTCGATTGTAACAGAATACCGAGATTTGCGGGATTTATAGCCAATGATATGCATGGATCTGTAACCATTTTTTGGTGCCAATCTTTAGGGTTTTACCTGTTGTAAAGCCTATAAAGAGGCATGTTGTAACATCGTAAAGAAGGTTGTTTTTAGGTAATCTTCGAATTCACTTTCGCAAGTTAATGCATGTGTAAGTGTAGGTTGTTGGTCATGCATATGTAAGTTGAATTGGCTATAGGGTTGTTCTTGCATGTGAAAGAGGGTATGATGTTGATTGTGTCTTAGGTGTGGACCAAGGTTAGACTTGTAACCTTTTATTTTGAATGAATAAGACAACAAGAGAGACGAACACTCAAAGGAATGTTGGTTTTGCTGGTTAAGGGTTTCCAGGGTTAAATCTCAGTGTATTGTGTGATTGCTTGTGTCATTTGTTTTCTTGATTAAATTCTTCTTCTCTTCTGCTAGGATTAGCGTGGAAGTGCCATGCATTTACTGATACTCACCCCTTGGGCTTCGAGGTGACCTACACATAAACTTCGAAGCATAGCTCAAGGAACTCTGTGGCAACTTAGTTATTGCAGTCAAAAAATTGTAGGTTGGGTCCCCTACCCAGGAGGCATTCCTGAATGTGTAACTCTCTTGAGAGTTCAATCATTGGTCTTTGGGTTTTCTTTGTTTCCTAGATTGGAGTGTGTGCCTCTTTCCAATTGTAATTATCTATTGTTCTAAGGAATCCTCGATTGAGTTGAATCTCTTATGCTACTCGCTCCTTTGATCTAATCCTTTCCCTACCACTGGTCTGCACCTTGCTCTCGACACTCTATGTATGTTGTGGTTTAACTCTTAGCAAAGTAATTGGTAGTTGGCCGCGAAGGATATAAATAGTTGTGTGGATCATTTTTCCCGCGTGGCTGCTTACTCTGTCGGGCCTCCAATTTCTTTCTTTTCATGATTACAACCCACTAGGTGTACTTACTATGATGATCGTTCCTAATCCCCGTGTTGTCCTGATATGTTGTGGACCTAACCGTACTATATTGTTTTCATGTCGATGTGCCCTTTGGGACGTGTTTCCATAAATATTCTCATCCCTCACGCCTTTGTGATCTGTTCGAGCCTGATTGCTTGACCCTTCGTTGCTTCATAACCCTATGTGTCTAGTTGTTCAACTGTGAGAGCTAGTTGTCTTGTCTTGTAGTTTGTATGTCAATAATTACCTTGCACAATTTTCCAAATCTTCCAAATATTTGCAAGTACCAACCTGTCCTCGCTTCCAAATTACATAACCTTGTAATATCCTTCTACTTACAACATAATTATACCTACCTACCTAACTCTTACTCTATGTGAACTCTGAAACTTTCTCTGTTCAAGGCGCATTCGACCCCTTCAGGCCATAATACGCTTTCAGTTTATTTACATTAATCAATCCCTTTAGTGTATGGCCCTGTAATGTCGCCAACTTTCCTTAGCCGATCTCAATGATGTAAATCAATTTGAATGGTCCTAACTAGTGCATGAGCAACTTGTCGAGGTGCTTCATGAACTTCTTGTTATATAATAATACCAAACATCTTGGTTGTAGGGTCTTGCATCGAATGTTGCAGTTGTGTCTAGCCTTCTAGCTCTGCTTCTCGACCATTTGGCTATGACCCGCAATGAGTCAGTCCTCTTTAAGTTCCAATAGTTCGTATAACCTCTTATGAAGGGATTGGTCGTCTAACATTTGTGTTGCAAGGGAAATTCACAGCCTTGGTACCACAAATTGTAACGACATCACAACCTCCTTACCATAGGCCAACCTAAAAGGTCTATGCTTAGTCAATCATTTACAGGTCATTCCATATGCCCATAGTATTGATAGAATATATTCATTCAAGTCGTCACATTGTACATTACAAACCTTAATCGTCACATTCTCTAATATCTTGTTCAATGCTTCAACTGTGAGATTAGCTTGCGAATGATATGGTGTACTCTTTTGGTGATGGATCATGAATCCCAAAGTGAGTGTGCAGATGGTGTCATTCAAAAAATGCATGCCCTGATTGCTCATCAACACTTTTGGGCAGCCAAACCTTGTGATCACATTCTCAAAGATGAAGCATGCAATTGTCTTCGCAGTACAATATTTCATTGGCGCAACTTCTTACTAATGTGTCAAGTATTTTGTGGAGGTAATAATGTATTGCATGTCAGTTCTACGCATAGGGGAATTGATTGGACCCACGAAATCAATATCCCATTTGTCAAATGGCTCTAGCATCATGACCGAGAACAATGACATTTCATCTCTTCTAGAAGGCTTATCGATCCGTTAGCAAATGTCGCAGTGCTTGCAATGTTCCTTAGCTTCTTCAAATATTGATGGCCACCATAACCTTGTGCGTAGCACTTTCTTGTAGTTTCCTTTCCAGCATTGTGTCCCTGCACAATACCTTCATACTCCTCGTAGAGGACCATGTCAATATCATGTTTTGATATGCACCTATGCAGGGTCCCACCTACCCCAACTTGTACTGGTGCCCGATGATAAAATGATAATTGACGCTCTAAGTTACTAGTTGTCTATGTTGTGTTTGAGTGTATCCTTCTGACTCATGACTAGTGATTAAGTATGTTTCAATCTTTGCTAGTTGATCCAACACCACTTTGATCCTGATGATTTGTTTTTCGGGGAGCTCATCATATAAATTGCCTCCATATTCCCCTTACTCCATCCTCGAAATATGGTCAAGCCCAACATTTTATTCAATGGGATTGACTATTACTTCAAACTAAAATTCTTGGAAAAGAAAAATTCACCTACATATCATCCCCCCCCAACACTGGATCATTGAACAAGTACTTGTGCGTCGAATGGTTAGTAAAAAAATTGAAGGGAGTGTCGAGTAGGTAATGGTGAAATTTTTGTAGGGAATATACCATCGCCAATCCTTCATGTTTCGTGGTCGTATAATTCTTCTCAAAATCTGATAGCTCCCAACTGGAAAAATAGACTAGATGATCAATGTTATCTTCTCCTGGATACACAAGCACAATGTTGAGTGCAATTGAGGACACATCCACATGCACGTTGAATATCTTGGTCCAATTTGGAAATATGAGGATCGACATAGTCACCAATATCTCTTTCAACATGTCCAACGCCTCCTGGAATTCTTGAGTCCAGACATACTTTGTATCTTTGTGCAGTAGTGTTTCCAATGGTGCAATAACTTTTGTGTAAATCTATATGAATCGTTTATAATAACACGTGTGTCCAAAATTTATGAGCATCTCTCTTACAGAGGTGGGGGCCAACATTTCCACTATTGCTACAATCTTTGCCTAATCTACTAGACAACCTTCCCTGCATATGACATGTACCAATAACGTTCCAATAGTGTACAACGTTCCAAATAGTGTACATAAGATACACTTTTTCAAGTTTAACAAGATTTGGAACTACCTGCATCTATCCAACATCAATCAGAGTACATGCATATGTTCCTTGAATAGGTTAGACATTGTCTAATAATCTAAATATACCTCTAGAAACTTATGTATGAAGTCTTTAAAGGTTGTGACCACAATTCTAGAAAACATTGCAGGTGCATTCTTCGGGCCAAAGGGCATGACTGTGTACACAAATGAGCCCCACCATGTCGCAAACATTGTCTTGGCTTTGTCTTCTTCCGTGATTTTCACCTGGTGATAGACAAAAAATCAATATGTGAATGAGTAAGCTTCCCACCCACCCATGTTCTCTAATGCCTCAAATGTAAATGGTGTCAAAAAGGAATCATGAACGCACGTTGCATTTAAGCTATGTAAATATACAAAAATTCTTAGGTCTCCCATCTTCTTTGGTTGCACCACCATCGAGCTAATCCAGTATAACTCTTCCAAATGGACAATGAATCTTGCCTCTAGCATTCAATCTAACTATTTGCACACTTTTTCCTTGTACTTTGGGTTCAATCAATATGGTCTCTTCTTGGCCAATTTAGCATCTGGCTTAAAATGAATCTTCATCTCTCAGAGGAAACCTAAAATCCCCTTCATCTATGCAAACATTAGTGGAAATAGGTCTTCGTACTCTTTCAGCAAGTCTACCACTTGTGTCAGTGTTTCTCAATCCCAGTAATCACCAATTATGGCCATCTTAAGTGCTTCTTTCGTGCCTATATTGTGTTTCTTTATTTTTAATGGCCTCATATAATAAGGTGAAATGATACTAGAGGCATTTCCTTGAACTACACTCTCACCTTTGGTCTCATTAATCTGTACTCCCTGAGGGTCATGTTCCCGTGCATCGTCTTTGTAAACCTTCCAACAATATACTAATTACTTCTTCAATTTTACCATTAGATTATGGTATTGTTATAGTGTCATTTGACACCACTTATGCTCGTGATGACTCATTGGCACCAATTACATCATTTTCCCTATTTGTAGGAGAAAAATCCCCCTTTTCCTCCCTAAAAACATATTAAAAAATCCCATTTTTTAAAATGTATGTGACTCTTTTTAAAGAAACTCACATACATACGTGCCTTGCTAGTCAACAAGTCACATACATCTTTAATTAGCTCAAAAAATAATAAATCCCGACATTTCGGGTGGAGTTGAAGGGTTACATCACACTCAAGCATGGGAATGGTCGACTTGAGAATAGAGTATCTTACTTGCTTTTGTTGTAAGCATTGTTTCGAGAATGGTCTTCAACTACTCCTAGCCAATGGCCCCTCCACAATCTCATGACTATTTGTAATATATTTTGGCCATCAATTTCTCTTCTGACCTCACACATTAGGTGATCTGAAAAATCCTTAGATGTTGATTACTTTAAATACATATAAACATATACTTGATCTTCGAAATAATAATGATCGCTTGATTATTTACAATTTACATGTCAAATACTCGTCTAACCATATACACTTTAATGATAAATAACTTGCAAATAACTGAGCACAAAATGAACAATAATGACGAAATCACATACACAAGTTTGATAACGGAGTTCACCCAATTTGGGCTACGTCTCTGGGTCTACTTCCAATAGAGACCTCTTTATTAATGCTCAAATGCTTGTGTTTTAAAATGACCTTTTTATTCATTGCTCAAACTAAAAAACAGAGTGTACCATTGGATTCCTTGCGAATAATCATGAAAAATGAGTATACAGTTCTTAAAATTCCATCAAGGGAACTCTCGATACACTTTATAGTGTAGCCTCAAAGTCCTTGTACCCTCGGGCACACACTTCAAGACATAGCTATGCAGTTATGAGTCTGTGTCAATTCTCTATCTTCACACCCATTAAATAGGGTGAACCCCTAAGCCACTCTTCGAAATCCACGGTTAGCATTAAATAATAGTTAGGCGGTTTTCATAACCAACCTGCATCCTTAGTGCAGTTGGTTAAGTTGTTTGGTTATTGTATAGTATGTTATGGGGTTGAAACCCATCAACCATACTATACATAGTATTTTTGTTATAACATATATATGGTGGTTATGGCATAGTTCTCGGAGAAATATATATATATATATATATATATATATATATATATATATATATATATATATATATATATATATATATATATATATATATATATATATATATATATATATATATATAGCATAAATTTTTAACAACCCCCGTGTAGATTACATAGATGGTTGCAGTCATATGGTATATTACATGATCACAAGCTATGGGTCGAGGGCTTAGGCCTTCGACCCCTTTTGCCACCAATTAAACCTTTATACAAGATTAAATAAATTCACTAACATGTATGGTCAAGTAACATTTATTTGGCGCATTAGCAGTGGAGGATTTGGTATGGTTTATTGGATTTCGCGGGTTCGACCCCCTTCGACTCCATAATTTTACATAACCATGACCATCATTGGCCAATGGGTGGTCACCACATGGTGGCCTCTCATTGGCTTATCCATGCCATGTGTCAACATATGATTGGTCCAACTGTATGAACTTGCCCAGTCATATTTCCAACTAGACATGCCACATCGCCTGTACGGTCATACGGTTTGTGCCACGTGTCACCCTTGTAGTGGTGACATGTGTCACCTTTAACCTTTCCCTTTGGCTTTTCCTTGTTGACCAAACTTTGACTAGCCATAACTTTTGCATACGAACTTCGTTTGAGGCAATTTTTGCACCGTTGGAAAGCTATCGTCGAGCTCTATGCGACATTTTCAAGGGAATTTGGAATGATTTAATTTTGAGTATTTATGAACCATTCTAGACCTTTGTAGATGTAATGGATCCTCCTAGACCTTTGTGAGCATTCATGGATCCTCCTGGATCATTAGGGGGCATCTGTTATAGTGTCAATTGACACCACTTATGCTCATGACGACTCATTGACCTCAGTTACATCATTTTCCCTATCTGTAGGAGTGGGATCGACTTCAAGTGCTAGGTTCCAAATATGTTCTCTTTCCTTTCTTCCAAAAGTTGGTTACTGAAAGTAGTTACTTTTAATTAACTATCTAATTAAAGTTTGAGAGAAGTCTTTTAGGGGAACTGGTCTGTTGTGGCACGCGACCCAAAACCATAGGACTTAGATTTTCATAACACGTATGTGCATACCACTTTCTGTGCAGTGTCTTTGGGCTGCCAATGGAAGATGAAATCCTTTATTTTGAACAAAACATCCCTCTACACAGGGACTTCCGACGTAAATTTTAACATTATGTAGAATTGAATACTTACTTTCTCCTAGTCTCATGTTCGCCTTCTCGTCTCTTCCTTGATGTATCGACTTCTAGGTACCATATCCATGGCATGGAAAAACCTATGAACCCATTGTGCACTAGGAATCTTCTTGGTTTTTGAATGCCTCTCACATAAAAAAATATGTTCTCGAGGACATTATGTACCCTTGTACCGATCCATTAATTCAAAGTCGGTTGTGGGTTGGAACCTTAGTTTTATACACTCCACCACCTATACCCATTCCTATAGATCTACGCAGTGCATCACCCACCAATGCGTAGGTGTTCCTTTGACTGTCGCATCCATGGCCTAAATCATTTGGGTCTCATGCACAATCTCCTCCATTTGTGCCAGGAACGTGTCTACTCAACATGTCCCATCAAACCTTGGTAGGTCACACAAATCTAATATGATCTAGTGCACTACTTTGGTGATTCATGCACATATCCCAGTTGATGCTTCGTACAACTTATTCTACCATATTGCCATTGCATCCTTTGAATCCCTAACATAGAAACACACAATTCTCCAACTCAACACGCCATCGACTGTCGGATTCACATAGTCTTCCTTATGTCTTGTGATGTTGTATATGTTTTCTATAATCGATCTCTATGCATATTCATTCACAGGATCATTATATCTATTTCCCTAATTTGGATCCAATGGCGCAATAACACGTAGAGTTTCTATCTCAAAGGACATTTGTCGTTGCTTCATATTTAGGATGACATTGTTGTAAAATGCCCAGTCAATTCCAAGTAGATCTAGATAGGGGTCCGAGTCATCCATAATATCGATCACTTCAATGTCTATTTTTCTCTTTATCCCATCAATTTTCACTTCCACTTGCTCCAACTTGCCAATTGGATAAATTGTGTATTGGTTGGAAAGCCTTAGTTGAATGAGGGGCCACACCAAATTTGGTTTACCCATCAACTCCCATGATTTATTCAGCAAGATGTTCATGTTGAATCCTAGGTCCAACATGGCCCCGTCCATCTCATAACTTCCTAGCTCAACTATGATTTTAAATTATTTCCCAGTGCATTTCCTCCTGCTTATATGATGCACATATTATTCTGGTAACAGGGAAAAAATAACAGTGTTGGTATCCCATTCCTCCATACATCTTGTCAATCTATGGGTCAATTTCTTTGCAACTATAGGGTCACCCAACACCTTAACACAACAAAATAAGAAGTCATTTACCTGGTTATTTTTATCTAGCCTTGGGGTAAGTGTTGTGTTGTGTTTCCTCTTGCATTGCACGTTGCAACTCTTCAAACACACGTTCCTCTTCTAGTTCCCATTTCACTTCTTTGTGTACGCGGGCCTCTTCCAACACCCTCTACACCTAGATTGCAATTCTTCACGTGCACTATCCTCTTTCAATGCACTATGTGTGTCACACATGAACTTCTTTTTCTATGCAATGTCAAACTTAGGAGGTTCTTGCGTTATTTTTTTTTTATTTCATTATATGTTCTTCCTTGAAATTTCTCCTTGTTCTAGTTCAGCTCTCGTATAGATGTCTCCTCAGGTTACCACCCATACATTTTCTTCTTCTTTCAACTTCTGATCTTCGCACGGCTCAATAGTCACCATGTTGCAATGCCCCTTCTTTTCTTCCCATTTGGACAATAACTATGGGAATCCTCTATGACATGGTTTGTGCTATGGAAATATCCACACAGTGCACATGACTTGGTACATAATCAAAACAAGTGGCATGTCTCACCATAGTTAAAATAGGTAGGTGGTCTTCCTCCTCCACCACTGTATCCTCTTCCATATCCTCCTCTCTGGCCTCCTTGGTAGTCTCCCTTATCGAAGCCTCCATGATCTCAACCCTTATTCTCTTCATTGACCTGGTAAGAATCTACAATGTTCTCCTACATTAGTTGCAGCGACCGATAGTTTTTCACATCATGGCCCATGGATTTGTAAAACTTGGAAAATGGAGTGTGAGTGGTATTTTGATACTTTTGTAGTGTTGGACAACGGGGAGGTTTATGACCACATTGTCTACAAATCTCACACCAATCGGTCTGTGGTCCTATCAGAAATGGATTCAATGCACCTGTTTCTTTGTAAATTCCCAACATAAGACACTTGTTTCTATGGAAACCTTTTGCATGGCACAAGGTACACCATACATTCTCGTGCACCACCTTAGCCTTCATCGTATCTTGTAGTTGCATGGAGAGGTTCACGAGTTGAGATTGTACTTGCTCCAAACCTGCTGACATATCATCACCTCCTGGCATAAACTCTAAGTGCATTGCAATTTCTACGGCCTCCACGTAGGTCACTACCTTCTATTGGATGAGCAAAAATCGAATGTGTGGTAGGAGTCTGGCAGTAAACCATTCTCAGTGTTGGACATCTTGGATTTGAAATGCCAGTCTATCCAACATAATATTGAACTATTGGTCATAATCCCACACGGTTTCTCCAACTTGTTGCTTAATCTCTTTGATATCGGTTATACATTGGGATTTTGACTTTGGTTTCTGAAATTCTCTCAGGAGTTCTCTCTTTATTTCGGTAAGGGATCTTTCTTGTCTCATCGACACAATAACCTTGTATTTCATGTAACATATTAGATTTATGTCTTTGAATGTGGTTTCTAGTTGCCCAATCTTGGATGCCTCATTTGTGACTCTTTTCATAGATCATATAGCTTCACACATGAAATAGTGTTGTTCCACATCGTCTCCTCCCATCCCATGAAACACGAGAATCCTAAGGGTTGAATCCTAGTTCTCCATACTCGATCTAGAACTATGTCTCCCTGACTAATTACTACTTATTGTTGTTGATACCAATGATCTTTCCTGTGAAGTGTCGTTGACTTCGACTTCTACTTCACTCATATATTCTCCCTCCCTTTCTTCTAAGGTCTCTTCTTCTACTTCTCTCACCTATGCAGTTTATTCGGTTATTTATTTTTGATGACAAATGCGCAAGGAGGTGGTTCCTCCATACTCTTTCATCTTCTTTGGTGATGGATCCAAAAGAGATCACGACTATCTATAGCCATACAAGTATCCTCATAATTTCCAAGGTCTCTGCTCCTTCTCGGAGGGATCCATCAGTGTTTTTTGTTGTGTCATAACTACTTTTTTGCACCTCACCTTCTTCTAATGTGACTACATATCTCACTAGCCAAGGGGATCTAACTTTGTTTCCTTAAATCCTATTCCCACTACATCCAATATCCTCTCTTGATACATCACTCCTAATGTCTTGTCTCTTTAGCGAACTCTCTTCTTCTACACTTATCTCTGGCACAAATCTTTCTCCTGCACACCCTTATGGCGTGGTTTCTTTTCTCTTCATCTTAGATCTTACTACTCGTTTGTCTCCCCTTGCTTTCTTTTCTTTGTTTCTTCGTTCGAATCACATCCTTAGCTTGAATCTCCTTGTGTATCTCTTGACTCTTCTTTTCCTCCGCTCTTTTGAATCCATTCTCTTCTCACCTCATCTCATCTTCTTCTGGATCCACTCTTTCTTTCATCTTTTCTTTTCCCCCCTTCTTTCCACCCCCCCACGCAAGGGAGTTTACTATGTCATTCTATCGAGTTCCATGTGTGTTAGCCCCTTCTCTACAAACAATACCTTTATCCATGGAGGGATTTCTTCCAACAATCTCCTTCTAGGGTTGGCTACAAACTTTCTTTCAACACTACTGAAAGACTTGCTGCATTGAATATAAAACTCAACAATATACCCTTCTTTCACATGATCAAACCAGAAATCGATAGTTTTGGCCCACTTATTATCCATATATTTTAATCTATTGACCACTTCTTGGGCTCTCCATACAAAGTTAATCGATTTTTGTCTCTTTATCCACTCATGTAGTAAACAAGGAAACTCAACAAATAAAATTTCATGTAAATATGTATAAGTGTACTTTTGTTTCCATCATTTGAGGTTGATTTGCATGTTCTTGGTCTCTCATTGCATGAAAACGTCCTCTTTCTCAAAGATATGATCTTCTATCTCCTTCCTGGAAGGTTTCCACGTCTTGTCCTTCCTTCAAATTGTAGCACAAAACCATCAAGTCTCAACAATGAAACTAATTGTTGGCTCGAGGTTTCAGACTCAGGGTTCGAAAGGATTTACCAACAAATACCCCATAGGTGCTAGCATATTCAATCTTTAAGGACTAAAGAAGGTCTCACCTGAGACATCATGAGATTCACAAAGACCATAGGTTCTGTGCAAGTCACGAAGGAACAATATAGACATGAAACATCCCACTCATAACCATGCATTCACTTCACATTCACTTCACATTCATTCACAATATTCATGTAAGTGCTATGCAAACTACTACATAACATACATACATTCATACCAGAATACATAAGATACTTAGACAAAAGTGCTTCATGCTTCATTAATTAATCGTAACATCATCCATGTACATTTCACTACACAGAGGTCGAAGCCTACTCAAAGTGCATTCACAATGAAACAAAGACTAGCAATATGCTTAGATATTGATCTACTTTCTCTCTCATATTCCCATAATATCTCTGAACATAACAAGACCTAATACAACATGTGATTATAACTTTAAATCATCTCTATTTAACATAATAACGAACTATTTGTTAACCAAAAACCCAACCCTTACCTATTTACATGCATTCCCCTTATGCATATTAGAGTGTGGCAATTGTAACAACCTTGCCAACTCACCAACAACCTCGACCATGACCAGTTGGGTTGTTACAAAAACAAAAACAATCGTTACTGAAGATCTTCGATAATTTGACATGCGCGCAATCTATTCAAGTCTTTGCATAGTACAAAAATGGTTAGCACACAGTAGATCACTGGTTGGCACAAACGTTTCATCTTGGCATCGCACGGTGCTTAAAATATTGGGCACACACAATGTTGACTTATGGCACACACATTCTTTCCAAAACCTTAGGGTGCAAACAACATCAAGGCTAATGGTTTGAGATCTAGTCTGTTGTATAGAATTCTTGTGGAGACTTTTGATTGTATGTGCTCCTCATGAGTTAAATCTAAGATAGAATGGTTTTGTGTTTCAACTTGCACATTGAATCTAGGCTTAGATCTATATATTGACATTATGATTTCCAAGAAAGAGCATGTGGTTCTAAATGGATACAATTATGGAACTTGGGCACAAGATATGGAAATATTATTGAAGAGTAAAGCATTGTTGCAGTTTAAAAAAATTGTGGTTCCATATCTGAAGGATGACCAATATAAGTTTGTCATTAATGGGAAGAAGGATAAAGCTATTGGAGTCATAACAACCTACATCTCTAGGGAGATTCACTTTCATTCAAGTGGGATTGACTACTTGAATGATGTTTGGAAGAAGCTAAAGACTTAATTTGATAGAACCAATGAAATTTAGGTTGTGCAGATTGAGGAAGAGTTGATCTCTCTAGATATTCTCTTTGTTGAAATAATTGAAGACTACTAGGCCCATGTAAAGGAACTTCAATTGAAATTGGGTGACTGCGAACAATTATTTTCTTAAGAAAGATGGCCATCACATATAATCCATCCTAATGAATCTAAATACATTGTACAATGTGATATATTCAACATTCTATGCGAAATAGACCTCCAAAAAAGATGATGATAAGGATTATTCCTTTGATTTTTTCCACGGTTTATTGATCAAGGCACATGAAAAATTGTTTGATGAAGGGAAACTTGAGGTCAAGCATTAGGTCCATTTGTTTGTTTTTTTAACGAAAACATAAAATATTATATAATATTAAAAGGTTGTAATTGGGCTAACAACAAAATACATAGGACTGTTCTAGAGTTTCACTAGACAAAATAGACAATTCTCTGATGCTACAAAAAAGAGCTTACAATGAACTATATAAAAAACATTCCAATTTTTCCTACAAGCAACATGTTTAACAAAAAATCCTAAAATCTTAATAACACATAAAAATATAGATACTAATAGAAAACATGAGACTAATTGCTTCATCCTGCTAACATCTGAAAGAGGAGAGTTATGTTGTAGTATATCCATTGGTTCCTTTGATTGGTGGACCATTTCATCTTCCTTGAGTTCATCTTGAGCATAAGTGTTTGATACCTTGTTGTTTGAGGCTATGGATAACGAGTCCTTAAGAAGGTTGAGAGTAAAGTTCCACAACATACTACACTATGATTCTAAGCTATCAATTCTTTGATTTTATTGAACTAGTAAACTCATGATAGATGCATGTTGGGAGACACAACGATGCTCGTTCTCATGCACTTTGGTTGTCATTGAGAACAAAGAAATCCTATTGGAATATATGTATAGATTCCTCGTGTCTTCTCATGATTCTTTTGAATTCCATAACTTCTATTCTCCATGAGATAATTCCCTTCAATATGAACCAAACAAAGGATGTCAAGGCTAGAGAAGGAGTCTATGACCAATAGAACAAAGAAGGAATAGCTAGGCACCAAGCTTTTCCTTTGGAGCTTGAAGTTATAACTCAAACAAAAACCCTGAATTTCACCGCTATATGCCCCACGAAAGGCAATCTTGAGAAGGATAACATAGAGAAAGAACACCACACATAATATAAATTGAAGTGCAAATACAGCTTCCCACATAGAGTATTTAAATTCCTTCCCCATAAACCAAACCAAAAACTATAATTCCAAATTGAATTGTGTTTACCAAAATCGATAGGCAACCCATATTCGAAGAAATCACTTACTAGGAGGTTGACCGCCTTCAGGTCCAGACCACATTTGCACCCAATTCCAAATCTAAAACACTCTATTATCCCACAAAGTTAACGATGATACATACTGAGGCATTTAATAACTAGAGTTGTGATAACGGTTCACATGATGTGGAGACTAAGGCTTGCCCTCAATACTCTCATCCCAATGCAATAGATTTGATGTGTTTGATGAGGGATCATGTGAGTATTTAATGTTGATTGATATGCCTCAATGAACCAAAACCTTAGGGGATAATGCAATGTGAAATCCCCCCATTTTTAAGATATTCTCCTATACTTAGCTTAGTGGATTTCTTAGCCTAAAGATCAGCGTCAAAGTTCAATTCTCACTTCACATGGTAGAATGAGTCTTTATGGAATATACTTGCCTCGTTTTTTGCTCGAGCAATGATAACTACAAGTTTGTTATCCAATGGAGAGGTTTTCCCTAGCATTTCTCTAATGACCACCGAGGAATCCCCAAAAATCGTCAATAATCTAACTTTGGATTCCTTAGCCAAAAGAAGAGCATGCAAGAGTGCATATGCTTATGCCTAGTTATTTGAATCTTGACCAAGACCCCAAGCATAAGTAGCTACCATTTTTCATCCAGGGTCATAAACAATCCCCCTCACACCTACCACCCCTTAATAGGCCCATTTGTTGAAGGGAAAAGGTAGACATAATTATAAAAACAGAGGTCAATAATGAAACTAGGAGAAAGAGAACGATTGCATTGACCAGACTATCAAGAAGAAGCATAGTGATCAAAATTCGACTAAGAAATGTAGAAAGAAGAAGACCCATCATTATTGCAAAAAATGGGAAAATTGGAGAAGGCTTAATAGCAGAAGACCAAGTACTTGGAGGAGAAAGTGGAAAATCTTAAAGGAGATGTGTTGACTGGAAGATTGATTGGCCTGCAAAACCAAACTTCATAAGATAGGCAGATAACTACATGTTTTCTAATAGTGCTTCTCAGGCCTTGCATGTTCATAGTTCTCTCATACTTATCAGAGTGAATGGATAACCAACTCTGGTTGCACCCATCATATGGATAAATATGCTTCTCTCTTTTCTTCATTAAAATATACTAAATAGAAATAA
This sequence comes from Picea engelmannii, assembly GCA_009831015.1. Classification (NCBI taxonomy): domain Eukaryota; kingdom Viridiplantae; phylum Streptophyta; class Pinopsida; order Pinales; family Pinaceae; genus Picea; species Picea engelmannii. Next base: position 1,048,783 of record ML776608.1, read on the forward strand.
ATATTTTTTTCAAATGATCATGCACCCACAGTTGTTGGTTTTTGAAAGATTAAATATCAAAATGGTGTGATCATTGATGTGTATCATGTATCTAGTTTGAATGCCAATTTGTTGTTTGTACCCCAACTAACTCAGATTGGCTGCAAGAAGGTAGAATTTTTCCCATATCAGTTTGTTGTGAAGGATATGCACAACAAATATATTTTTATTGTCGAAGGTTTACTTGATCCAAAGGATAAATTGTATAGGTTTTGTGACTTTCCAAATAAATACCCAAGATCAACTACACTCACATCTCACCATAAAGGTTGGACTAGAATTTCACATGAAATACTCAGATGTCTGAATTTATGAAGCTTGAAACTAATGGTGAAACACAACATGGTTATTCGACTACCTAAGGTTGTCCCTCTTGATGGAGCATGTGAAGGATGTATGCTTGGAACGTATCATCAAGTTTCCTTTGAAATAGGGAAAGCTTGGAGAGCAAAGACCTAATTGGAACTTGCCCACAACGATGAAATCATTGGTTGGTGCAAGGTATGAATTGACCTTGATTGATGACTTTTCTAGGTATACTTGGGTATAATTTTTAGAGAATAATAGTCATATCTTTGAAAATTTTAGGGAATTTAGGGCATTGGTTGAAAAGCAATGCAATCGACCTATGAAATGTCTAAGATCAAACAATGGAAGAAAATATGCAGGCAAGAATTTAAAAAATGACTTGTCACATGATGGTATCTCTTGGAAACAATTTGTACCTTACACACTTCAACAAAATGGCATTGCTTAAAGAAAAAATTAGAATTTGGTAGAAATGGCATGTTGTTTGCTTCATGTCAAAGGTATGTCGACTAAGTTTTGGACAAAAATTATCTTTTGATCAAAATATTTGTTAAATTTGATTCCAACTAAAGATGTATGGAATGTGATTCCAATTGAAAAATGGAGTGAGAGAAAACCCTAAGTCATACAACTTGGTTACTTTATATGCATATCATGGGCTCATATTCTAGAAGATAGAAGGAAGAAACTAGATGTGAATATTCATGCTTGTATCATAATGAGCTACTATGAAGAGTCAAAGACCTACATCTTGTTTGACCCTATCAAACAATGGATTATCTATAGAAGGGATGTTGTCTTCTACGAGAAGACCTCAAATATCGAGTTTTTGAATTCCTCTTATGGCTTGTTGAGTAGTGATATTTTCAAAATTCTAGGGAACTTTGGATCCATTGACTACTTTATAGGATCGTTGACTGGTCAGTCAACTTCTTTGACTAAATTGACCTATAGTCAACATTTCATAGTAGAATTGACCATAAGATTTGCAACCCCTATTCAGTCCATAAATGATGATCTTGGTACACAATCTCCTTCAACAAAGAGGTTTTGTCTTCCTATATGGGAAACTAAGACAATTGAATTCATCGGATTTGATGTAGGAGATATCAATGACTTAACAAAAACTAGAAGTAAAAAACACATGGTAGTGTTGCTCTAATGACACATGTGCTAAAGGCATGTGATCCAAAGACCCATGTATATGCACATGATCAACTTGAATGGGAGAATGATACATCCAATGAGTATCATTTATTAATGAATAATGACACATGGATTCAGTTCATTGACTATAAGGAAAGAATATAATGAAATATAAATGCGTCTACAAGACTAAATTCATAATGTATTAAGGAAGTGTCAAAATAAATAAGACTTGTTTGGTAACTAAGGGATTTTCTTGGCAAGGAGGAATCATGATCCAGGTGGATATTGGTGGCCACCCACCTATTACAACTAGCTCCTCTTGACAGTTTTTAGTTCAACACATTCTTCTGTAATTATTTGTAATTGTGGGTTCTACACTTCCAAGGCTGTCTAAAGTCCTACACAACTTCTAGGTGGATATTGGTGGCCGCCCACCTAATCCAACTGGTTTATTTTGTATTTTTTCATGTCAGTACATCTTTCTGTACTTCAAGGGTCATGTTGGGGCCCTAAACAATGTTTTTTTGTCTTTCCACAATCAAACTATAGACAAATTCAAAGTTTGATATCATAATGTGTAGTTCTTGAAAAGACTTTTCCAATGGGCTATCACGCGCCTAAAATGGAGGTCGTATGCAAAATTTACGACCCTAGGAAGTTGAGGTACCAACTTATCCATCGGGGCCCACATAACTTTTGGCGTTTCATCTCCCAGGGTTAGGTTTTTGGATGTCTAGGGTTTTGGAATTCATGAGTAATTTTAAAAAGGCCTCTGGAGCCTTAGTGTAATCACTCTTCTCAGAAGGATGCACGTAGAAGCCACATCTCTTCTCAGAGATAACTACCACCATTCGAGCAAGTTTTTTCAGTTTTGTAGTTTTACAGTTTCAACCTATTTTATTTATTCAATAGAAGTTATTTTTCACTGGATATATGATGTTGTTCTCCATATCTCCATGTTATTGTATTCAATCTGTTATGTATTTTGTTCTGCTCATAAATCTGGATCAGTGGTATCAGAGCGGTCTGCTCTTCATTTGTTTTTCTTTGTGCATGTCTCAGACAAGATCTGGGTACAAGAAGCTGGGACTCGAACCAGTCGATCCTTTGCAAGACTAGTCGCGCTGAACCTGACCACAACTCATGGGGGACGAGAAGAAAGATGACGGGGCAAAATATCCTTTTGAATTTTGCTCGAGGAATCTCTTGTGTGACAAATGAATGAGATGATGGAAAACTTTGCACAGATCCTTCAACGACTGCCCATAGGAGACACATCTTCATCAAGTGGCCACACAACCCCCTTCAAGGTACTAGTAATTTTTGATATTCCATTATTTGAAGGACTGATAAATGTGGATGTTGTAGATAAATGGTTGAATCTGCTCGAAGGGTATTTTTAGGTCCACAATTTTTTTGATTCACTCCTCAAGGTCATCCCCCATGTTAAGGACTAGTGGGATACGTACTTTGAGCAAAGGGCCACACATGAATCTGTAATATTTGTGGTCGCCCCCACCTGGGATTCCTTTAGGGATGACATTAAAGAACAATACTACCCTGTTGGAAGTTACGAGGACGAGTACACAAGATGGACCACGCTACGTCGAGAAAGAGACTAGACAATACTTAATTTCACCAATATTTTCCATACTTTGCGCACCAAATTGGGTATCAAAGACTCTGAACAACATCTGGTGCTTAAATACCATGATTGTATGCAAAAATACATTCAAATGGAAATGGGTTTTCTGGACATCGCATCATTAGGTGCGGCTTATAGATATGTTGTCGAGATTGAGCAGAAATTTAAGCAGAAGAGGCGATAGTTTGGATCTGCAAATTCCTCACAGTTGAAGCAGGGAAAAGGTGGTCCCAACCCACCAAACAAGGGACAAAGAAAATATGGCTTCTCTCAGGACAACCAGTCTGAGCTGCAACCCAAGAAGGGTAATGAGAACTCGAAGGACACACGAAAGTGGTGTGAATACCATAAAATACCTTGGCACAACACCAAAGAATGTTGCTCCAAGAAGTCACTAGTGGTTGAGTTGAAAGCTTCCGAGTCAGAGGAAGATTCTGACTCTGAATCAAATCTAGAAAGTGTGAAGTGGATCATCGATGCAGAACCCAGTGCCACTGTCACTATCACCAAATTCCAACCAAGAGAACCAAAAGAACCAGAGGAAGGGGAACGCTTCTTTCACTCATATATGTGGGTAAAGGGGACTCCACTGCATTTCATTGTCGATAGCAACAATCAGAAGAACCTGATTTCAACAGAGGTTGTCAAGCGGCTAGACCTGCCAATAACACCACAACTGTAACCCTACACCATCAGCTAGCTTCGCCAAGGATGAGATCTTCGTGTCAGCCAATAATGTTGTCTTCCCTACAACATGAAGCCCTTCAAAGACGAGGTATTGTGTGAAATTGATCCCCTTGAAGTTTGTGATGTTCTTTTAGGCCAACCATATTTGTGGAAGTGGCATGTTGTGTATGAGTCTAGACCCCGCAGTGTTATTATTACTTTGGGTAGACAATTGTACAAGATACCAGAGGTAGCACCACCTACTGCTATTTCTTTAGTCTCTACTAAGAAATGCAGTAAGGTCATTTCACAGATTGGGAAGTTCATCTTCTTTGTGATCCGTACTCGCAGTAAGCCAAAGGTCATCGCCACATCTGTGACCTCTTCACATAGCCTCTCTTTGCAGCAGAAGCAAGTGGACAAGATCGTGGAAGAGTAAAGAGACATCTTCTCCTCACCCACCGGGGTATAGAAGCACTACCAAGTAAGGCATCTAATTGATCTAACCCTCGATGCACTGCTCCCTAATGGACCAATCTATCATCACTCGTCGATGGAAAATGATGAAATCAAGTGCCAGATCCAAGAGATGCTTCAAAAGGGGCACATCCGACCCAACTCCTCCCCTTGCAGAAGCACGATTGTGATGGTACAATGGAAAGACAGGGCCTAGCGGCTTTGCATTGATTATAGAGCATTAAAAAAAATCACATTTAGGAACCGGTACCTAATTCCCCAAATTGATGACCTTCTTGACCAACTCAAGGGGGAAAGTTATTCAACAAGATTGACCTAAAGTCTATCTACCACCAGGTTCCCATCGAACCAACTGATGTATGGAAGACAACTTTCAAATCTAAAGAAGGTCTCTTCGAATGGTTGGTCATGCCCTTTGGCTTAACAAATGCACCAACAACTTTCATGAGATTGATGGATGATGTATTGAGACCCTTCACCAACTCTTTTGTGGTGGTATATATGGATGACATCCTCATCTTCAACAAAACTTGGGAGGATCACATGCAACATATTCAGTAGGTTTTGGGCACTCTTCGACAACAAAATTTGTATGCCAACTTGGAAAAATGATCCTTTGGCATGAACAAGGTCCAATACTTGGGCTACATTGTTGATGAGCATGAGGTACATGTGGATCCAACTAAGATCCAAGTCATTCGTGAATGGAAAAAATTGACCACACTAACTGAGCTTTGGAGCTTCTTGGGACTTTCCAACTTCTATCGAAGGTTCGAGTTGGGATTATCCCATATTGCATGGGCCCTCAACCAAGTAACCAAGGGAGGTGGCAAGGAAAATTTTGCATGGGGGCATGCACAACAACAAACATTTGATGATCTGAAGCATCACTTTTACTCAACTCCAATACTCTCCTTACCCGGTCTGCAACAACAGTTCGAGATTGAGATAGATGCCTCCGACTATGTTGTAGGCACAGTTCTCACTCAACATGGTCATCCAATAACATACCATAGTGAGACACTCTTAGATACTGTTTGAAAATACCTCGCCTATGACAAAGAAATGTATTCCATTGTGCAAGCATGTCGTCAATGGAAACATTACATTCTGGGAAAGGAGACAATCATCCACACTGATCACAAGCCTCTACAGTTCATACAGACGTAGGGGAAGTTGCAGAACAAACACCATCAAAAGTGGTCCACATACCTAAAACAGTTCCATCTCAACATCAAGTATAGAAAAGGGAGCACAAATCGTGTCGTTGACTGCCTCAGTCGCCCTCCTGTTGTTGCACTCACCATAGTGCTCCATTCATGTGGGCATGAGGCATCTGAGTGGCCCCAACTTTATCAGGGTGACCCTGACTTCGTCACCACCTATCAACTCTTGGGTATAGGGGTGAATGTCGCCGATTTTCACATCCAGGATGGACTGTTATGACATTTGGGCCACCTCTGTGTTCCCACGAGCGAGTGTGCAAATATGATTTGGGAGGCTCACTACAGTTAAATGGAAATACATTTTGGTGTGGAGAAAACTATGGTCATTCTACAAAATCATTTTTATTGGCCAAAACTTCAACATGATGTCAGCAAGTATATTAGATCTTGCATTGTCTGTGCCATTTCCAAGCCAACCATAAAGAAGCAAGGCTTATACACCCCTCTTCCTACTCCTAAGAGGCCTTGGGAATCCATCTCGATCAATTACATGTCTGGCCTTTCGTCCACCAAGCACGACAATGAATGTGTATTTGTGGTGGTTGATCGATTTTCAAAGATGGCCATTATCACAACCTGCAAGAAGAGCATCATAGTGGCAGATACTGCCAATATCTTCTTCGAACGAGTGTGGATCCATTTTGGGATACCACAAACCATCATCTCTGATCGGAACAACATGTTCCTCAACACATTTTGTCGAGTATTTGGTCACTGTTGAACACCAAGTTCACTAAATCCACTGCTTTCCACCCCCAAACCTATGGTCAGACATAGGTCGTCAATCAAATGATTGTGCACATCCCGTGAATGTACAACTCTAAGCATCCACGTACATGGGATGAGAGTATTCCCTATGTTCAACAAAACTACAACATGGCTCTCCATAGCTCCACTAACCATAGCTCATTTCAAGTGGGGATGAGATTCCAACCCTTGGGTCCCATTGATGTTTCACTACCCCTTGCAACCACATAGGCATAATCTTCCCATGTTCAGTCTGAGGCTGAAAAATCCACCAGATTCATTGAGTGGATTCAACACATCCACCAACAGGTCCATGAGATTTTGCAGAAATCCAATGCTAAGTACAAGAAACGCCATGACCAACACCAGGTACCGCACCAGTTTCAGGTGGGAGACAAGGTCTGGTTACATTTTCAGAAAGAGCACCTTACAATACCCCATTAGAAGCTCCACCCACTTCTATATGGGCCTTACACTATCACCAAGGCTGTGGGTAGGAATGCTTTTGAGCTCAACACTCCACCCTTCCTTGGATTGCACACTGTGTTCAATGTGGACCTCCTTCCACCATATTTTTCACCATTATTGGACACCTTAGAGATCACAAAACAATTGACACCAACAGAGCTCAACCTTGACTGCATGGAACACACATCCACTGATAAGAAAAGTGGACACACAGGTCAAGGGCACTTGCTAGCAGAGGATCCAACTTTATCGGATTTTTAATGTAGGGCAACTCCTACACCAAGTCAAGTGGCTCACCTAGGGCCAAATTCAACAGAAGTTTCCTCATTTGTTGGGGGCACTCAATGCAATGGAGACCATTGCTTCCTAAGGGGCGAGGACTGATCCAGGTAGATATTGGTGGCCACCCACCTATTCCAACTGACTCCTCTTGACAATTTTTAGTTCAACACGTTCTTTTGTAATTCTTTGAAATTGTGGGTTCCACACTTCCAGGGCTGTCTGAAGTCCTACATAGCTTCTAGGTGGAGATTGGTGGCCGCCCACCTAATCCAACTGGATTATTTTGGAATTTTTCATGTCAGTACATATTTTTGTACTTCTAGGGTCGTTTTGGGGTCCTATATAGTGTTTTTTTGGCTTGCCACAATCAAACTATAGACATAGTCAGAGTTTGACAATATAATGTGTATTTCTCAAAAAGACCTTTCCAACAGGCTATCATGCGCCTAAAACGGAGGACATATGCAAAAGTTACGACCCCGGGAAGTTGAGGTACCAACTTACCCATCAGGGCCCACATAACTTTTGGCGTTTCATCTCCTAGGGTTAGGTTTTTGGATGTCTAGGGTTTTGGCATTCATGAGTAATGTTAAAAAGGGCTTTGGAGCTTCATTGTAATCATTATTCTCAGACGGATGCACGTAGCATCCACATCTCTTCTCAAAGATAGCTACCACCATTCAAGCAAGTTGTTTTAGTTCTGCAGTTTTACAATTTCAACCTATTTTATTTATTCAATAGAAGTTATTGTTCACTGGATATCTGTTGTTGTTCTTCGCATATCCGTGTTATCTTATTCAATCTGTTATTCATTTCGTTCCGCTCATAAATCTGGATCAAATCAACAATATTGAGACCATTTCCTCAGTTGCAAAGATGAAGTCTCTTCAACTAATTATTTCACTTTCTGCTCACATTGGATGGGAGTTACATTAGATGGATGTCAAAAGTGCTTTTGTACAAGGTGATCTCATTTAAGAGATTTATATGGAGCAACACCCTGGTTTTGAGAAGGGTGACAATTTTGTGTGCCGACTGAAGAAATCCTTATATGGTTTGAAATAGGTCCCAAGGGCATGGTATGATAAGATTGATTGCTTTTTCCTTAGTCTCAGTTTCAAACATTGTGAATTAGATCATAATATATATGTATTGCAAGTAAATGGTAAAAAATTAATTGTTGCATTGTATGTACTATATGATTGTCATTATTGGAAACAATGTTCATTGATTTTGAGATGACTAGCCTTGGTTTACTGCATTTTTTTGGGGGCATCTAAGTCTTACTAATGGATGATGGTATTTTTATTTCTCAACCTAAATATGTGTTGAATATTCTACAAAAGATAGGAATGGGAGAATGTAAATCTTGTGCCACACCTTATTTTTCAAAAGTGAAGTTAAACAAGGAGTGTGATTCTCTGAAAGTCGATGCTACACTTTATTGATGACTCGTCAATAACCTTATTTATTTAACTCATTATGGACTTGACATTTCCTTCATTGTTAGTGTGATTTCTTATTCTATGTAGGATGTATGAGAATGCCACCTTAAATCCTAAAAAACAAGTGTATGTTATATCAAGGGAACTTACCAACTTGGTATAAATATTGTAACAACAAAGTGAACTAGTGAGTCGATTACATCGACTTGGATTGGACTAGAGATGGTGACAACAAGTCTACATTTGACTATGTGTTTCACCTTGGCTTTGGACCCATTGTATGGTCTTGTAAAAAGTAGAAGGTGGTCTCTCCTTGGACCATAAAAGCAAAATATTGTGGTGTAGTGCATGCTGACACATAGGCCATATGGGTTCAACATCTTATGGGTGAACTTTGTTTTCTAGTCAAGACATCGATTACGGTATAGTGTGATAATCAAAGTACAATACATGCTATAAAAAATCCTATTGCACATAGAAAATTGAAGCATGTGGATCTTCATGCTCGTTATTTGAAAAAGTTAGTACAATAAAATGCCGTGAATCTTGTTTATTGATGGATAGATGATTATGTTGTTGATATCTTTACGAAACCTATCTTGGAAGCTAAGTTTGTGAAACTTTGGGCTATGCTTGGGATTTAGAAAGATGCAATTATTATGTGGGGGTACATAAGTAATTTCACCTCCCAAATCTCTAGAATGTTATGTTGATGGGTAGGGGGTAGGTTTGAGACAATAGGTTGTGTAGGTTCATCACGCCTCTGGATCTTCTGAAGGCAGTTAGTTAAAAATCGATGATCGAGTAGGAGAGTCAAGTTAGCGATCAATTAAGGGACCAAATTGATGGTTGACTAGGCTTTCGACTAGTTGTGAAGTTGGAACAAAGCAATTGACTAGTGTGTAGAACAAGGTAGAAATTAAGGAGTTTGTTATACGCCCTCCCCAATCTATGTGGACCTCATCTTCCTCCCTTCAAGGAAGTTGATTACATCTTGGTGCTATATAAGATTGTCCTATAGGTCAATCTAAGAACAATCTTTGTAGTGTATTATGGATGAAAATATTTTAGTTTCTTACACTGCTATGTATTTTGAACTATGCTCAATTGTATTTAAGTGTTGTAACAATATCTTTAAATATCATTAACGATATTGTGAGGTCAACGATATGTAATATCATTAACGAAGATCCATTATTTCATTTACTAAGATCCATATTTAATGTGTTATGCCACAAATCGAAACTAATTTTAAAAAAATAAGTAGCCCTGTGGATTTGCTATTTAAGTCGAAAACTTAATTATATATGAATAAAGTATTTACTTGCCATTCATACGGTCCAATAACCCATAGTTTTATAAAGCATATTTCTTATTCATAAATAAATATTGTTCGTTCCTCCTCAATCTACATAAATCCACTAAAGGCTTTCCCAACACTACAGCTCCAAGTTTTATCAACCACGTCACTATGATTACCCAAGAAAGATAGGAAGTCGCCTCGCTAGAACTAAAGCTTCAATCTCTCTAGTCGAGAACTTGTGGAGTCTTACGGGTGATTGATTTACGTTTTTTTCCTTTGAGAAATTTTGTATGTTGTATTTTTGGAGAAGTATAAATCTAGTATTTTGGAAGATAATTTTTTTTTTATAATAACTATAGTGTTAAAGGTGGGTGACTATGAATGATTGTTACCATGAAAACATATCCTTTAGATATTAACACTACCACCAAACTTAATGAAGGATTCCTTATTAAAGCCAAAATTGATAAAGGGAAGAAAAAAAATAATGGGAAGAATTACGAAATAAAGGTTACGAGAAGAAATACAAAAGAAAGAAAAAAATAATGGGAAGAATTACAAAATAAAGGTTACGAGAAGAAATACAAAAGAAATGTCATATCGTAATGAAGCCCAAATAAAAGGAGAATGAGAGTTTGTGAATGTGGTCTAGAGTGGGTGGTTAAAACATAGTGATGATATTTGCTCCACCAAAGTTCAAATCTCATTGATGATATGTTCACCTCTCGTGAGATGACTTGCCTCCACACGTGTGAATGGGGCCAAGTGTGATCTTTGGATGAATTTGGTAGATTGGATTTCCGCAGTCACAGTCACTTAGCAAAGATATGCCTTTAGGTGTAATTATTATCGTCAACCAAAAGCATTTCAAACAAAAGAAAACAAGGAGAGGGACAATCCAATGTGCTCCAAGAACATAATAAGCAACTTATTCGAAGCTCTCGTTCATAAAAACCAAGATCCTTTTAAAAGTATTCAAATAGAGACGTATGATCCTTTCGAAAGTATTCAAATATAAACCAAAGTCTTAAGTGAGACATTGTTTACTTCCCCATAAGCCAAAAATTGACCCCAAATAAGAAACTCACCACATCCCTTCATAGAACAATTCTAAGACCATCTTACTAAGAAGCATTACCACTCCAAATACAAATCACTTCAAAAATCATTTAAGTGACAAATGAATCTCCAAATATTGCAACAAATCTAAGTAAAGAACCCTAATCCTTCCTCTTTTTATGTTACCAACTCTTCAACATCCAATGAAAGAGAGAAGTCAAATTCAAATAGCCCAAGCCTAATGCTATAAGATAACTTAGCCAAAATTGGTGCCTCTTATGGGGGACAATCCTTCCCATATTATCTCCATCTAGTTGCACAACTTACAAGAAAAAAATGTATGTACTTTCTAAATAACACAACCAAACAAAAGTCTTACCTTTATGCATACTTGATTTTCTTCATCTAACCCTTATGTCCTTCATCAAGCTGGTTATTACTTTACTACCTCCTTCCCCATCAACTTTGAAATTGTACCTATCTCCATTGTAGGGTTTATTGGGGTTTCTACCAATTTGTTCTTGTGTTTTAGTCAACAGTTGCTTCCCTTTGATGGGCATTCCCTCATTGGATTCTAAATACTAATGCACCGTTTTTCTAATGTGATATGTGTTTCTTTCCTCAACGAATATACTTGCTTTGCTCCATTGCAAACATTCTTTTAATGTAACATGAGTGAAGTTCACTCTCATGTGTCCATGCTTGTATAAATTTATCGGATTTTTCCATGGTTGAAACTTCTAGATGTAGGACACCAAGTTCATCGGTCATCTGTCTTGGTACTTTCTGGGTGGAAAAAATGGAGGAATTGGCTTATAGGACCCATTTTAGTGGCAAGTCCCAGTTTGAAGATTTGGGGTTTGGAACCTTCCAGATCCAATTTGAGGCATCAAATGACACTTTTTGTGGTAAAAAAATGTGAGTATGGCTCTGAATCACTTGAAGTTGTTCTACACACATAAAGATTTCCAATGGTTCATAAATCACCTCAATTAGATCTTGTATGTGGAAGCTATGCCTCCAACAAGTTGACCTACCCTGTTGAACACCATAGTACCAAGTGGATGCCACATCAACCCCATTACTCACACATGTGGGACTAGTCACGTGTAGACTTTCAAGAATATTCTAATGGGTCTAAAACCCTAACATTAATTGAGGGTTGAGGCATGCAAAAACGCTAACCCTAGATGGCCATCAAGCTATGTTAAGTTTGTAGAAATTTCAATTCAAATTATGTATTGCCTGGATTCTCCTGATCTAACAATTATATGCCACTGTTAAATACATAATCGCTTCTACAAATATTCTTGCGGAATTTAAAAGCACGATCGCCAATTGCAATATCAAGAAGAAAGATCAATCACACATAACACAAATGTTTTACCGGGAAAGCATAAAGCTAAAAACCCCACTATCATATATTATGTATATCATGGATCATGAAACAATCTCATACAAAACTCTAATCCAAGAGCTCTCAGTACAATATACAATCGTCTCACACTGTCATACAAAAATTGACAAATTCATGTGCCAATTTACTGCTTCCAGACAACCTGCCTCCTCTGCGCAATCCCTGCTAATGGAAATCCCTACAATGAAATGAATCCCTCTTTCCTAGGCTGCGCAATCCTCATGGGCACATCCACTGTGTGTGTGGTTGCATGAGTGCACTCACTAATTTCACAATTGATAGTCAAACTGTCCCTTTCACCTGTTATCTCAATTGGGTCTCCACTGGATCTGACATGCATGCAGTTAACAGTGGTAAATCTTCAGTTGCATGTGAGATCAATGATTGTGAATTAATTAATAATTAATTCACTGATCTCTCACTAGGGTAAGTTCAATTACAACTAGTACAATTGAGCTTAACTCACTTAACTAAGTTAAACTACTTTACAACTCACATAACTACACATATAACTCTGTTACAACTTCGAATCACTGAGTTACAACTAATTAGACTTGCATGTCCCGCCAGTCAACCTTTGAACTCAAATTTCCTATAGCTAACTGATTTGCCACTTCAATTAACTATTTCCAAGTGCTCATTGAGAATAGACTAATATTTATTGTCCAACTATTATTAAGGGATAATAATAGTCGGCATACATCTATAAATAAAATTTGATCACCATCTATAAATAGAATTTTCTCATCATCTAAAAATAGACTTCCACCTAAAAATAGACTTCCATCTAAAATTAGACTTCCACCTTGGAATTTGCTTCTCCAACGACATGGCATTGGGTGAAAATTTTATGTGGATGCATTTTCTCGACATCTGCTTCTTGTGTAAAAACCCTTATTCTTGTTTTTCTTCAGAGGGATTCCCCCCAAAACTGTTATCAAAGATCACCTACATGCTATTCAAACCTAATGACTAATAGTGTAATTGTCCTTATTACAACAAGGAATATGAATTTGTGGGAATACCCCCAAATGCTAGCGATTAAATATTCTACCTAAACACTAGTTCTAGTTATATTATTTATATACCCATGTTGAAAAAGTTTATCAAAAATTCAAATTTATATTCACAAACATCAATATCAATATCAATATCAAAAA
>ML776608.1:1076146-1107783 GCA_009831015.1 Picea engelmannii
GCGGCTCCCCTCCGTCCTGACTTGCCATGGCGGCCGAACCCTGTCAGCTCAATCCTCAGCGCGTCAAACCCTATTCGCCATCAATGCGTATTGTTCCGTTAGCGCCATTATTTTTACTAAGCATATTTGTGTTTATTATACTTAAATAACCAATGAATATATTATATTTAGAGCCATGGTGTGTATTATAAACATGCACACTGTAAAATTTTGAAACAATTAACATAATTGTATGTTATGTCATTTATAGAACAATGTTTTTTCTCAATATTTTGCACTGATGATTTAATATAATTAATGGGAATTGGTGTGCATGACTCTTCAAAATGCACCACTTTCTATATTATAGCATGCACCATCTAGTGAGTTCATAAGAATATAGTGCACCGATATGTATGTATTTTAATTAATGTTTTTTTTACAATTTTTCAATTAATCATCTCAAAATAAAATATTTTCTATAATAATATTGTTTTATATTTTTGTTATTGCGTTTTGATATAATGATTGCATTAATGTGTTATCCAACGGATTACACCTTTGTTATTTGTAACAATTTAAATCACCCACATATTAATTATTCAACAACACAACTTTTTACTACATTCCACGATGCAATAAAATACGAAATCCATTTTATTATATATGAATAAGAGACCCATTGTCATACAAAATGGGACAACGTAAAGGTATACAATAATCAAATTGAAACTAATATGTAATTGTTACACTTATTCGTAACATTTCCTCATGCAACTGGAGCAATATGTCAAGTACATTAAACAAAATCCCTGACTTTTAGAGACAAATATTCCAAAACATACAACTCATAGTAACATTCGATTATATTGATTGTCATTCATCACTTAAATTGTTGTCATCGCTCAAGCTGCATGCATACCTAATTTCTTCATCATTTGAAGATGATATTATACTTTAGTTATTTAAGCTAATGTTTTTTTGATCGACTTGTTTTTTATGTTCTGCCTGTTCAACTTCCATCTATAAACATAAAAATAAAGTGTAATAAATATAGATCTACATTTTTATATATAGTAGAATATACATTGCGTAAATAAAAAAAAACATACCATAACAACAAATATTTCATAAACAACACACATTCTTTTGAAGCCATGCTTCATGCATTCTCTCAAAATCTCTTATGTTGGTTGCATTCCATAATTTGTTTCATGCATGTTTACTACGCCATGACAAATCATGGTTAATATAAAGGTTTCTTGTTGTTCCATTAATTATAAAACAAGGGAAGTTAAACAACATAGCTACTTTCAAATTATTCAATTAAACCTTGATACTTCAACATATACTCACAACCCATACTTAACCCAATGTCTATCAATTCATTGGTCGACTCCTTTTAGTACTTATTAGAAGACATCCATTGACATGTGCAAATTAATTATTTAATTATAAAGATCAAAACAAACATGAAATCTTAAGTAAGGCAAAAAACATAAGTACTTACAAAGTTTTCAATCAACCATTTTATTCTGCATCGTCCTGTCTTATGTCTTGAATGGGTTCTATTTTTTTTTTTCTTTTCTGCAACAAAACAATTGAAAATCAATATTTCATGCAATAAATAAATTCAATGTATATAAAATAATTATTGAATGATTACATACCTCAGATGCAGATTGTTGTTTGGATGGCTCCTTTTGCGGTGCAATTATTTTAATTTCTTTTACCATCTCTTTATACATTTTTTTGGACAACCCTACCGATATGTATTGGTTTTCCCCTCGTTTGTCCCTTGGAATTTTCATAATCTCTCTGAAAAAAGTAAATCTAAGAATCACTAGATATAAAAATTACGTAAGTTTCTTACAAAATAAGATACTGGTGCATATAGTAAATGAGTATGCACCAAAGCATCAACCATATGTATATACAATGGTACATGGTAATAATGCCACTGCGAAATCGAAAACGTTTTACAAATTGTTGTATTGAGTCGATRMTTTATAAAATAATAAAAGCATYGGTACCTAAGTACTATTTATTACATGTCGTTGACCTGTGAACAAATTTAAAACATGACGTTTTCCATATAAACAAATATTATTTCYATTTTAAACTCAACGATGTTGTTTATAAGAAAATGTGTCATGGTGCTTATCTCTATACAATGCGCATCACGAACTGTGAAGGTGTTTTAAAAAAAATATTATTTCTAATTTAAATTAAGCGGTGTTGTTGACATGAAAATMCRCACCCATGCTTTGTCACAGTACAGTGCRCATCGTGAACTGKGAAGACGTTAAAAAAAAAAAAAAAACTCACGTGGACAGACTGGTTTGGGAACCAATGCGATGAGTGGTTCCATTGAAATAGATAACAAATTCCCCATATACAAGTAAAAAAACCCTTTAAAAATATATTGCTTAAAACATTTCTTGTTGTAAAATTTATAGAGGGAAAACAAGAAAAACAATAAGGAAATTAGGGCTTCTAATACAAAAGATAACTATGAAACCCTTTTATTTTTTTGGGAATGCACTGAAAATTGCTTGAATCAAATAGGGGGAATATTAAGATGATGAATAGAATGAAATCATATACCTGAAATTTCTCCTTTGTAGATTTGCATGTGACCTACAAAGATCTCTTTCAAATTTGGCTCTTCAAAAAAATCTACCCTCTCCGAAGTCTTTGCTAGTAAATCACTCTTGCACAAATATCCCCTCTAAATTTTGGAAAAAGAATGGAAGAATGAATAGGGTTTTCATTTATACACACATACATTTAGAAAAATTGAAATTCTTGCTCATTTTTTCATTGTATATTTCAGTACATCGATGATAAATGCATGCGCTAATTGTTTATTTTTATTTTTTTTCCGTAACTTACTTTTTTCGTGCGCTATACGTACATAGTGCACCAGTGCAATGTGTACATAAAACACACCGACTCATTTTTTACTTGTACATTTTGATGCATTGATGGTAAATGCACACACTATTTTTTGTAACTTTCTTTAATCAGTGCGCTATACAGTCCGTACAACATTGATGGAGTGTTTAAGTACTAACGCACCAACAAACATTTTAATTTGCAAAATGTAAATGCAAACATCTGCATTTAAATTTTGTGGAGATTTTTCATTACGGAGGCAATAACAAAGGCCAATCTTCATTTCCTCTCATAACTTAAAGCACTGGGGCATTTGTAGTATCAAGACGCACCGGGGCGTCATGATATAATTAAGTGCACCATTATCTTATAAAAGTTATTCGAAATTTTGTTTGAAGTTAGATTGTTCTATGCTTCCCAAGATGATGGTTTTGGCTCAAATGCAGGAAAAAATGAATTATAATATCAAATAGTCAATTCTTCAGGTTCCATCTCATTTCATATTGTTGCAAGTCCTTCAAGTTCTCCCCTGCCGATTGCGGCAAGTCTAGATTTTATTTATAATTTATTTATCTCATTGAATTTATGTTATGCATGCACACACATTTGAATAATTGCTTCTTAAATTTTGCAGGATCATGATTCATGATCGAGTTTAAATGTGCAAGATATTCTAGTAGTCCCAAAAACTTTGCAAGCTCTTATCAAGAGAAAGATACTGCAAGCAGATGTTTGATGAAATGGAAAGTTGTTTTACCCTACCAGTTATAACATGCCATCTTCCAACAACTAGCCCGAGTCAATGGTATTACACTGTGAATCGGATATATTTTATGTAGACACCCATTGGGGCGTAAGTAAATGATGATTGAGTAACTGCATTTTTGGATTTTCAATGGAACTAATATAAATGTATTGCTTAGTTTGACATTTGTTTTATAAAATGGTTGGTTACATGTTTACTATTGAGAAAAAAAATTACATGCTTCTAATAAATGTTTGGTATAATGTTTGAACATATTAAATGCACTGTGTTATTAATATTATTGATTTAATGTTCAATATTTTTACAATCATGATTCTGATGATGAACAACATGTCTACCATCTACCATTGCACCCCACTACAATGTCAAATCACAAGCTTGCTATTAAATGAGCACAACTCGGAGAGGAATCATACTGAGCATGGTTGAATCAACCACCTATTCAATTCCCATTACATCCCGAGTCACCAATTCAAAACCTCTACAGTAATACTAGTTCTTCACTTGTTGGGGATGAAGGAAATAACATAGAGGTTGGTATGGATGATTTCTTGCGGGAAACTCAAGCCATGGAGGGAATGTTGTTACTTTCATTCCAACAAAATGAACTAGGGTATGACATTGATATCGTTGATACCTTCTTCAAAAGACTGGAATCTGCTTCCACGACCCTTCTCTCTGGACATGGGTAAAGGCTTACCCAACTAGGGACAACAATGTTACTGTACAACTTGAAAGCAATGTATGGTATGTTAGACGCATGTTTCTCGACACCTTTGAGGTAACTAACCATAAAGTCCCCTAATTTTTTAAGGAATATTGTCACGTAATGAAGGAAGAAAATGGTTGATTTTATGCATGCCTAATGACAATTTACATTTATATTTCCCACTAATTGTAGGTTACCCAAAGATAAGGTACTTTCGAGAGATAATTCCTTGCCCGATGACTATGTAGTGGAAAATAAAATGATGAAAAAGTTTGGTGTTGAGTACATATCATACCACACATGTCTGAATGATTGTATTCTATACATAAACGAATATGCAAACAAAAAGATATGTCCATAATGTGAGCATGACATGTACTAGAAATAAAAAAACAACAGTAAGGCACATGGTCCTCCTCGTAAGATATTGAGACACATGTCTATAATTTTAAGGATTCAAAGGCTCTTTCATTGCAAACAATTAACTATGTTGCAGGGGTGGCATGTCTCACATAGAATTGAGCCATCAGTTATGCAAATCCCAACAAGTTCAATAGCCATGAAGCACATAGAGAATACATGGCTTGATAAATTCAACGATGAAGTACATAGCCTACGATTGAGCATCACCATGGATGGATTTAACTTGTATTCCCTCCAAAACACCAACTATTCTATTTGGCCAATGGTAGTGATCAATAAAAATACCCCCCCATGGTTTTCCATGAATAATGAACATCTTATGCTAGCTCTTATAGTTTCAGGTATAAGACAAGTTAATATAATGGATGTCTACCTCCAATCAATGATGGATGAATTTAAGCAGTTATGGGAAGGGATGCATGTATATGCTGTATTAAGACCCATCCCAATGGAGAGGTCTTTTACGTTGTATGGCATATGTGCATACACCATGCATGATTATCCAGGGCTAGGAGTTTGCTCTAACAAGAATGTTGATTGATTTGTTTATATTTGTAATGTTATTTGACATACATTTTTTGGTCAACTATATTTTTGACACTAACGTGCTCCGTATACAATAACATCGCAGGTATTGTAACAAAAGGTTGTCATGGATGTAATTTTTGTGGACCTTCTATAGAGGCTAGGTGGTCCAACCACCTATGAAAGTCGGTGTACAACTGCTCGAGGGTATTTCTCCCAGAAGAACACCCGTATAGAAGAGTTGCATTTGCTTTCAATGGTAAACTAGAGAGAACTCAGGGAATTGAAATAATGACATCGACATATTTCATTAATTAAAATGTTGGGCTCCTATCATGGGATAATGACCCATTAGAGGAAAATACAATGCATAAAATAGCCTAGCCTACCTGGTTGTTATCTCCCTCGTTGCCCCTTTTCTCCTTTATGTGACCCTGCCCACTCCCACTTGGATGAAATGTCCTCTTCACCCAATCAATGACATCTCTTCACTCATCCTCTGTGTGAAACAAACACATGAGCAAAGAGTCCTTCTTTGCTCCAATGTACTTATGTGTGTCTCATCCTCTCACTTAGGCTACCTTTTATTATGTTGAATTAACCCTAAATCCAAAACCCTATATATCTAAAGTGATAAAGGGATGAGATTAGATCTCACCTTCACTTTATATCTAATGGCTAGGATTTAATCAACTCACTTAATTTAATAATGCCAAAAATTTAGGCATTTAACTTAATTAAACTCACATTAATTCTAAAAGTGCATTCAGTTTATTAATCACTTAGAAACTGAATTTCCTAAGGTTCTGAGAGGTAATAAGGACAACTTCCACATGTTATACACCAAGCCAATGTGGAAGTACATGTTCGATGCTAAATACATCAACACTCCCTCTTAGCGAGGAAGGTACTTCTACCACTTGGAGGTGTCACTATATTCGCTATAAGATCTACTACCATGGTTTCTCTCCAATCCACCTAATTGGTTTCTCCCTCTCAAACGAAATTTATCCCTACCACCTTGTGTATACCCTTCTTTGAAGACTTCCATTTGAACATGCTCCTAGAAGCCTCCTTCTCCCAAGCATATTGCATGGTTATCTCGTACCATGAATCCTTTTTGAAAGACTTGGAAGGCTAATCCTTCCCACCTGAACCTAAAGGTTGAATCTTTCTAAGATTCTCAACCTTTGAAGGTTCTGAGAGGTAATGAGGATAACTTCCACATGTTATACACCAAGCCAATGTGGAAGTACATGTTCGATGCTAAATACATCAACACTCCCTCTTAGCGAGGAAGGTACTTCTACCACTTGGAGGTGTCACTATATTCACTATAAGATCTACTACCATGGTTTCTCTCCAATCCACCTAATTGGTTTCTCCCTCTCAAATGAAATTTATCCCTGCCATCTTGTGCATACCCTTCTTTGAAGACTTCCCTTTGAACATGCTCCTAGAAGCCTCCTTCTCCCGAGCATATTGCATGGTTATCTCATACCATGAATCATTTTTGAAAGACTTGGAAGGCTAATCCTTCCCACCTGAACCAAAAGGTTGAATCTCTCTAAGATTCTCAACCTTTGAAGATACCTGCTCCTTTTCCTCTACCATTTTGTTTCTTTCCATAACTCGCATAGGTTGGCCCTTTAGCCTATAAAAGTTTTTCTCTCTAACTCCAAGAACAACTGCTACGTTTGAGCTAGATCTGCTGGGCTGGATCAACGTTTGTCCAGCTTGGAATAATATGTTAAAGCCCTTCTTCTCAATCATTGATACCCAGAGCACACTTCTCTTAATTTCTGGCACCCATAACACATCCATCACTCTTAACATGCCTCCTAACTCCATCTGGAATGGCACTATCCTAGATCCCTTCACTGCATCCTTGGTTCCCATACCAAGTTCCAGATGCACATCTGAGTCTGACTTTGTGAAGCTCTCGAACAACTCCCATGGTCCTATCATATGGCATGTGGCCCCACTATCTATTAGCCATGCACCAGCTGATATGGAGGCCAAGGAAGTCTGGGAAACACGTAAGAAATCTTTATGTTCAAAATTCTTGGAAAACTCATCCACTTAAGTCTTTGTCGATGCAACTATCTTTGGTTGTGCCTCATTTCCACCCTTCTTCTTGTTTGGACATTGACCTGCATAATGCCCAAACTTGTGACATGCAAAGCACTTGACTTTTCTCATGGCTTTCTTCTTTCCGTCTAAGAGGTAGACTCTCCATTGGAAAACTTCTTGAACTTGCCCTTATTTTCCTGGTTGGCAAGATAAATTTTCTCATCATCATTCTTGTTCTCACCTCCATTCAGTTCTTCATCTCGAAGTTCTTCCAGATCGAAGTCATCCCACAACCTTGACTAATTAGGGAGATTCTCACATGTCATGATCTCTTTTGTGAATGGTGTCCACTCCTTTTTGAAGCCTTTAAGTGTCGTCCTCACCAACTATGAATCATCCATTGTCTCCCCTGTTGCATCCAATTCATCTCAAACCCATTGGATCTGGGTGAGATAAGTTGTCATCATGTATAATCATGTCATATTTGTGTCTAAGAGCTTCTCTCTCAACACCATTTTATGATTCTCATTTTTTCTCTGAAATAAACCATTTAAATCCTACCATGTGTCCATGGTATTGAAATTTCTAAACAAATGAGAGATCGAATCATCCTTCTCTCCATCTAGAATAATTCTCCCGACTTTCACATCCTTTAGTTTATGGATGGCCAGATCTTTTGGATCCAATGGTGGGATTGCAATGGAGTTTGCAAATTCCTAAATGTCATTCTCCATCAACACCAACATGATTCTCTCCTTCCACATAATATAGTTATAAACCCCATCCAACCTATACTCAAATCACAAACCTGATGCAACCATCTCAACGACCTCCTGAAAAAGACAAATTCTACTACCTCTTGCTTGGACTTGTTTCTCATTGCCCGAACTTGTTGCCTATTGCCCATACTTGTTTCTTGTTTCCCAGACTTGATGCCCACTACCCAGATCCCTGCCTAAATCTACCCATAGCTTTCTGCTGCTTCTCAAGTACTTATATGGGCTACTCAAGTCCTTTCTGGGCGTGCTCAACTATCTCTTCTTTCTGCCCGAGGACTGCTCAGAACCCTACCTGCTACCTGAGGTTGCCTGGATCTCTGCCTAGCGGATCTCTCGGCCTTGTGGCCCCTGGATTCTGATCATTGGAAGATTTTAGACCTTGTTTGGTGGCTATCTCTTTACGACTGGTTGTAGGCGGTGGCATGCTCAATGGCCCAGCCACATCCCACGTCCCCACCTTCACCTCCTACGTTTTCGTTCACTCACACAACTCACAACTTAGGTTCGATGACTTATCTGTTGTCATCTTGATAACTAATGATTGTTACCTTGCCTCTACCCAAGTTTTCACCCCTCACCTAGCCTCTGCCGACTCACAAGTGCAATTACTGATTTTCTCACCCGCGTCCTTGTCGGTCGGCTTGCTTTGCAGCTCGACAAATTATCCATTACTTATTATATTTTTGGTTGCTTCTCCTCACACCATTGTTTATTCCTGCAACATCATTGACCAATATGCAACAACTTCTCGACCAAACAACTCCATTACACATTGACTTCCTCCATGTGATTTCCTTAGTAGCCGATCCACACAGTTGTCACACCTCTGTAACAACTCATGCAACCGTATGAAGGTCATACGTATGGATCGTACAGCTGTCCATTTATATGTGTGTGTGTGTGTGTGTGTGTGTGTGTTTTCATGTGGTTCACCGCATCGGATATCGATGCTAGCTACATCCACGAAAAACCCCCCACAATCTCGGAAGCCGATTACTTTTCAAAACATTGGGTGCTCAACAACAAGAGTGTATTATAGACCCATTACATGCACAAACATGTCACTCCAAGGATTTGAACCTGGGTGGGGAGGATAAAAGTCATTCTTCCCAACCACCTAGGATACATCCAATGGACACACACACACATATAATTTTTTTTAATAACCCTGTAGCTTGAGCCTGCAAAATAGAATTTTCCTATAGACAAAAAATTTCTCATTGCTAAATACAATCTCACTGCATATATGGCTTCTCTTCAGAGACCAAGCTCTGATACCATGTTAGATTTCTTAACCCAACACCTGACACTTAGCTCCAAATAAAATCACTTTATTTATTAAATGCACAACTGAGTTACTGATCAAACATTACAGTGGAAGCATAATAACTTAAATCAAACACATTGCACACAAGGTATTTGGGTAAACACCCCTATGAAAAACCATTAAGGTAAAACCAAATATGAGTTGATTTTATTAATTAAAATCTTGGGCTCTCGTCTTGGGATAATGGTCCATTAGAGGAAAATACAATGCAACAAATAACCTATCCTACCTGATTGTTATCTCCCTTGCTTCCCATTTTCTCCTTTCTCTGACCTTTCCCACTCACACTTGTATGAAATGTCCTCTTCACTCAATCAATGAGATCTCCTCACTCATCCTATGTGTGACACAAGCACATGAACAAAGAGTCCTTCTTTGCTCTAATGTACTTTATGTGTGTCTCGTCCTTTCACTTAGGTTGCGTTTTATTATGTTGAGTTAACCCTAAGTATAAAACCCTAGATCTCTAAAGTGATCAAGGGATGATATTAAATCTCACCTTCACTTCAGATCTAATGGCTAGGGTTTAATAAACTCACTTAAGTTACTAATGCCCAAAACTTAGGCATTTAACTAATTAAACTCACATTAATTCTAAAAGTGCATTCACTTTATTAATCACTTATAAAGTGAATTTCCTAAGGTTCTGAGAGGTAATAATGATTACTTCCACATGCTAGACACCAAGTCAATGTGGAAGTACATGTCCGATGCTAAATACATCAACACTATCATCAAATAAAAGAGACACATTGGCTATTAGGAGATATCTTATTGCTTCAAATACTAAAAAGATACATTGGCCAAGAAAATAAAGTAGAGGAGAGGCTAGTCCCTCTTGGCCTTTTAAATAAGGTGATGTCCCATGGATTTTGAATAAATATGATCTTTCTATGAAGAAGGATCTTATATTGTGTGTGAACGAACCTTCTTTATATGGGCCAACTCTATGACAATTCTTCACTGTAGAAGGGAATTTTTCGAGGTTGAAATCACATGACCATTTGAACCTTCTAATGGTATGTATGTCTAATACATGTTTCTTCTTCTATGGCGTTGGTAAACATATGTTATGCACTCATAATTTAATGGAAATTAACGACGTGTGTGTCTATTTTGTAGTGTTATTATGATTTACTCGTGCATGGTTGTGTGAACCATCATTTCCCCAGGACCCGTGATGTGCCATATCGAAATTATTTGCATTTGTATGTTGGATCACATCAAAGGAGATTCACATGGCTAACGTTTCATGGTGGCATCGAGAGATAACTGAGATTGTTTGTATGTTTGAGAAGGAAATGCCCACAAGTTTTATGGACTTGTAAGTTCATCTTCTAATTCACCTACCTAATAAGGTTGAATTAGCTAGGGTGCTCTCATGTCGTTCGATGTTCTTCTTAGATGGGTACATGAAAAAATTGAAGGGGTTTGTTTGATAAAGGGAAAAACCAGAGGGCTCTATGGAGAAGGGGTACATGGTATACGGGTCGCTCTATTATGTTAGCAAGTACATCAAGCAAATCGATGACACACTAGAGTCAGTGGTTTGGGATGACCAACAAGATGAGGAAAAAAGGAAGGGGAGCTACTCCAAAYGAATGGAAAAGGTYTCTTGATAAAAAGTAAGTCACTTTTATTTTTTCAATTTTGTATTAAGCAACTGTTTACACTAAATTTGATAATATATATTTTATTTCATGTAATTYGTTTTGAATTCTTATATACATCAATGAATTTAAAAATTGTTGCCATCGATAAATTCGTTCTTTACAACATGGAGGAAATGCGAACATGGGTTGCATTGTATGAAGAGAAAAGGATGAAACAAGAMAATGACATGAAAACATTCAAACAATTGAATGGTAGAAGCACGTCTTATCCTAATCATTTAAAAGAAAATATGCMAAAAACATATCCCAACATTTGGATGGCTAACCATATACAAGATAAATATGTCGCGTCCAGTTGTAACCAACATGGAGAAGAGATGGATGCACTAAACATAAGAATCGGGTGAAAAAACACTGTAATAACATCTCYAAGTACCACGTTCAGTTTATAATATTGCACATTTGAATTGTAACATGTGTTATGTTTTTATTACTGCTTGGGTTATTAGACATATGACACTATCCTTTGCTCACATTTTTACATGGGCATTTTTTCCCATCTATGTGGGCATATGGACATCATTTTTTCACTGAGGATGCTAATGATGAACACTCCACACAAGATTGTGGAGTGGAGGTCAAGTTTGACCAATCTAGTTGTGCTAGTCATTGTGATCAAAGCCTAATAGAGGGGAAGTTAGGTTACATTGGAAAGATGAAAGAGATCATGCAAATAGACTTCTCATCTTTTCCATGTGTTATTTTTAGTTGCAAGTGGTGGGATACCTTTGACCAGAGAAATTTGAAGGAAGATTGTGATAGTGGGCTAATATGTATTAACTCTAAAAAAATGCGGGTTGAAACTAATTAGGAGTATTATGTTTTCCCAAAACATTTCAATCAAGTGTTTTTTTAGCCAAAAGTGTTGGATGGGGATTGGTGGTTCATATTGAGACATGATTCGGGATTTAAACATATTTTTGAGAGAAACAATGATAGACTTCCAAGTGAGGAAGATAATAAAGGTGATGGCAATGAAGACTGATATGTAAATGTTTTGTTTCAACATTTATATTGTGGATGTGTCATTTTATTATGGGTATCTATAATGACCATTTATGTTTATTTATTTATTTATTCATTTTATAATGTTGGATATGAAAAGTTAACAGCCATTTACAACCACCATATTGGAAATACATTAAACAATACAAGCATAAGTTGTGGTTTTGATGTATTTTTATTGTAATATTTATTGTTTATTACAACAAATTTATGTTGTATTGTATTAACATATGTTTATGTTTTGTTTTTGTGACTCACAGAATCAACAACTAGTTGGGCACGTACTCGCGTGACACTTGGTCATGTTATCGAACTGCTACCACTATAACCTCCAGGTGTGCCCATGACGCCCCATATGCGACAAACAAGGTAAGACGGAGTTTTGAACCAATGAATTCACATAACAGAGTGTTTAACAATACACTCCATCACCGACTGCCCTACACCCCGGGGGCTATTAACATATGTTTATGTTAACCTTTGTATCACTAAGAATTAATTGAGATATCACATATTTGGTGACGTATTCATATAATACATTAGTAAATATTTATTTTAAATTATATTTTATTTAACAAAAAAATGAAGATATTAAATAATCAAGCCTCAAATTTTTTATTGTTTAAAGAATTCAAAATTCAAAATTCAAATAAATATATACTTTGATGGAACTTATAAGGGAAATTCTGACAAAATAACTTCGAGCAACATCTATGAGTTCTGGAATCACATTTATGGTGTTAGAATAACTAATTTTGATGACATTCCCAACCTTAACTAGTGCAACTATCATGGCCTTTACCTATTGATCCACTCCATCCTTTAGTTTTTTAATCATATAAAACTATATTAATCATTCCTTTTACATTCTCCTTGAAATAGGTATCAATATAGGAAGGGCATAGAAATTCTAAAAGAGTATTTTTCGAGAGCCGAGTCACAATTAAGGAAAATTTTAAGGATCCATACTTATCTAAAAATATAGAAACCTTTGTCAATTTTACTAATTCTTAAAATACTAATTATAAATGTTTGGTGATATTCTTGTAAAAGTATTCCAATTTCTAAGTAGTTCTATATTTTTTAGAAAATATTGATAACTTATAGAGTAAAATAATCTTATCCCATATTAGAATTTGGGTGAATAATTAAAAAATTAGAAATTAGCAAATTATTATTAGAAGAAAACAAGACAAATCACGAAGTTTAGCCTCTGAGGTTTTCTAATATAATCCAACCCTAGAAAGCTTGGATATAAATTGTTACTATGGAAGCCAAATATTGAAATTCATTGTTATTAATGAATTTGTTTTCATATTTAATAATTTAAATTTAATTAAATACATTTAATTAATTATATTTTTTAAATAATAAAAATTATTAAATATAACTATTATAAATATAATGAAAAATTATTAAAACTTTATCATTAAAAGAGATGAAAAATTAACATTTCACAGGAGTAATTATTCAAATTGATTTTTTCATTCATTAACCAAATCCAATATTTGCATGCATTTTAATACAAAATCAATGAAATACATTACTAAGCATATTTTTTGAATAGAAGATTCATAACGTTAGTAATAGAGTAAACAATTGTATTATAACTTTGTCTTCTAATATTTGAATAATAAAAATTAAAAAAATAACATTATTATTATATCATCATCATTATTATTAGTGAATAATTATAGTACAATACATTATTATTACATTATATGAAAAAGACATAATTATTCAAATAGAACCATTTCACTCGTCATATTTGAGTATTTTTGTTTCTAAACACGTTTAATCAACATATTGTATCTCACTAGACAACAAACAATTCACCTAGAATAAGAGTTAAACAATATATGACATTAATGGTTGTAACTTTTTGCTATCACAATCCAAATTAAATGATTTCATAAAAGTAATGTTAAACATTATATGGAAACTATAAATTTAAATGAGTGATACATCTCTAATTTAATTTAAAAACAAAGAAATAATTAAGAATGTTAATTATTACCATACTCATAATACATTTTATAAATCAAACAACAACCACAACATTATATGAAAAACATAATATACATGAGCGATATACATATCAATATACATGTGAACAGAATATGCAATAAACATATCATATATACATCTCAAATCAAATATAAAACAATCAATATACATGTCAATCAATACCATTGTTAGCTAGGTTCACCACCAGAGCCAGATGCATCAATGTCTCTACTATTAGAGGTAGAGGGTCTACTAGTATTTATGTCATAAATCAATGACAAAAGTACACTATCATATGTCTCTCCATCAAAATCAAGCTATGCAACATGATGTGAACATAATGTCCACAACATTAATAGATTATGACACATGTGGAGGATGAGGAGGAGGATTTGTGGATGGTGACACATGTGGAGGAGAAGAACAAAGATCGATGGATGGTGACAAAAGTGGAGGAGGAGGAGGAGTAGGAGGAGGATCAATAAATGGTGATGCATGTGGAGGAGAAGAATGAGGATCGATGGATAGTGACACGAGTGGAGGAGGAGGAGGAGGAGGATTAGTAGACACTGCAAACACATGTAGAGGAGAAGCAAGAGGATCAATGGATGGTGACACAAGAGGAGGAGGAGGAGGATTGGTGGATGGTGACACAAGTTGAGGATGAGGAGGAGGATCAGTGGATGGTGCAGACACATGGGGAGGAGACGTAGGAGGATTGGTGGATGGTGCAACCACATGTGGAGGAGAAGCAAGAGAAGGAGGAGGACCATGTGATGGAGTAGAGGATGTGGATCAATCTAGTGTTGATCTAGATGGAGTGGAAACATGAGAAACATGAGAAAAACCCCTCAAACTCTTGATGAGGTTGACAACATCGACAATATGACACATCAATGACATCATGTCATGAGGCAAGGTCGTCCATATCGTATACAACTTTGGTACCCATAATATGTCTTGAACTAGTGCGGGTACCACTCCATGACTAACCATCACACCACATAGGTGATTCAACACATCTATATGGACTCTCCGATCCGATCTGTGTGGCATATCATGTCTATATACTAGAGGTTGCGTCACAACCTTCTCCATCTCCTCATCATGTTGGGGAGGTGCATCCCCATCATATGTGCCAATATTTTCAAAACAATAGATAATAATAATCAGATAATTGAAACAAAATGTTACAATAAATTACATGTACATTAAATAAGACATAAAACTATGCAAGTAGATTTATCAAAACATAATGATAATAATACCTCTTTCATTTGGTGTCTCAACTTCTTTATATATGATGTTTGTATATCCTCTCCAATCCATCCCCACGTATGTGTACTGTACAATATTGAGGACATGATTTTCCTCTCTAGCTAAAACATCACATATCTCCATACCCATTGGAGTACACAACCACTCCAGTGGGCCCCTCTCGGGAAACAACTGCCCCCACATGTGCATGTGCACATTATCCATAGGCCTAGGAGGCAAGAAAGGTACTACTAGTTGAGTGGAATGAAACGTCTCAAAAAATGATGTAAATAACTATGACGTGAATGGGAAGAATATCCTTCCATAAAAATGGCGCGACAACGATCCAACGCAAAATAAAACTGTCTAAAAAACATCTTTGTCCACGTAATCAATCGGGTCCTTTGCAATAAACTATCTACATAATACATCAAAGGGAAACTAATGTGCTTCCCACCAGAGCTAAAGTGTGACAGTGTCATGAGAATAAGACATAGGCACCTAAAGTCCTCTGCATGAAAATAATATATCCACATACGACCACCAACAACTTGGAATATCTAAGTAGACTTAATGTCTAGACCAACATATCTCTGCACATATACCAATTGGCCATGTCTTGCAACACCATGTGGTAGATCATGGAATTGGGGCCAAACCTCCCCCCTTCTAGACAACCCAGTGATAAAATAAACATCCTCCTTGGTGGGATAATACCATAGATTGGGACTGATCCTGAATTCATGTTGACCATGATCCAAACGACAGATCAATTGCTACAAAATTAGAGAGTTCCCCCTTAGTGATGTACCCTCCTCATAAAACTTGAGGAGGCCAACGTCCCTCAAATGGGCACGTGTTTGAGGTAAAATAGGGCAAGGGTACCTTTCCTGCTCCCTCTCGCAGGCCTCTCGCTCATGTACAAAGATGTACATCTCGACCTGTTTTGCTACTGCTTCTCCTCTCGTCGTCGTCGTCTCTGATTCACATAAAAATATTTTTAGGCACACACACACACACACACACACACACACACACATATATAGATGAAATGAATTGAAATTATAAAACACACACATATATAAATAATTTGTATTTAAAAAAAACTAAAATTAATTTTTTCTTGCCAAAAATGTGGAAAAGTAACCAGTGCACCAAAAATAATAAATGCACACCGCCATTGGTGCACTATATCAATAATAAAACATCACTATGTGGTGCAACTAGAACACCACACTGGTGATCCATGGTTATTGGAGCACCAATAAGTATTTAGTGGTGCATTGTGTTATATAACGTACCAAGAATGAGGCGGCTCACAAGACACACCACTATGCCATTTTGAACCTTTTATGTGCTAGGCGGTGTGATTGGTTATCCGTAACACACATATGCTTAGTTATAATTGGAGCACCATATGGATTTAATGATGCGATCATATACACGCCACTAGTCACGAGCCGTTCCTTACAACAGACCAATATGTTACATATTAAACGTTTGGTGTGATGTTGTGTGATCTAGGTGGATATTGGTGGTCACCCACCTATTCCAATTGGCTCCTCTTGTTAGTTTTTAGTACACCACGTTCTTTTGTACTTCTTTGTAATTGTGGGTTCTACGCTTTCAAGGCTATCTGAAGCCATACACATCTTTCAGATGGATAATGGTGGCCTCCCACCTAATCCAATTGGTTTATTTTGTATGTCTTCATGTCAGCACATCTTGTTGTACTTCCAGGGTCGTTTTGGCCCCTAAACAATGTTTTTTTTGGCTCTCCATAGTCAAACTATAGACAGAGTCATAGTTTGATGATGTAATGTGTATTTCTCGAAAATACCTTTCCAATGGGCTATCACACACCTAAAACAAAGATCGTATGCAAAAGTTACGACCCCAAGAAGTTAATGTACTAACTTACCCAAACAGGGCCCACATGACTTTTGGCGTTTCACCTCCTAGGGTTAGGTTTTTGGATGTCTAGGGCTTTGACATTCATGTTTATCATAAAAAGGCCTTCAAAGCCTCAATGCAACAATATTTTTGCGAATGAGCGTAGCCGTCACATCTCTTCTCGGAGATAAAGATGCCACTATTCTAGCGAGTCTTGCACTCTGTAACTTTACAGTCTCTTTACAATTCTTTCATTAATAGAAATCAAGTATTGTTGTATTTCTCTGTTTCTGGAAATTTTCATGAGTATTTCATTGTAATTTCTCTGCTTTCATTTCGTTCCGAAAAAAAATCTGGATCAATGGTATCAAAGCAGGATTTTCTTGATCGTTTTTCAATGCATGTCCCCGACGAGGTCCGAGTATAGCCAGTTGGGTCTCGAGTTTGTCTCTCTTGATGAAAATAACTCTCGCACGCCCAAGAAAACCTCGATGGTGACATAAAAGAAAGACGACAGAGCAAGAGATTTTATTAACTTGTTTCTTGAGCAAGCTCTCGCGCGACAGAGGGACGAAATGATGGATAATTTTGCACACATTCTTCAAAGCCCACCGATAGCAACATGCGTATATTCATCAACCGACCATTTTGGAGGAACCTCTCCCTTCAAGGTACAAGTTGATTTTGATATTCCCATATTTGAAGGTTAGATAGATGCAGATTCCCTAGAAAAATGGTTAAATCTATTATAAGGTTATTTCTCTGTTCAAAATTTTTCCGACAAGGGAAAGATCACCTTCGCACTCCTCAAGGCTCTCCCCGATGCCAAACATTGGTGGGAACCTTACTGGTAGAAAATTTCCACAGAGGAATCTAGAATATATGGGGCTAAGCCCACTTCGGATTCTTTTGGGGATGCAGTCAAAGAACAATACTATCCTGTTAATAACTATGAAGACCAATACATGGGATGAACCATACTGTGGCAAGAGAAGAGACAAACAGTGTTGGATTTCACAAATGTTTTCCATACCTTATGCACCAATATGGGAATCAAATACTCCAAGCGACATCTGGTTCTAAAATACCATGGGGATCTGCATAGGTACATCCAAACCAAAATGGATTTCCTAAAAATCTCATCATTGGGAGATGCCTATCGATATGCTGTCAAAATTGAGCATAAATTTAGGCACTATAACAAATGGGAATTCGGGTCTGCAAATCTGCAACAACCAAAGCATGGTAAAGGTGGCCCTAACCAACAACCTCTAGACAACCAATCCAAGACATAGGAAAAAAAGGGTAAAGTAAAGACGAAGAATGACACTGGGAAGTGGTGTGACTTCCACAAAATCCCATGGCACAACACTGATGAATGTCGCTCGAAACAATCATCGGTGGCCGAGGTCAAATATACAAAGCCAAACCCGGATTCAGAATCCGATCCAAAAAATATTGAAAACAAACAAATCGTCAATGCAAACCCCACTTCCACTGCCACGACCACAACAATTTAGCTAGAAGAACCAATAAATCCTGAAGAGGGGGAGCTCCTCTTCCATTCACAGATGTGGGTGAAGGGGACCCCATTGCATTTCATTGTTGATAACGATATCCAGGATAACATCATCTCAACTAAGGTCGTCAAATAGTTGTGGTTGTCAAAAACACCACACCCGCAACCATACAACATCGGGTGGCTTCACCAGGGATGATATCTTCGCGTCAACCAACAATGTCGCCTATCCTACGACATCCATCCCTTCAAGGATGAGGAAGTGTGTGATATTTCCCCCGTTGATTTCTGTGATGTCTTTTTGGGCCAACCATATATGTATAAACTTCATGTTGTTTATGAGTCTAGAACCCCTAGTGTCATTATTACTCTAGGAGGTCATCTCTACAAGATACCAGAGGTAGTTCCAACTACTTCTCCACCAAAACAACACCGCAAGGTAATATCTCATACTTCAAAATTCATCCTCTTCATAGTCTGTTCAAAGGATGTACAGAAGACCACTACAACCATTGCAACCTCAACACCTTATATCCAACAAAGACAGATTTTCAAAGAGACAGAAGATATTGTTTCTTCACCTTAAATGGTGCCTAAATAATGCTCCATCCAACCTAGAGACAACAGGTTGGTGGAACAGATTCAACCTGTCCAACAACAGGTTTGTGACAATCTTCCACAAGCCAAGAAGCACAAATTCTCCGACAAAGCACACAGCTCACCAAGCTTCAGATTCAAAAAATACTTTTCCCTCTTCCCTGGGAACTCAATGCAATGGATACCATCACTTCCTAAGGGGGGAGGATTGATCCAACTAGATATTGGCAGCCAACCACCTGTTCCAACTCGCTCCTCTTGTCAATTTTTAGTACAACACGTTCTTATGTACTTTTTTGTAATTGTGGGTTCTACACTTCCAGGGTTGTCTTAATACCTACACATATTCCAGGTTGATACTGGTGGTCTCCCACCTAATCCAATTGGATTATTTTGTATGTCTTCATGTCAACACATCTTGTTGTAATTTCAGGGCCGTTTTAGGCCCCTAAAAAATGTTTTTTTGGCTCGCCACAGTCAAATTGTCGACAGAGTCAGAGTTTAACAACATAATGCGTAGTTCTCAAAAATACTTTTCCAACGGGCTATCACGCGCCTAAAACAAGGATCATATTCAAAAGTTACGACCTTGGGAAGTTAATGTGATAACTTACCCAAACGGGACCCACATGACTTTTGGCATTTCACCTCCTAGGGTTAGGTTTTTGGATGTCTAGGGTTTTGACATTCTTGTTTATCATAAAAAGGCCTTCAGAGCCTCATTGTAATCATCTTTTTGTGAATGAGCGTAGCCATCACATCTCTTCTCAGAGATAAAGCTGCCACCATTCTAGCGAGTCTCGCACTCTGTATTTTTATAGTCTCTTTACAATTATTTCATTAATAGAAATCAAGTATTGTTGTATTTCTCCGTTTCTGGCAATTTTCATTAGTATTTCATTGTAATTTCTCTACTTTCATTTTGTTCCAAAAATAAATATGGATTAGTGGTATTAGAGCAGACTACTCTTGATCGTTTCTCAGTGCATGTCCCCGATGGGGTTTGAGTATAGTCAGTTGGGTCTCGAGTTTGTCTCTCTTGAGGATAATCACTCTCACACGCCCAAGAAACCCTCGATGGCTGTAGAAAATAAAGACAACGAAGCATAATATTCTATTAACTTTTTGCTTGAGCAAGCTCTCGCACGACATAGGAACGAAATGATGGAGAATTTTGCACACATTCTTCAACACCTGCCGTTAACAACATACACATCTTCATCAAGCAACCATTTTTGAGGAACCTCTCCCTTCAAGGTACAAGTTAATTTTGATATTCCCATATTTTAAGGTTAGATAGATGCGAATGCCCTAGACAAATGGTCAAATCGATTAAAAGGTTATTTGTCTGTTCAAATTTTTTTCGATAGGGAAAATATCACCTTCGCACTCCTCAAGGCTCTCCCCCATGTCAAACATTGGTGGGAAACATACTAGGAGAAAATTTCCATAGAGGAATATGGAATATATGGGGTCGAGCCCACTTGGGATTTTTTTGTGGATGTGGTCAAAGAACATTACTATCCTGTTGATAATTGTGAAGACCAATACATGGGATGGACCACTCCGCGGTAAGAGAAGAGCCAAACAGTGCCAGAATTCAGAAATATTTTCCATATTTTGCACACTAATCTGGGTATCAAAGACTCCGAGCAACATCTGGTTTTGAAATACCGTGGGGCTCTGCATAGGTACATCCAAATTGAAATGGATTTCCTAAACATCTCATCATTGGGAGCTACCTATCGATATGTTGTCAAAATCGAGCATACATTTAGGCACTAGAACAAATGGGCATTTGGGTTTGCAAATCTGCAACAACCAAAGCATGGTAAAGACGACCCTAACCAACAACCTCTAGAAAACTAGTCCAACAAACAGGACAAAAAGGGTAAAGTAAAGACGAAGAATGACACTAGGAAGTGGTGTGACTTCCACAAAATCCCCTAGCACAACACTGATGAATTTCACTCGAAACAATCATTGGTGGCCAAGGTCAAAGACATGGATCGAAAACCAGATTCAAAATCTGATCCAGAAAATATTGAAAACAAACATATCATCGACGCAGACCCCACTGCTACTGTCGTGATCAAAACAATTCAACTAGAAGAACCAGTATATTCTGAAGAGGGGGAGTGCCTCTTCCATTCAAAAATGTGGGTGAAGGGGACCCAATGCATTTCATTGTTTATAACGACAACCAAAAGAACCTCATCTCAGCTAAGGTCTTCAAATAGTTGGGGTTGTCGACAACACCACACCCACAACCATACAACATCGGGTGGCTTCACCATGAACGCGATCTTCACGTCAGCCAACAATGTCGCCTATCCTATGGCATCCATCCCTTCAAGGATGAGGTAGTGTGTGATATTTCCCCCCTTGATGTCTGTGATGTTGTTTTGGGCCAACCATATATATGAAAATATCATGATGTCTATGAGTCTAGACCCCATAGTGTCATTATTACTCTGGGAGGTCATCTCTACATGATACCAGAGGTAGTTTCGACTACTGCTTTACCAAAACAACACCACAAGGTAATATCTCATATTGAAAAATTCATTCTCTTCACAGTCTGTTCAAAGGATGTACAGAAGACCACTACAACCAATTCAGCCTCAACACCTTCTATCCAACAAAAACAGATTGTCGAAGAGACAAAAGATATTGTTTCTTTACCTAAAATGGTTCCTACACAATGCCCCATCTAACCCAAAGACAACAGGTTGGTGGAACAAATTCAACCCCTCCAACAACAAGTTTGTGACAGTCTTCCACAAGACAAGAAGCACAACTTCTCCAACAAAGCACACAACTCACCAAGCTTCATATTCAATAATTTTTTTTCTCTCTTCCTTGGGCACTCAACGCAATTGAGACCATTGCTTCCTAAGGGGGAGGATTGATCCAGGTCGATATTGGTGTCCACCCACTTGTTCCAACTGGATCCTCTTGTCAATTTTTAGTACATCATGTTCTTCTGTACTTCTTTGTAATTGTGGGTTCTACACTTCCGGGGCTGTTTGAAGCCCTACACATCTTCCAGGTGGATACTGGTGGCCTCTCACCTAATCCAACTGGCTTATTTTGTATCTCTTCTTGTTGTACTTCTAGGGCCATTTTGGGCCCCTAAACAACGTTTTTTTTGGCTCGCCACAGTCAAACTGTAGACGGAGTCAGAGTTTGACGGTGTAATGCATAGTTCTTGAAAAGAAATTTCCAATGGGATATCACGCGCCTAAAACATAGATCGTATGCAAAAGTTACAACCCCAAGAAGTTAATGTACTAACTTACCCAAACGAGGCTCACATGACTTTTGGCATTTCACCTCGTAGGGTTAGGTTTTTGGATGTCTAGGGTTTTGACATTCCTGTTTATCATAAAAAGGCCTTCAGAGCCTCATTGTAATCATCTTTTTGCGAATGAGCATAGTTGTCACATATCTTCTCATAGATAAAGCTGCCACCATTCTAGCGAGTCTTGCACTCTGTATTTTTACAGTCTCTTTACAATTATTTCATTAATAGAAATCAAGTATTGTTGTATTTCTCTGTTTCTGGAAAATTTCATGAGTATTTCATTGTAATTTCTCTGCTTTCATTTCGTTTCGAAAATAAATCCGGATCATCGTGCCATGAACAACATCGATGCATTTCATATACATGGACACAACAATAATGGGGTGTTCCATAAGTTGCAATAATATGCTAAATATTGGGTCGGTGTCTAGTTGTTTACAATACCGATGCATTTGTACACCTACAGACACTGCTAGGTTAATTTTTTTGTCACAAATTAGGTGGTGCAATGTGTTAATGTGAAGGCACTGATGCTTCTGTTGCCTTGGAGCATCGACATTTTGTTTAGCGTGCATTGTGTTTATTAACGCACTAAAAATGGAGCGTCCAAGAAGATGCATCACTATGAAAATCCATTAAATATATGTTTTGGTGTGGTTATGTGTTTATAGCACCAATAAGGTTTTCTAACATTGGTGCACCACTAAGTATTTTTTTGTTTAAAATCGGGCTTTGCGATTCATTAAATGGAATGCATCGGTGCTCCATATTTCTCAGAGCATCAACGTTATTTTTAGCGGTGCACTGTGTTGTATAACACATCGACCATGGGGTGTCCAGGAAGATGCATCACTATGATTATTTTTGAAATTTGGCACTGTGTCATTTTGTGCATGATACTAATGCATATTGTTATCATATACACACCGGTAATGACACATCCCATAAAACACACCGCTATGATAAATTCTTAAATATTCGGTCCCGTGCCATGTTATATACAACATTGGTGCATG
The DNA here is from genome assembly GCA_009831015.1 of Picea engelmannii. Classification (NCBI taxonomy): domain Eukaryota; kingdom Viridiplantae; phylum Streptophyta; class Pinopsida; order Pinales; family Pinaceae; genus Picea; species Picea engelmannii. The sequence goes on from ML776608.1 coordinate 1,099,900, forward strand.
TTTTAACTTGGGTGCACCACTCTGTTAAATTTTACATTGAAAATTGAGCGGTATGATCCATTTATTAGAACACACTAGTGCTCCATATTTCTTGTATCACCGGTGTATTGTTGAGCAATGCGTTGTGTTGTATAACACACCAGCCATGGGATGTCCAGGAAAATGCACCATTATGACTATTTTTGAAATTTGATGCGATGTCGTTTTGTGAACAATGTCGGTGCCTATATGTATTGTATACACATCAGTGATGGTGTTTCTTGTATATTTATAGGAATCATCGACTTCGAGATGAGCCAAAGAGTTCAAGTGCACCACGCATAATTGAAAACAAATTAAAAAAAGGGCCAAATTTCAGGCCAATTTGACATTTTAATCCAATGAAAATTCAAATAAGAAGGTAGTAAACAATTTACCTAGGCTCTTTTGGATCAAGGAGGCGTGTTTCCACTGTAGAGAAGAAATTAAAATTCGAGGTAACTTCCAAAATAATTTGGAAATGTGTGGAATCTACCAATTGAAGCTATTGAACTCATTATAGATCAATGCAAACATGGCAGTCTTGGAAAACGAACGAGCTCTTGGAAAACAAGTGATTACTGGTGCTTGTCAGAGAGTTTGGAAGCATAGAATCAAGTGGAATAATGAAAAGCGGTTGGGTAAATTGTTTTTATTTTACCTTACCCCAATGGGCTCGAGGATAGGGATGTGCACATGGTTGCTTTGTTGGATGCTTATATGTTTTTGTTTATAATGGATAATGGTGCACATTAATTTTGAAGCACTATGGCATTAGTATTGTGTGCACACTAGGGTGTATTTACCTTATAGGCACACTGCTAAAAAAACCTCCGCAGAAACTTTTGGTTACCCGCCTCCACTAACAACCTCCACTATAAACAAAGAAGAGATAAGTTTTTCGGGGAGGTTCTGTAAAAACCTCCGCTACAAGTTTTTCTCCTTGTAGTTTCTAAAGTTAAGATGGATTTATATTGGTTATATATATATGTGTGTGTGTGTGTGTGCGCGTGCGCCACATGTTAACTCTGTGTTGAACACATAAAGAATTGCACATCTTCCTCATAATAACTAACATAACATTGAAATGTTTTAACCACAAGTATTTTTTTACTTTCAATTGTTATATATATATATATATATATATATATATATATATATATATATGGGGAAACATTGAAACATATTACTTAAGATGGGGAAATAAATATTTCAAGACGAAGATTGTATTTTTTTCCTAGTTATTAATATTTTTTAAATGCCATGCGTTAACTTCATGTTAATCACTAAAGGAATTACACATCTCCCCACTCAAAAAAAATTCACCTCAAGGGAACTTGATCCCTCTCCGCCCATGATAGATACATAGATGCATTTATGTTGGTTCTTAATACACTCCACTTGTTAACTCCATGCTGGTTCTTAACACACACACACACACACACACACACACAACTTGTCAACTCCATGTTGAGTATTGAAGGAATTGCACATCTCCCTCATACAAGACACCATTGAAATGTTTTAACCATAATAAATTTTTTACTTTCAATTGCTTTATATATATAAAAAGTTGATAGTGGAATATTTTACTTAAGATGGACATTGAAGTATATTATTTATGATGGACATTGAAATATTTTTTTGTTATTAATATTTTCTGGAATGTAAAAAACACCTATAAAGAGTATATATATATATATATAAAGTTGATAGTGGAATATTTTACTTAAGGTGGACATTGAAATATTTTTTTGTTATTAATATTTTCTGAAATTTTAAAAACACCTATAGAGAGAATAAGATTTTTTTTACTTTTAATTTCTCTTTCTCTATGTTAATATAAAAACATTGAAATATTTTATTTACAATAAACATAATTTATTTTTTTAAATACTAAATATTAACTCCATATTAAACATTAAACATAAAAAAAAATTACATATCTTCTTCTTCATAGTAGATTATATAAAACACCCCTCTACTCAATTAATATTTTCTAATATTTTCTAGATTATATAAAACACCCCTCTACTCAATTAATATTCTCTAGATTATATAAAACACCCCTCTACTCAATTAATATTCTCTATCGTGAAAAACATCACAAATACTATACATTCCAAAATTACTTATAATTAATATTAAATACTATACATTCCAAAATTACTTATAATTAATATTAAACAATGTTGATAATAAATATGCCAATCACAACATTCATTCTTCCTCTAGATTATATATATTCTTTCAATCAATACACTATTTTGCATTTCAGTTTTGTTGCTCAAATTCGTCCAAAGGCTTTTCTTAACTAAGTCTAGTCTCAATACATAAGTTGTAAGTTCTCAATAGGTGATCTTAACTAAGTCTAGTCTCAATACATAAGTTGTAAGTTCTCAATAGGTGAATTAGTTTATAGACTCTAATTTCCTACATACCATTTCATAAGTTATAGTCTAAACATTTTAAGAAATAAGTGTTTTTTTTAAGAAATAAGTGTTTTTTAGTGATTTTTTTTTAGAGATATTTGTTGAGAATTTAATAGGAAATTGATAGATCTAAAATTTAAGTAAATTTATTTTTGTATTCAGAAATGAAATTTAAACAATAAAAAATATAATCTCATTGTCTTAGGAGTTTTTCACTATGCTAAATTTATTTTTGTATTCAGAAATAAATTTTAAACAACAAAAAAAATAGTGATTTCATGCAGATTTATATCATCCGATTTCAATTAAAACCATTTTATAGAATAATTAAACAACTACATTTCATAGAATCTATTCCCAATGATTAATGAAATAAATTTTTTTAGGCGATCAATGTATTTTTGGATTTCTGATTTCTGCGTTGAGTTCTTGTTATGTCTGGCATGGAAAGTTTAGCTTTTGTGGTAGTTTTATCTTTCAATCTAAATATCAGCTCACGCTTCACATGTTGATAGAAATCTCTAAAAACTTCTTATGATTGTAAAACAAATCAACCCTTTACGTGTACTTTGGATAAAAGTGGATAAATTTGTGGTATTTTCTTTGCTATTCATTAACGATTTGCCTGTAATTATAAATCAGAATCCTTTGACCTACTTCATGGAATACGTTGCAATTGTGTGATTTTTGAGCCATTGTTCATGCTGCCATTATTAGCTTACACCACGCCCTGTCCTTCAAGGTCATTGATGGCGATCATAAATAGCATATACCCTTCTAGGTCATTAATCGCTATCATAAGTAGCATACTTTTAAAGTGGGGTCAGGCAATAGTGAAAAGATTATGTGTGGATATGTTGCAAATGGGAAATAAGGTTTTTTTAAGTGGATAACGAGTCTAGATATTTCACAAATGTTATGAAATTGTGAAAAACATCTTGAAGTTCCTCGTGTAAATTTAATAATGCATTACCAAATATAGCAAATAGGGTTATATATGTCTTATATGTAGAAATGTGGATCTAATTTAGATAGTAAATGAGCCTAGACTTCATAGAACAAAACAACATATGTATATATGTTATTTGTTATTTAATATACGAGGATGTCTATTATATAAAACAATAGGAAGAGGCCCAACATTAACAAAGGATAATTGTGATAATTGGGCAAATAAGGATGCTTATGTGACCTTACAATTAATACTAGTTGTTTGCATTGGAAAAGAGCACTAACATTTCCCTTAAGCGAAACACAATGAGTAAACATAAGAAAAATTGAGTCTCAACAATAAAGATTTATTAGGTGCCCAAGTACAAACTCTCATAAGTGAAGAAAAGGAGAAAAACCCATAGGAAAAAACCCCTCTCCAAATGAGAGAAAAATGTTATTGTTGAAAATGACATTGAAGTTGAAACTGTAGATCTCACAATGATACATTGAGTGTCTAGATCAAAAGACATGCTCAGGTTGAAAGCTCCAATCGGGAAGTATGACCAAAAATTTGAAGAGGAGAGCCAAGTAACCTTAATGATCTTGGTTGAAGTATGAAGTAGAAGAGCTTCAGTTGCAGAGGCACGGGAATGGCAAACACTGACAACCACCATATAGATGTTTTACAAAAATAGGTGTTGGCGAGGAACCAAAACAAAGGCTTCAAATAGAAGCAACAACCATCAACCATCAAATGAGCAATGAGGCATGTAGATATTAAAGGTCGAAACAAGGAGTATGGACAAAACTCCAAAGAGGGATAGCTAACCCCAAGCTATCAACGACATCAAAGATCCATGTAGAAATCCAACAAAAAATTTCAACTTTCTCAAGCAAAGAGATTGATCCTCTAAAATGAGTTCTGACTCAAAAAGATTGATCAAGTACTCATGTACAATCGACAAAAACATCATAAAATGAGTGTCCTTATGGACACCAATCCATCTCACCGGAGTACATGGGTCAATAGTCGTTGCAAGCACTTAGTCAAAATAGGAATCAATGCTCAATACGAGGCTCACTCTTAAAAAATAGTTGACGTCGAACAAAATGGTGAACTAGGTGGTTGTCGACGATGACAATGGATGTCACAAATGATGGAAAAGTATGGAGGTGCCAGTTGAACGTGACATCAATGATGGATGTCACAAATGATGGAAAAGTATGGAGGTACCAATTGAACGTGACATCAATGTTAAACAACCATGCAAAAAACATTCCAAAGTGGATAACTCCAAGTCTTGCAAAACAACGTTGGTTATGGAGATAAATGTCTGACACTCTAAAAATATTTGCACGAGTCACCTAAAATCCACTATTCAAGGTGCAAAAAGAGAGGTGCCAAAACTAAAGACCATCATGGACAACAATCCTTGATATGGGTTCTAGCAAACAAGGCCATATGAGGTGCCCATGTACAAGTGAGGAATCATTTCTCTTAGTTTATCTAGTAGGTGAGAAAGACAAAAATCTCAAAAAGGTATCAAATGTGGTGTGCAACCAACACTTGGAAAGATAGCAAAATGCTCTTCTTAATGCCTCAAACAAAACAAAAAATAGAGGCTTATTAAAGAGTTATGGAAAAAACACAATGAATAACCTCCAAAATACAATAAATTGGTAAACAATTATGCCATGAACCTCCAAAACAAACAAAAAAACCTATGGAAAGTGTTGAACTCAACCATCGAGCTACCTTTGATCTGTCTAGAAAGATATGGTCCCATCGCATCATTGTGCAACTCAAGCCCAACCCATAGTGGCCCATGCAATGGACAAGGATGTTGATAAGCCAAACCCTAGCCCAACTGCTGCTAAGCTTAGCTTAAGCATTCTCTGGTTTGGAGCTGTGGACTTTGAGCATGCATTTCTATAAGTATAGAAGCACATGCACAACTTCGATCTACTAGAAGTTGAAAAGCTTAAATCCAAGACAACTTTGGACGAAATATTTCTGATATAATGGTGAAAAAAACCATAACTGGAAATGATCAAAAGCTTTGGTGCCTTTTGGAAGCTATAAACAATTCGAACTAGAGGAACCATCGAGATAATACTCAGGACTATTGCATCAAGCTTTGCAAGCTCAATGTCGATTGGATTCAAACTCCAGACCTTACTGATTGCTCCATGAAGAAGATCTTTAGAGTCATTGACTTTTCTTCAGCAAATTATCAATCTGATGCTACTAAAATTCCATTCCAACCCGTTCTATTGCAGATGGCCAGCTAAAGGGAAATACAAATATCATGTCGTCCTCAGAAATTAACAATTTTGTTTTATCGAAAATGATCAAATTTTTGGCAAATGAAGCCTTGAGATATAAGATCTTAGTGCTCCTCATGCTAAGAAAAAACAATAATAGTTTCAAACCCACGATCTCCCAGTGAAAAGGTGTCATGATATATGTGTGATCAAGATTTAGGCCACGATCTGCATGTTGTACGAATCGTTGAGAAAAATGTAGAGGCAAAAATCTTCAACAAAAAATTTGAAAACTCAACTACAAAGTCACATAGCAGTAGATCCAGATTTGGCGTGAACAATATCTCTCCACCTTATTGAAAAGGGAACCCACAATGCTAGAGATCCTGCGCCTAGGTCTCTAGGGACACAACCTCTATCAATGACGCTTAAAATGTGTTGAAATCCACCATACACACTTGCGATATTCTTTCCAATGAAACAAAGGCACTCACAATCTTCTTGGTGAGAAATATTGCATGCTGCTACTATTTGGAAAACACTTTTATTATGCCACTTACGAAGAGAGAGTGTGATCGGAGGTCATTTTTTTTATCAATTTGCCCTCTAGAGGGGCTGCAACAGTTCATTGAAAACCTTAGCAATCACAAAAGAGTAGCGATGGCCCTAAACAAGCATGCACTGCACACAAATAATAACGTCTAGAAATGCCAAAAACAAAAACAGGTGGTGGAATAAATGAAGTTGTATATGCTCACACACAAACAAGCAATGCAGTAAGCACTTGCTTTGATATCATGTAAAAATGCGGGTTTAACTTGGATTGTAAATGAGCCTAGACTCCGTAGAACAAAACAACAAATGTATATACTTTATTTGTTATTCAATAGGAGGGGATGCATGTACGGGAAAAGACCTAACATTAGCAAAAGATAGTTGTGACAACTGAGGAGATAATGATGCCTACATTGTTAGAATTGCAAATGCGGAAAGCACAATTCACATATGATAATTAACAATCACACACATAAGAAACACAAAGATTTCACGTGGTTCACCAAAACGTTGGGTTACGTCCACTAAGCATAGGCATCGATTGTCTTATTATTCAGATCATGGATATTGCATCAGACTTGCAAGTTCTCACTTTGTCTCTCTCTCTCTCAGTCGTTTTGCCTCTACGAGCTTACATGAATTTATACACTCATTTACAAGAAACTGATTATTAAATGCAATCCCTATCCATATTCTAACTTGGTCTATTTGGTTGTAACCAACACAAAATAATAGGATCCAAATCCATCATTTGAGGAATTCATTGTCACCAAATCCCAACAATCTCCACCTTGACAACAATTAACCTGATACCTTTCTCCTTCCTTTTGTTCATCACCTTTTATGCAAGCCAAGAGAAGCCAAGCACCACTGCAGCTTCTCTAATAAAATTGGTTTCATGATCTCGCCTGTGTGACTTGCACGAGTTTGGATTTCCTGCGGGGTCACTCCACCTCCAACATGTCTTCCACAACTGTTTTGTGAGACATATTTAGTGATAGATCTCCTCCTATCCAAAACACCTGTAAAATATGCATTACATTTATCACAAACCATCTCAGTGTAACCATTATAGGGTGACATTTGTGCTTTTCAAACACTGAAACACCCATTTCACTGCAACACCTGAATCTGTCCTCAAAACGAGAACTCTAGCCCCCAAAACCCATATTTTTGCATAAAAAACATCAAAATCAACCCCCAAATAAAAAAGTAGTGCTATCGGTAGCACCATTTTTTTTAAACGGGGTCAAAATTACAACATTTTTCAAACATGTCTTTCAAAACTCAGACATTAGCTCCAAAAAACCTTCAAATTGGCACCAAAAAAAAAAATGTTACAAATATTTTTATTTTTTTTAAAAACTTTAAATTCATAAATATTTTGAAATTGTATTTTGAACAGTCTGTACCCTTAAAACCAAAACCTCAAAATCAACCATCAAATTGAAATGTATTGCTACCGATAGCACCCATTTTAAATTTGGGGTATTAAAATGACATTTTTTTAAAGTGGTAATCGAGATCATTGTTACTACAAACAAAATCATTAAACCAACCCTTAAATGCTTACTTTTGAAATCTTAGTTTATGCCACCAAACACAACATAATACATAATGTCATGAAAACAATACATTTAAACATATATATTTAAAACCCAAATTTGGAGAAAAAAAAAAC
>ML776608.1:1123775-1142889 GCA_009831015.1 Picea engelmannii
TATAATAATAATAATAATAATAATAATAATCTATTTTTAAGGTCACGACCAAGCCAACACACCAAATTGGTGTATGAGACCCCCTTGTTTGTGGGACAAGGGACCCCCCTCCGCCCAACGATTTGACTGGTAAAGTCTACGAATGTATACATACCCTACCCCCCTTTGGATTTGAACCTGTGACCTCTTAAGAGGAAACACATGTTCTTAACCATAACTATATATTATATATAACGATATATAATATATAGTTATATATAATACAATTATATATTATGTTTTTTTAAAGTTTTTTTTGGTAATTTTAATTAATTTTCATTATTTAATTAATTTTTTTTGTTGTTGTAGTAAATTTATGTTTTTTGGTGTTTTTTAAATTTATTTAAAATTTTTAAATTTTAGGTGTTTTAATTTATTTATTTTTATATATTTTGTATTTTTTTAATTGTGTTTTGTTAACTTTTTAAAGTTTTTGGACTATAATTTTTTTTTTTATCCCTTTTTTTTTAATTTCTCATTGAAGCTTAGTTTATATATATAATTTTTTTTTTGTTTTTTTTTCCAATTTAATTTTTTTATAAGATTTTCTTTGATTTGGTAATTATATAAATATGATTTTTTTTTTTCAATTTCAATTCTTTTATTTTTCTTAGTTTTTTTTAGTTTTAATTTATAAAAAAAAATTCAATTATATTCTTTTGCTAAATGTTTAAAAATAGTGTTATTTAACTACAATGATTTTTTTTATCTATTAAAGTAAATGTAAAAAATGTGTTAAAAATGATATTTTCGACTATATTTAAAAAGTATGAAACCATAAATTAATTAAGGAGAAGATAAATCGTATTTTCAAAAATGTAAATGGTAAAAAATATTTTAAGATTGAAAGAAGCATGGAAAAATGACTAAAAACATTATTGATAAAAAAAAAAAAAAATTGAAAATAAATGAAAAAACAAGCATTTAAGAAAAAAGTGGAAACATTATGTATCTAAAAATTTAAAATATCAAAAAACCACCTAAAAATGGAAGGGGGGTGCTACCGGTAGCACCATTTTTAAAAATAGGGTAAAAAACTTGACCCCCACAAAAATGAGAACTCTGTAGAGTTATCGTTAAGTTGGTAACTATGTTAGCATGTGAAACATCTAGTTTTAACCATTTCATCACATACAACAAACCTCCTACTGAACTTACACGAGACATAACCTTTTATTCTTTATAGACAAGACCTATGCTTGAAGAAAACTTATAATGGAAAGCAAGAGGGATAAAAACTGGTTTTACAATGTTCATACTGAACTCCAACCACAACTTACCATTACCATCTCTGTATACTTCCATGCCCATAATTTTTTTGCTGCTCCTTGATCCCTTGTCTGAATTGTCCTGTCCACTTGAGTCGTTTTCTTACTGATTTTATCCATGCTTCGGCTTGCATCGAGCATATCATCAGAAAATAACATCAAGACTGTGAATGTACTATAAACCGTATAGTCATTCCTACCCTTTGAAAAATTTGACTCACTATGAAGGATTCAAACCTCTTGTATATTTGCCTGGGTACCAATAGGCCATACAATGAATTATCTAGCATGCAAACAAATTTACCATTGCGATCTTGAATCAACCCTTTTGGTTGTTCCATACATACTATATCTCTGTCAATGGTGACCTTGTAAGAAGTAGGATCCCACACACATCCCTTTATAATACCATCATAACTTGTAGAGATATAAGACAAGTAGGAATTCAAAAACAATGATTTTAAGTCTGGAAATGATTTACCACTTACCAGTACCTGCAATTCTTTCTTGCTCTTATGACCTTGATGCTTCTTCCATAAAAAAAAAGATACACCTGTCACTTCAGATGCCACTTCAATACTCCCTTCTAGCTTATAAAGGTTATCAACCTTTGTTGCCTTCATCACTACTAAATTACCTTTCAACAATGTGAATGCTCTACCTTGACCTGTATACGTATATCCACAAGAATCCAACACTCCCAATGAAATCAAATTTGATTTAAGCTCAGGTACATATCTAACATCTGTTAATTCCCTAACAATACCATTGAACATCTTGATTCTAATACTGCCAACCCCAACAGTTTTACAGGGAATGCCATTTCCCATATACACTACACCCTCATCAACAGATTGGTAAGAAATGAACCAATTTCTATGTGAGCACATGTGGTGGGAGACACCTGAATCTAACTGCCATTCTTCTTGATATTGTAAATTACTAGAAACAGATAAAACTTGATCAATCATACCTGAATTTGTTACAACCAAATTTGCTTCCTTCATAAAGTTTTCCTTAGATTCTTTTCTCTTCCAACAATCTTTCTTGAGATGTCTTGTTTTGCCACAGTACCCGCATTTTGCTTTACCCTTTCTGTGTCTTGACTTAGATCGAGAAAAACTTCTCTCATTCTGCTCTTTAGTTCGACCTCTCACCAACATCACCTCTGAAGTTGAGGTTTCTTGACTAGATTTTTTCCTCATCTCCTCAAACAACAAAGCTCCCACAACAGAGTCATAATCTAAAACATATGCTGAGCTAAGGCTATTGAAGGTGACTAGATTATCCCAAGACTTAGGCAACGAACACAATAGTGTAATAACCTTATCTTCATCTTCGAATTTAACTTCCATACTAGTCAATTGAACTATAAGGGTATTGAAGGTATTTAAATAGTCAACAACTTTTGTACCTTCTTTCATCAACAAACTGTACAATTGTCTCTTCAAGTAGATTCTTCTCGTTAAGGACTTCGTCATATATAGACTTTCCAACTTGCTCCATAAGCCTGATGTTGTATCTTCTCCCACGATATTAAACAGAACATCATCTGCCAGTCATAAACGAATGGTACTAAGAGCTTTCACATCTATATCTTTCCATTCCTCATTCGTCATGGCTGTTGGTTTCTTTGACTTGCTTACCAATGCTTTTTGCAACCCTTGTTGCACCAGTAAATCCCGCATCTTGAGCTTCCAGAGCTCAAAGTTGTTTTTACCACTGAACCTTTCAACTTCAAACTTCGAACTCTGCATCTTAGTCATTAGCACAAAATTCTCCTATGCCCAAATCACTATTTATAATAACCAAAAACCCTTTTTAAAAAATATTGTGGAGGAATAATGATAAAATGTTCACAAAGTTTTAATAAAAAAGGTTTAATCCAAAAGACCTTTTAATAATATAGAAAAGGTTTAATAAAAATCTTTAAAAAAGAGAGAAAAGATTCACTTTTACTTTAACTCCACGTTATGCGATTCTTTTTAAAAGAAAATATTCCGTGATTAGTTAAAAACACCATGTCGTACACTCCGCCTTTTGTTATTTAATACCTTAAAACTTTTCAAAAAAGAGACCATACCATAAATTCGTTTCACTCCATAAAGAAACATGCGAATTAATTTAAGAGGATCGTGACATTTGGATTTAAGAGAGTCGCCACACCTCATGCTACCACTGAGTGCGATGATCTCAAAGGTCTCCGCACCTCTCGAGACACTTGGAGTGTGGCGATCTTAATTAATTTAAAAGGAGTATTCGCACTGTACCACATACATAGCTGGACTACGATGATTTTAATATTTTTGTGCGAGCATAAGTTCGAGTAATAAAACGTTGCACTTTTCGAGAGGAGGGACCTGTGCTGATGTAGAAATTGACGCATCTTACACAAATGCTGCTGCTTCTTTGAAATTTGTCGACCTCTCCTCCAATTAGCTCTGATACCACTTGTTAGAATTGCAAATGCGGAAAACACAATTCACATATGATAATTAACAATCACACACATAAGAAACACAGTGATTTTACGTGGTTCACCCAAACGCTGGACTACGTCCACCAAGCATAGGCATTGATTGTCTTATTATTCAGATCATGGATATTACATCAGACTAGCAAGTTCTCACTTTCTCTCTCTCTCTCAGTGGTTTTGCCTCTACGAATTTACATGAATTTATACATCCATTTACAAGAAACTGATTATTAAATACAATCCCTATCCATATTCTAACTTGGTCTATTTAGTTGTAACCAATGCAGAATAATAGGATCCAAATCCATTACTTGAAGAATTCATTATCACCAAATCTCAACATATATAAACTTATAATTAATACTAATTGACTCCATTGAAAAACAAAACACTAACATTATTCTAATGTAAAAAGTATAATTTGTAAGTAACAAGTGCTTCCAAATTCCAACACACTACCACTTATCAAATTTCCTTTGTGCCTTAAATGAAGTTATAAGATGGAGTGGGAAAATCTTTGTCTCTCAATGAATAAATAAATAGTCACATATGAGAGAATGAAACTCAATCTCACTTAAATGATGCGTGTTGTTGAGAAGAAGAAACATTTGGATATTTGGATGCCCACATGCTAATGACATCTCAAGTGGTCAAAGTGGATATCTATGCCTTCGAAATCTGTAAAATGTGTTTTTTGTTATCATTATTTTCTACACGATTATTTAATCAATTATAAGTTACCAAAAAGTATCACCCTCCAAAATATGTAAAATGTGTTTTTTGTTTTCATTATTTTCTATACGATTATTTAATAAATTATAAGTAACCAAAAATTTTCACCCTCATGCACATATCGAAGAAATGCAAATGCCACGCCTTTCATTAATAAATATATAAAAATTGACTATAACAAATGCAAATGGCAGGCCTTTCATTAATAAATATATAAAAAATGACTGATGTACATGTTATGTATGCTGAAAAATAAAATAATTTTTTTCTATTAAAGATTATAATATTCTTTTTAATAACATATAAATACAATTGATTATATTCTCCCTTCAAAAACAATCTTTATGATGGATTACATTGGTTTGATTCAAAATGTCGAGTTAAAAAATGAATTTGCTATTTCTAAAAGATTTAAAAAAAATCGATGTTTATTTTTTTTAAATTGAAGATGTAGATTTTTTTCACTCTATATAAAGAAAAGAGCTTATGCTGATGCAATAATGATTACACAATTTTTCTAGAAGGTCTTTAGCGCTACATAATTTTATATGGCAAATTTCATACAAAACATGGCTTACTAGTATATCTTTCCATGTATTTTCTCTAGTATATTGTCAAATAAACTGTCCTAATAAACATACAATATGATAATACATCCATACAGGTTAACCTTTGGAACTGCTCTTGTCTTATGGCTCCTTTGCAACTTGTTGGTTGACTCCATCTTCTATTTCCATGGGGACTTCTTGTCCAATTTCTGCCTCTACTTCCCTTCCTTGCATTGATCTCTATGTACCATTGTTGTTCAAACCCAACGAAGGATTTTCCACATGCTAAGTTATGAACAGAGCCCTCATTATGCTGCATTCTGCCTCAATAGAGTCCAAACAATTGTCAAAATTGGGAAGGAGACTAGATACATTCCTGAAATGAGAATTTGCTTACCTGCTCCAATTCATGATCTTTCATGGTGAGGGCCTGAATAGCACCGCTATTCGCTTGTCCAATCTCCTCATGTCACTGCAGAATGCACTTAATTTCCCTTGCATCTTCGCTCACAATTTCATCCCCCACTGTTGTCCCAAATGCAAAGAGGAAATTCACCTCCACCATAGCAAATATGGCCAAGCTCTTGCCAAGCACAAGCCACCAAACTTCCCACAGACCTTCACAACACTTGTGGAGAGACACAAAAAGACGCAAAATAAAGACGAAGGACCCACTCCCCCTTGCAACCATTACAACACTCTTGTACCACCTCGAAGTTATTACCCTAAGCACAGATAGATCATGAAGGTTCCCCCTCCACCAAATATTAGGGGCAGAGCCACCCACGCTAACCCAAGTTGCATGAATCCGACCTCAACTCCTACCACAAGAAATCCCAAATGCACCCCTTGAATCTTCCCCCATAGGTTTATCATCCTCTACGACCATGGTTGCGAGTAAATGTCAACAAGCTCGCATGTGTTTGCCGACTCTCCACACTCTTAAATAAATACACGATTGTATGTTTTACCATGCCATTTCTCTAGTGGTCACACATCTTTCCATGTTGATATGACCAGTCATAAGTTAATTAAGGGAGGGGGAGAGTGGAATGCTCCCCATTTTGCTTCAATTTCCCTTGTTGCAATGAACCTGGGAGCTTAGCCCAAGCGTCTGCTTTTCCATTCAAGGTCCTCTGAATGTGATAGAAGGAGATGTGATCAAATTGTTGAGCTAGAGACTTGATTTGGGCCACCGCGTTTTTTAATTTATGCCCTCCTAACTTTGTGTTGAATTTTATGGCTCGGATGATGAGCATAGAATTTCTGAAAACCATTAGAGTTTTAATCCATTGCATTTTGGCTAAGTGAAGTTGTAAGTTTTAAACCTGTGAATTAAAGCAACACATACATATTCTTAAGCAAAACATAAATTAATCAATGGCTCATATACATAGTACACAAATATTTACACTGGAAACCCTTAACTGGGAGAAAACCAACCTTCCTTGGTGTCGCACCTATCAACTCTTCATTGTATTAATTTCACCATTCACAATACAACATATACAATATTTTAGGTACTCTGCAGCTACCAAAACCCTAATCCCTTAATCCGAGATTAATTTAGAAAACCACTAAAAATAGAATAAAATGATAAAATAGCAAAAACGTTGTTCTCAAATCTGATGCACCCCCTCCACACATGCACAAAATATAACACATACCCAATAGAAGTTCGCACCATTAGGAATAAGCCTTTGCTAGATTGTTAGGCCCTTTCCCAAGACCCCAAGAATAATGTTCTATTTCGTTTCCCCTAGGATTGAAAAGACTCCCACCCACTCCCGTCGCCCTTGTTATAAACATCGATGTTAATCGCAAAAGTATTAGACCATAAATTTGTTATTTATTTATATCCTAATTTTTTAAAGGAAAATATTGTGGGGAAATTTAAGGGATCATAAACATTAATGTTAACTACAAAAGCCTTAGATATGAAATTTGCCATCATTTTATATGCTACATTTTTTTTTCCTTCCCAATGAAACCTCGGTGGAGAAACCTATGGGATGCTTCACCACATTTATGGATGACGTCAATAGTAAACATGTTGGATTTAGACTAGTGTTCCTAACCCATAGGGATTTGAACCAAGAACATGCAAACATAAAACTAGCCAAATACCCATCAACATTGATGGAAATCGATTAAGCTAAGCCATTTGCAGTGTTTTGTATCTTAACTATCGTTGGACAATAAAATAATTTGAAAATATTTTAATATCTTAAATAGAAATTCCCATTATTATACCTATGCATGCATTCTAAGATAGAGGAAAGTTGTAGACTTTCAATACTACATTTTAGACTTTTAACAACAATTATTTTTCGTCGTTAAAAGTAGCATTAAGGGTAGTTTGAGACATAGTTGTTCTCAATAGATGACTACCATTAAAAAATCTTGATTTAACAACAGTTCCCAAATCGTCATCAAAAACTTTGTAGCAATGGTTTAGAGCATCATTGAAAATGACTATTTTTAGCAACGATTTTTATATGATTGCCCTTATAACTACATACAAAGACACCCTTATAACTACATACAAAGACAATAGTAAACAACCTTGGCATGTAGTTATAAGGATGGTTTTCTCTAAACCGCATGGACAACTATAGTTTAAAACCACCCTTGTATGTAGCTATAAGGGTGGTTTCTAAACTACCCTTATAGGTACATAAAAGGCTTGTTTTAAATTATACCTATTGGGGCAGTTTGGAATCATTAATAAAAGATTTTGGATGATACTTTGTTTTGATGATGGTTGTTTAGGACTATCGAAAAGAGTAATAATGATGGATAACGACCATTCTTAAATCAAGGGTGAATAAAACTTTGGTCTTGGTAATTATTGAAAAAACATTACAAACAATTTAGGCTTTAGGCTATAGTGACACTTTCTTTGAATTACCATTAAGATTGATTACAACAACTTCAATGTTTCAATAAATCATAGTGACCATTAATAAAAATAGTTTTAATTTTGAAATTAAGTTAAATCCTATTGTCCATCTATCCTTAAACTCACTAACTTGTATACCCCAATTAGTATTCGAAAAAATGTAGAACTAACTATCATTATAATATATTCCACAACAAACAAGTAACTCACATCTCTTAATACAACAAAGATCATAGGGTGTCAAAGAGCCTACTCTTATGTATGAGTGGGTCCTATCTATGCAAAGTAGTGTTGTTAAACCCATCTATAACTAACTACAACTCTCTTAATTAAACATGGAAACTAATCTATAACATACACCAAAATAATGAAATTGAAATGAATTGAGATATGCTTCTTATATTAAAACATAACCATGAATCCAAATCTTAAAAAAGTACTGTAGTTTTAAATAGTGTTTTCTTCTTATATAATCTCTATCCTTTAGTATAGACATACACTGGCCTATTTATATTGATAGAAATAATTAAATTTAAAATAGAAATGGTATTTAATATCTTTAACAATAAATCGACTGGTTAATTATTTGATTATACAACTTTTTTCGAATTCTTATCCCCTTAATGACTTCAAAAAATAGAATTCTAGGAATCATTGGTGTTCAAATCTAGGGATCCTTAAGATTCCCCCATATGCTTCATGTGTTGTCTCATGCTCAAAGGTGTGGAACCACATTCTACAATAATTATTTGTCTTTTACGCAAGGTTCCACATCACATTCTCATGGTTTAACATCAACTTGTAGGGTATTGCAACACTTCTCCTTTAACTATGATATTATCCTTACCTTTTTGTTCACTTTTATAGTTGGTTGGAGCATTTTTCATCACATTATACAGTTTGCAAAAGGAAGTAGAATTTTTTGCATCTCGTTGTAGAGTTTTGCAACAACCTAAGGGGTTTTGTAGTAGTAAGTTCCTATAGCTAGCATTAGTGATCAAGGGCCAAACACGCTCAAGCAACATGCCGATTTTCATCTTAGATCATAAAAAATCCATGAACATAAAGAAAAACAATCAAACTTACCTCATAGCTTTTAGTCTCCTTCTACCAACAAATTGTCATATAATCATGAATATTAAGAACAATATGTAGCACTCTATATTTGGTTGTATTTTTACGCAACAAACTATAGAGTGTTCTACAATAGATTGTATTGTTTTGTAGTAGGCTATAACATCCCACAATTCACAGTAGTATTTTGTAACAAATTGTAGTGTGTTTAGCAACAAGCGGTAGTGTTATACAACTGGTTGTATTGTTTTGTAGTAGGCTATAGCGTGCAACAAGACTCCTACAACCAATATTTATACTCAAAAACCAAAGAAGCATAGGCACCATGTCATTTCACATCCCAAATTAACAAAAATCTATGAAAACAAAGAAAAATAGTCAAGCCTACATAATCGCCTTGCAACCTTATTCTGGCAACAACTTATCATGTTAGAACAATTTCTGGATAAACACTATGTATGAGGTTTTGAAACGTCCAACGTTTCGAGTGGAAACTCTACCCATCATCATGTTAGCTTCAAATGTCCCTCATGATGGGTGGAGTGTCCACTCGAAACGTTGGACGTTTCAAAAACCTCATACACAATGCTTATCCAAAAATTTCTCTAACATTATGACTAATTGTGGAAACATACATACTTAAATAAGTTATCATATAATCAATAAATATTATTGGCAAAAGGGAAAGGAAAATGATATATTAGGCATCAAAACCTATCCAAATGGAGGCCCATCACTACCTACAACTTCCCAACTTTTCTCCTAACCCCCAATCAATAATAATACCTTAACCACATCTCTCTAGATACAAATACATGAGAATAAAAAATAATTATGAATGTCTTATTCATCAACATCCAACCATGTGCCTTCACAATTCTGTTGGGAATAATCAATGTCACCATCAACTATAAATTCATCAGCTTTGCATTTTGTTCTATTAAAGTCTACAATGTTTGATAAATATTGATGCTCTAATTCACATGTATTATTGTTTCTCAATTTTTTTGGAGGGCATGTTAGAACTACATACTAGTCATTCTCAACAACATATTACACATAGAATACTTGTTTGGTTTGCGATGCTAGAATACATATATCATCTTGCACTCTGTCCTTACTTAAGCATCTTGTCATATTCACAATTATGAATACAATGTGATAATTTTTGTTTTCCATTCTTCTTGTGTACATCAACCCAATTACATTTGAACAAGGGGTACTTTACACAATAGTAGTGAGATATGATTATTTATTGGATCACTCCAAAATTTCTTGTTGTTTGAAGTACATGATTTCTGTCTTTCATACTATTTCTTGTCAAAGTTTGTGCATTTATACACATGCCATTATTATATTCTTCACGTAGCTCTTGAAAACTTTCAAGTTCCTAAAGAATAAACACATAAATTTGTAGTTAAATAAAGTTTTTCTAGTGATGTAATAGATGCATAGAATGTGTTGTAGTTTATATATATACTTGGACACATAAAGGTTAATTGGATATAGCTTGGGTGGTAAGGGGGAAGAAATGTTATCCTCCTCACTTGGATAATTCAAACCCTAATTGTGATATTCTCTTCATGAGTTAATTGTTGTTAAGGTTGTGAGCCATGAGGAATATCTTACCCTTGCTTACGAGTTGAAGGATGGAATGCTTTCTTACATGTAAGAAATAAAATACTTGCACACATAGTAAAATTGCACATACCTTTCAAAAGGAACTACTACAATACATGGCTATAGCATTGCATTGCAATGTAATTTTCTTGTGAAAAAAATGAAGTTTGCATGACGAAGAACATGACGTACACAAGGATGTTTCCATTTGCATTGATTTTGTGTTGTGGCATGCCTTTTTTTCTTTGTTGTTTCTAATGTGCACTTCTTGAGGCGTCATTTTAGCAATGAAAATTATGATGTAGGAATTGGTATGCATCAAATTTGTCTTATTTGCGTCATTTTTTTAACAACTTTGCATCGGGCTTGCACCAAAAACAAGTTTTTTATGTCATTTTAGAGTCATTATGTGTCATATTAGCATCATTATGATTCCTATTAACATCATTCTAGTGACATAGTTTAGTCTATTAACATCATATTAGTGTCAAAATATAGAACTTTTGCATCGTATTTGCATCTCCCAAGCATCATATTACTTCATTTTTGCATCGTTTTAGTGTCAATTTTACAACGTAATTATCTATTTAGCATCATAATTGTCTCATATTGAAATCATTTTGCATCGCATTAGTACCACATATTGTATTAGTGTCACAATTAGATCATTTAGTGTCAAAATTGTATTAGTGATGATTTTATTATTATTGATGATTTAATTAATGATTCTTATTATTAACAATTTAATTATTATTAAGTATGCAATTATTTTTATTAATTTGAATATTATTAATTATTTAACTATTTTTATTATTGTTATTATTATTATTATTTTGTAGTTGTTACTTTTATAACATTTAAACATTGATTAGATTGTTGACTAGTATTGTTTCACAATGTAAAAGTCGTGAGAACAAAATCCATGTATATATAAATGCACCAACCCACTACCATTCAATTAATTTCACGACATTATTAGAGAAAAAAACCATGTATCTATAAACACTATTTTGAAATTTTACTGCACTAACGATAAATCAATTTCACACCATGGAAGCAAAAAAAACATGTATATAGAAACAATGTCTGTTGGATTCAAACTCCAGACTGTATTGATTGCTCCATAAATAAGTCCTTTAGAGTCATTGCCTTTTATTCAACAAATAATCAATTTGATGCTACTAAAACTCCATTCCAACCATTCTATTGCAGATGGCCAACTAAAGGGCCAAAAAAATATCAAGTCACCCTCGAAAATTTTACTAAAAATGATCATTTTTTGGGAAAACGAAGCCCCGAGATATAAGATCTGAGTGCTCCTAACATAGAGAAAACATAATAATATATTCGAAATTGTGATCTTCTAGTGAAAAGGGTCCATGATATATGTGTGATAAAGATCTAAGGCCATGATCCATGTGATGTATGAATCGCTAGAAAAAATGTAGTTTGGAGATTGACAATATCACAATCTAAAGTAGAGGCAAAAATATGCAACAAAAAAAAAGAAATTAAAATGCACCTACAAAGTTAGGGATTAGTAGATATAGACATGGCATGAACAATATCTTTCCACCTTGTTGAAAAGGGAACCCACAATGCTAGATATACTGCACTTGGTTCTCTAGGCTACAAACTCTATCCACAATGTTAAAAATGTGTTGAAATACACCATACACACTTGTGATATTCTTGCCAATGAAACATAGGCACTCACAAGAGTAGCGATGGCCCTAGATAAGCATAGACTGCACACAAAAAATAATGTCTACAAATGCCAAAAAAAGGTGGTGGAATAAATTAAGTTGTATATGCTCACACACAAACAAGTAGGGTAGTGTTATCCCTAAAGTTTGCACTAGACTGCTATAGGGTAAATCTAGGGAACCTCAGTTATTGCAATGGTTGTTTGGTTTAGATTATGAATCATGTAGTTTGGGTAGGTTGAAAGGTAATAGGTCTGGTCATGATCTTTCAATTAAGTTTGAATAATTAGCAAGATTTCATTTAGTCAAAAGCATTCACACTTATTGAACATATAAATAATAGTTTGGATATAGGAGAAGAAAAAAAAGAAACCAAAGAACACAAGTGAACAATATGTTTACTTATTTTAATAATATTTTCAGATCCAAAATAATATCTTAAACCTGAAACGAGTTTTCAAATGCAACTTTCTAGAAAACATATAATTTAACACTGAATCAAGAATAAATTAATGCTTCACAACAATTTCCATTGCATTCAAATAAGACAAGCAAAAATGAGATACAAAGGTTGACAATCTGACCATTAGGATGTTTGATTCCTTAAGTACAAAATTTTGTAGGCATGAAGCTCCTTTACAATTTCATAGACCTAATCCTTCTTTTCCACACCAAAAAATGAACCCCCACCCTTTTTGCATTTCAAATGATAGTTTAAATATAATAATTTATTCCATAGGTTGTTACAAGATTTTAGGAATTAAGAGTAGATCAATAGATTAAATCTGGAAATATCTACAAGATATCTGGAATTGCTGAAGTAAATCTTTGTTCCAATCTCAACAAAATTATTCGATGCCCGATTTGGAGATAACACAAATCTCTTTGATTCTAGAAGATTTGTGTCCTTGTAGTGCTCAATGATTGTTGAATTCAAATGCCCTTGAATCTGGTTAACTGTCACATGTATTCAAACCTGGAACTAATTTTTGACTTGCTGTTTTTTAGGAGACAAAAATTCTAAAAACGTAAGGTTCAAAGATCCACCTATAGCTCCTAGATGGTTCATTATTTCAGGAAACAACCCACGTGTGACCTAATTTGGCCCATCCCTGAAAAAAATCATGTTTCAGATTTTTGAAATATAGCCTTATTTGCTTAGAAATCATGTCCAAGTTTAGCCTCTAAAACAGTGATTTCCAGAATTTTCTGACAACGCTTAGATTTTTTGTAACATATTTCAAATTCAACTAGTGTACTGACTAAAACCATTGCTTTATCTCTCGAACTACTATAACTAGGAGGTTTAATTTGGGGTTGCACAAAAGGTAATTGAGACTTCATCATGAACAACATAGTAGACGACTAACATAATTGTTGTCAACATCCCAAGAGAAATAATACCAATGGAAACAACTTCTGAATAATTATAAACTCATTGCATTCAATGCTTCTTGTCGCCTCAGAGAAATTACTTCAACGGGTCATGATTTAGTTGAAGAATGCTAATAATTTTTGTCACTGTGTTAGAGAAGTTAGCCTTAGAAGGATCGATAATGAATACCATGACAATTTTGTGTTTGGTTGATCGTTGTGAGTACTCCTCCTCGACATTTTAGAGCTCTGTATCTCTAACCTGGACTAGTAATCTATATTTAAGATCGAGCAAGCACTCTTGAAAAACATTTTTTAACTTACAATATGTTTAGCAAACCTTTTCTTTCATGTACCTTGCATCACGACCTTGACTGTTGAAGATTCAATGAAAGATCATCACTTTTGCATTGCTTTATTTGTTGGAGAGATGACCTTCATCCAATGAAGTGAGTGATGCCTCTATGCTTCTGAATTAATTATGCATCCATTAGTATACCTTATATAATATTCCTAATATGATTTAGTGCATTGAGAATTTATATATGCATGAAAAAGCACATATTGCCTCTGAATTTAAAAACCCAAGCTTGGAACCTAGCGCTCTTGTGAGCATGTTAGTTGAGATTTAAACTCTCCACGTGGCTTATTCATTTAACACTTGGGATTCTATTGGAAATTGGATGAATGAAATCATAATAATTGATGATATCTCTGAGTATGCAAATCAAAGTGGAAACATCTTGTCCTTTTCGTGATTTCAAATTATGTCGTACTAACATCAACGACCTTTGATGAGATAAGGATTTGATTTGAAGTTTTGGAATGATTACAAAAAGCACCAAATATTGCAACACACCTTTAAACACGTGTTGTTGAAATGTACCCATTTTTGCAGTGCATATCTAGTAATGATGTTATTTTTGCACTAAAAAAGCCACACACTTTCTGCAACAGATAAAATCTAACCTCAAAAATTTATGAAAGCCTGGAGATTAATCAAACCATCCATAACATGATCATATGAATCTTATGTAGTCATTTAAAACATGCCTTATTCAAAACAATAAAAATTAATGCAAATCAAAGAAAAGCAAACCAAAGGTGAACAAAACATAGAAAGGGATAGACCATATAGGTAGGATTAGTTTTGAAAAAGGCTTATGGATTGATAGGATAGACTTAATAAAGAGGAGCATATAAGTATATAGGTTTAGGTACTAACATTGGCTCGACTCGGGGATGATGTCCTCCCTATGAGGCATCAAGAATTGCAGAATCTGTACCTTCAATTTTTCTTCCCTTTCACCATCCACACTGAATCTGCTTCTAGTAAAACTATTTTGTTCATCCTTGTTGAATTAAACGACACTGGAAATACTATAAAATCATTTGTAAAAATAATGAAATCACACACAATCTGATCAAATCAATCACACTTCATGAAAGTGCCTTCCATTGGGCCATGGATTCTTATTATTTATAATATATTGCAATCCAACTGAAGTTGAAAATCAAATTCGCTGAAAACAAACTGAAAACTGAACCAATCTGAAAATTAAGTGCTCATAAGTGAGCTTATTCTCCACACCTCCTACTCTAATCAACTGAATCCAACTTGATCATGTATACACAAATTTCCAAAGCAACCAAGTAAGCATTTGATCAACCGATTGAACCATTCCTTGATCTTTCATCAAAAATAATTTTTTTTTTTGAAGAATAATAACCCATAATGAAACTCGAATCCATATTCATGATATGTTGAAAAACTGATTTCACTTACTGATTCCAAGAACTATACAAAATGATCTTTATATTCAGGGGAAATGCTTTCCAAAGCATCCATAATGTGATCAATCAGGTCTGCATAGCTGATCTTTATATCTCCTTGATCTATCTTATTAATAAGACAAGGTTCTCCTATTGTGCCTCAAAGAAAAAGAAAATGATATGATATCTTTGTCTACTAATCCTTTCTTATTATTCATTAGAGGTGTACTATTAGGATCATGAGAAAGAATTACCTATGTGTTGACCTTTCCATATTCAATGTTCACGGGCTCTCTGTTGCAAAAGTCAATACATGTTAATGTAAAAGTCTGCTCTTCTTTTGAACCATAACTATCATAAACTGGATTAGATTTTTCATGAAACATGAGTTCACTGTTCTCATGAAATCGTTGATCGGAGTTTTCAGAAAAGTAAAATACTTCTAGTTGTCCATGAAATTTATCATCATCTTTGACATTAATATCATTGTATTCATCATAAATTGGTGAGTCAAAAACCCATGTATCTCCAACATTGCTAATTTGAAGAATTTTTTCATTAGTAAATTCATTTTCCTCAAACTCTGAGTCATAGTTGTCATATATTACTTCACTGTTTTCATGAGGCTACTGGAAATGAATATTTTCTCGTAAATAAGATATTGTGGATTTTTGTAATTCGTCATCATAAGCTAGTGTATCATTGCATATTTCTGAACATGGAAATCTTGAAATCTACCCTTTTGACTCTTGCATATCATTATCAACAACATATTTATCATCAAAACAAACATCTTGAAAATATTCCTTCTTGATAGAAGAATTGGAAAAAGATTCACATGGTTCCTTCTCCATTCCTTCGATAGTAACATTTCTTTCATCCTCACAATCAAAATAAAAAATTTCTGCATGTTGAATGTATGCTTTAAATTCGTCACAACAATTTTCAAAAAGAGATTCAATTGAAAAATACCTTTTATAATGCTCATGAAACGCTGCATGAAACTCTTTTAAAGAAGATATACTCAAGGAGGGAAGAGATTGGTACCATTTTCGTGCATCACCTTCTAGTGTATACATGAATAGATTCATCAACACACCCTCATAATGAATATTCATTTGATGCATATGTTCATGAAATTCCAACAAGTGCTCTGTAGGATTATCATCCTCAACTTCTTTAAATTTAGCAAGGAAACCTTTCCATTCATCTAAATGAGGCACTGGATTTGGATAACTAGGAACATCAGAAAAATAAAATGGAGCAAACCTCGCAGCTATTATATCATTCAACCGAGAATCAAATGATTTTGACATTATGAACCAATAGAACCAATGATGGATTCTTCAGTCATGGAGTCGCAAGGTAAATGATCGCAACCACTTCTGTCACCAATCCTTGTTCACCATCAAGAAATAGCTATATTTGTTGTCGTACACCCAGGGAATGAGGTCTTCGTTCCTCCATCCCTAGAAACGATGCCAAAATATGTTATCCGTAAATTTTTCACTAGACTGTTATAGGGAAAATCTAGGGCACCTCAATTATTGCAATGGTTGTTTGGTTTATATTATCGATCATGTAGTTTGGGTAAGTTAAAGGTAATAGGTATGGTCACGATCTTTCATTTAAGTTTGAATAATTATCAACATTTCATTTAGTCAAGGGCGTTCAAACTGATCGAACATATAAATAACAATTTGGATATAGGAGAAGAAAAATAAGAAAACAAAGAACACAAGTGAAGAATCCGTTTATTTATGTTAAGAAGATTTTTAGATCCAAAATAATATCTTAAACCTGAAATGATCATTTAAATGCAACTTTCTAGAAAACAGGTAATTTAACACCGAATCAAGAAGAAATTAATGCTTCACAACAATTTCCATTGCATTCAAATAAGACAAGAAAAAATGAGATACAAAGGTTGACAATATGACCATCAGGATGTTTGATTCCTTAAGTACAAAATTTTGCAGGCATGAAGCTCCTTTACAATTTCATAGACCTAATCCTTTTTTTCCACACCAAAAATTGAACTCCCGCCCTTTTTACATTTCAAATGATAGTTTAAATAAAAGAATTGCTTCCACATGTTGTTACAAGATTTTAGGAATTAAAAGTATATCAATAGATTAAATATGCAAATATCTGCAAGATATTTGGAATGGATGAAGTAAATATTTGTTCTAATCTCAACATAATTATTCAATTCCTGCTTTGGAGATAACACAAATCTCTTTGAATCTGGAAGATTCATGCCCTTGTAGTGCTCAATGACTGTTAAATTTGAATTCCCTTGAATCTGGTTGACTGCCACATGTATTCAAACCTAGGACTAATCTTTGACCTGCTAAATTTTAGGAGACAAAAATTATGGAAAAATAAGGTTTAAAGATCCACCTGTAGCTCCTAGATGGTTCATTATTTCGGGAAACATCCTTCTTGTCACCTAATTTGACCCATCCCTGAAAAAACCCATGTTTCAGATTTTTGAAATCCAATCTTATTTGCTCGAAAATCGTGCCTGAGTTTAGCCTCTAAAACAATGATTTCCAGAACTTTCCAGTAGCGCTTAGCTTTTTTGTAACAGATTTGAAATTCGACTGGTGTACTGACTAGAACCTCTGCTTTAGCTCTTAAACTACTATAACTGAGAGGTTTGATTTGGGGTTTCACAAAAGGTAACTGAGGCTTCAATATGAACAACATAGTAGACCACTAATAGAACCATTATCAACATCCTAAGAGTAATAATACCAATGGAAACAACTTCTGAATAATTATAAAGCTCATTGCATTAAAAGATTCTTGTCACCCCAGAAAAAATACTTCAACGAATCATGATTTAGTCAAATAATGCTAATAATTTTTGTCATTGTGACAGAGAAATCATCCTTATTAGGCTTGAGAGTGAATACCATGACAATTTTGTGTTTGGTTGATCATTGTGAGTACTCCTCCTCGACATTTTAGAACTCTGTATCTCTAACCTGGACTAGTAATCTATATTCAATATCGAGAAAGCACTCCTTGAAAAACAATTTGAGCTTACAATATGTTTAGCAAACCTCTAGTTTCATGTACCCCGCATCACGACCTTGAACATTGAAGATTCAATGAAATATCATCATTTTTGCATTGCTTTATTTGCTAGAGAGATGACCTTCATCCAATTAAGTGAGCGTTTTCTCTCTTCTTTTGAATTCATTATGCACACATTCGTATACCTTATATAATATTCCTGATATGCTTCAGTGCCTTGATAATTTCTATATGCATGGAAAACCCCATATTGCCTCTGAATATAAAAACCCAAGCTTGGCACCCAAAGCTTATGTGAGCATGTCAGTTGGCATTTAAACTCTCCATGTGGATTATTCATTTAACACTTGGAACTCTATTGGTAATTGGATGAATGAAATCATAATAATTGATGAGATCTTTGAGATGCCAATTAGAGCGGAAACATCTTGTCCTTTTTGC
The DNA here is from genome assembly GCA_009831015.1 of Picea engelmannii. Lineage (NCBI taxonomy): Eukaryota > Viridiplantae > Streptophyta > Pinopsida > Pinales > Pinaceae > Picea > Picea engelmannii. Next base: position 1,142,774 of record ML776608.1, read on the forward strand.
GATTTCAAATTATGTCATACTAACACCATTTCCCTTTGATGAGACAAGGCTTTGATTTGAATTTTTGGAATGATTATAGAAAGCGTTGAATATTGCAACACATCTTTAAACATGTG
>ML776608.1:1148624-1180101 GCA_009831015.1 Picea engelmannii
TTTCTTGTCAAAGTTTGTGCATTTATACACATGCCATTATTATATTCTTCACGTAGCTCTTGAAAACTTTCAAGTTCCTAAAGAATAAACACATAAATTTGTAGTTAAATAAAGTTTTTCTAGTGATGTAATAGATGCATAGAATGTGTTGTAGTTTATATATATACTTGGACACATAAAGGTTAATTGGATATAGCTTGGGTGGTAAGGGGGAAGAAATGTTATCCTCCTCACTTGGATAATTCAAACCCTAATTGTGATATTCTCTTCATGAGTTAATTGTTGTTAAGGTTGTGAGCCATGAGGAATATCTTACCCTTGCTTACGAGTTGAAGGATGGAATGCTTTCTTACATGTAAGAAATAAAATACTTGCACACATAGTAAAATTGCACATACCTTTCAAAAGGAACTACTACAATACATGGCTATAGCATTGCATTGCAATGTAATTTTCTTGTGAAAAAAATGAAGTTTGCATGACGAAGAACATGACGTACACAAGGATGTTTCCATTTGCATTGATTTTGTGTTGTGGCATGCCTTTTTTTCTTTGTTGTTTCTAATGTGCACTTCTTGAGGCGTCATTTTAGCAATGAAAATTATGATGTAGGAATTGGTATGCATCAAATTTGTCTTATTTGCGTCATTTTTTTAACAACTTTGCATCGGGCTTGCACCAAAAACAAGTTTTTTATGTCATTTTAGAGTCATTATGTGTCATATTAGCATCATTATGATTCCTATTAACATCATTCTAGTGACATAGTTTAGTCTATTAACATCATATTAGTGTCAAAATATAGAACTTTTGCATCGTATTTGCATCTCCCAAGCATCATATTACTTCATTTTTGCATCGTTTTAGTGTCAATTTTACAACGTAATTATCTATTTAGCATCATAATTGTCTCATATTGAAATCATTTTGCATCGCATTAGTACCACATATTGTATTAGTGTCACAATTAGATCATTTAGTGTCAAAATTGTATTAGTGATGATTTTATTATTATTGATGATTTAATTAATGATTCTTATTATTAACAATTTAATTATTATTAAGTATGCAATTATTTTTATTAATTTGAATATTATTAATTATTTAACTATTTTTATTATTGTTATTATTATTATTATTTTGTAGTTGTTACTTTTATAACATTTAAACATTGATTAGATTGTTGACTAGTATTGTTTCACAATGTAAAAGTCGTGAGAACAAAATCCATGTATATATAAATGCACCAACCCACTACCATTCAATTAATTTCACGACATTATTAGAGAAAAAAACCATGTATCTATAAACACTATTTTGAAATTTTACTGCACTAACGATAAATCAATTTCACACCATGGAAGCAAAAAAAACATGTATATAGAAACAATGTCTGTTGGATTCAAACTCCAGACTGTATTGATTGCTCCATAAATAAGTCCTTTAGAGTCATTGCCTTTTATTCAACAAATAATCAATTTGATGCTACTAAAACTCCATTCCAACCATTCTATTGCAGATGGCCAACTAAAGGGCCAAAAAAATATCAAGTCACCCTCGAAAATTTTACTAAAAATGATCATTTTTTGGGAAAACGAAGCCCCGAGATATAAGATCTGAGTGCTCCTAACATAGAGAAAACATAATAATATATTCGAAATTGTGATCTTCTAGTGAAAAGGGTCCATGATATATGTGTGATAAAGATCTAAGGCCATGATCCATGTGATGTATGAATCGCTAGAAAAAATGTAGTTTGGAGATTGACAATATCACAATCTAAAGTAGAGGCAAAAATATGCAACAAAAAAAAAGAAATTAAAATGCACCTACAAAGTTAGGGATTAGTAGATATAGACATGGCATGAACAATATCTTTCCACCTTGTTGAAAAGGGAACCCACAATGCTAGATATACTGCACTTGGTTCTCTAGGCTACAAACTCTATCCACAATGTTAAAAATGTGTTGAAATACACCATACACACTTGTGATATTCTTGCCAATGAAACATAGGCACTCACAAGAGTAGCGATGGCCCTAGATAAGCATAGACTGCACACAAAAAATAATGTCTACAAATGCCAAAAAAAGGTGGTGGAATAAATTAAGTTGTATATGCTCACACACAAACAAGTAGGGTAGTGTTATCCCTAAAGTTTGCACTAGACTGCTATAGGGTAAATCTAGGGAACCTCAGTTATTGCAATGGTTGTTTGGTTTAGATTATGAATCATGTAGTTTGGGTAGGTTGAAAGGTAATAGGTCTGGTCATGATCTTTCAATTAAGTTTGAATAATTAGCAAGATTTCATTTAGTCAAAAGCATTCACACTTATTGAACATATAAATAATAGTTTGGATATAGGAGAAGAAAAAAAAGAAACCAAAGAACACAAGTGAACAATATGTTTACTTATTTTAATAATATTTTCAGATCCAAAATAATATCTTAAACCTGAAACGAGTTTTCAAATGCAACTTTCTAGAAAACATATAATTTAACACTGAATCAAGAATAAATTAATGCTTCACAACAATTTCCATTGCATTCAAATAAGACAAGCAAAAATGAGATACAAAGGTTGACAATCTGACCATTAGGATGTTTGATTCCTTAAGTACAAAATTTTGTAGGCATGAAGCTCCTTTACAATTTCATAGACCTAATCCTTCTTTTCCACACCAAAAAATGAACCCCCACCCTTTTTGCATTTCAAATGATAGTTTAAATATAATAATTTATTCCATAGGTTGTTACAAGATTTTAGGAATTAAGAGTAGATCAATAGATTAAATCTGGAAATATCTACAAGATATCTGGAATTGCTGAAGTAAATCTTTGTTCCAATCTCAACAAAATTATTCGATGCCCGATTTGGAGATAACACAAATCTCTTTGATTCTAGAAGATTTGTGTCCTTGTAGTGCTCAATGATTGTTGAATTCAAATGCCCTTGAATCTGGTTAACTGTCACATGTATTCAAACCTGGAACTAATTTTTGACTTGCTGTTTTTTAGGAGACAAAAATTCTAAAAACGTAAGGTTCAAAGATCCACCTATAGCTCCTAGATGGTTCATTATTTCAGGAAACAACCCACGTGTGACCTAATTTGGCCCATCCCTGAAAAAAATCATGTTTCAGATTTTTGAAATATAGCCTTATTTGCTTAGAAATCATGTCCAAGTTTAGCCTCTAAAACAGTGATTTCCAGAATTTTCTGACAACGCTTAGATTTTTTGTAACATATTTCAAATTCAACTAGTGTACTGACTAAAACCATTGCTTTATCTCTCGAACTACTATAACTAGGAGGTTTAATTTGGGGTTGCACAAAAGGTAATTGAGACTTCATCATGAACAACATAGTAGACGACTAACATAATTGTTGTCAACATCCCAAGAGAAATAATACCAATGGAAACAACTTCTGAATAATTATAAACTCATTGCATTCAATGCTTCTTGTCGCCTCAGAGAAATTACTTCAACGGGTCATGATTTAGTTGAAGAATGCTAATAATTTTTGTCACTGTGTTAGAGAAGTTAGCCTTAGAAGGATCGATAATGAATACCATGACAATTTTGTGTTTGGTTGATCGTTGTGAGTACTCCTCCTCGACATTTTAGAGCTCTGTATCTCTAACCTGGACTAGTAATCTATATTTAAGATCGAGCAAGCACTCTTGAAAAACATTTTTTAACTTACAATATGTTTAGCAAACCTTTTCTTTCATGTACCTTGCATCACGACCTTGACTGTTGAAGATTCAATGAAAGATCATCACTTTTGCATTGCTTTATTTGTTGGAGAGATGACCTTCATCCAATGAAGTGAGTGATGCCTCTATGCTTCTGAATTAATTATGCATCCATTAGTATACCTTATATAATATTCCTAATATGATTTAGTGCATTGAGAATTTATATATGCATGAAAAAGCACATATTGCCTCTGAATTTAAAAACCCAAGCTTGGAACCTAGCGCTCTTGTGAGCATGTTAGTTGAGATTTAAACTCTCCACGTGGCTTATTCATTTAACACTTGGGATTCTATTGGAAATTGGATGAATGAAATCATAATAATTGATGATATCTCTGAGTATGCAAATCAAAGTGGAAACATCTTGTCCTTTTCGTGATTTCAAATTATGTCGTACTAACATCAACGACCTTTGATGAGATAAGGATTTGATTTGAAGTTTTGGAATGATTACAAAAAGCACCAAATATTGCAACACACCTTTAAACACGTGTTGTTGAAATGTACCCATTTTTGCAGTGCATATCTAGTAATGATGTTATTTTTGCACTAAAAAAGCCACACACTTTCTGCAACAGATAAAATCTAACCTCAAAAATTTATGAAAGCCTGGAGATTAATCAAACCATCCATAACATGATCATATGAATCTTATGTAGTCATTTAAAACATGCCTTATTCAAAACAATAAAAATTAATGCAAATCAAAGAAAAGCAAACCAAAGGTGAACAAAACATAGAAAGGGATAGACCATATAGGTAGGATTAGTTTTGAAAAAGGCTTATGGATTGATAGGATAGACTTAATAAAGAGGAGCATATAAGTATATAGGTTTAGGTACTAACATTGGCTCGACTCGGGGATGATGTCCTCCCTATGAGGCATCAAGAATTGCAGAATCTGTACCTTCAATTTTTCTTCCCTTTCACCATCCACACTGAATCTGCTTCTAGTAAAACTATTTTGTTCATCCTTGTTGAATTAAACGACACTGGAAATACTATAAAATCATTTGTAAAAATAATGAAATCACACACAATCTGATCAAATCAATCACACTTCATGAAAGTGCCTTCCATTGGGCCATGGATTCTTATTATTTATAATATATTGCAATCCAACTGAAGTTGAAAATCAAATTCGCTGAAAACAAACTGAAAACTGAACCAATCTGAAAATTAAGTGCTCATAAGTGAGCTTATTCTCCACACCTCCTACTCTAATCAACTGAATCCAACTTGATCATGTATACACAAATTTCCAAAGCAACCAAGTAAGCATTTGATCAACCGATTGAACCATTCCTTGATCTTTCATCAAAAATAATTTTTTTTTTTGAAGAATAATAACCCATAATGAAACTCGAATCCATATTCATGATATGTTGAAAAACTGATTTCACTTACTGATTCCAAGAACTATACAAAATGATCTTTATATTCAGGGGAAATGCTTTCCAAAGCATCCATAATGTGATCAATCAGGTCTGCATAGCTGATCTTTATATCTCCTTGATCTATCTTATTAATAAGACAAGGTTCTCCTATTGTGCCTCAAAGAAAAAGAAAATGATATGATATCTTTGTCTACTAATCCTTTCTTATTATTCATTAGAGGTGTACTATTAGGATCATGAGAAAGAATTACCTATGTGTTGACCTTTCCATATTCAATGTTCACGGGCTCTCTGTTGCAAAAGTCAATACATGTTAATGTAAAAGTCTGCTCTTCTTTTGAACCATAACTATCATAAACTGGATTAGATTTTTCATGAAACATGAGTTCACTGTTCTCATGAAATCGTTGATCGGAGTTTTCAGAAAAGTAAAATACTTCTAGTTGTCCATGAAATTTATCATCATCTTTGACATTAATATCATTGTATTCATCATAAATTGGTGAGTCAAAAACCCATGTATCTCCAACATTGCTAATTTGAAGAATTTTTTCATTAGTAAATTCATTTTCCTCAAACTCTGAGTCATAGTTGTCATATATTACTTCACTGTTTTCATGAGGCTACTGGAAATGAATATTTTCTCGTAAATAAGATATTGTGGATTTTTGTAATTCGTCATCATAAGCTAGTGTATCATTGCATATTTCTGAACATGGAAATCTTGAAATCTACCCTTTTGACTCTTGCATATCATTATCAACAACATATTTATCATCAAAACAAACATCTTGAAAATATTCCTTCTTGATAGAAGAATTGGAAAAAGATTCACATGGTTCCTTCTCCATTCCTTCGATAGTAACATTTCTTTCATCCTCACAATCAAAATAAAAAATTTCTGCATGTTGAATGTATGCTTTAAATTCGTCACAACAATTTTCAAAAAGAGATTCAATTGAAAAATACCTTTTATAATGCTCATGAAACGCTGCATGAAACTCTTTTAAAGAAGATATACTCAAGGAGGGAAGAGATTGGTACCATTTTCGTGCATCACCTTCTAGTGTATACATGAATAGATTCATCAACACACCCTCATAATGAATATTCATTTGATGCATATGTTCATGAAATTCCAACAAGTGCTCTGTAGGATTATCATCCTCAACTTCTTTAAATTTAGCAAGGAAACCTTTCCATTCATCTAAATGAGGCACTGGATTTGGATAACTAGGAACATCAGAAAAATAAAATGGAGCAAACCTCGCAGCTATTATATCATTCAACCGAGAATCAAATGATTTTGACATTATGAACCAATAGAACCAATGATGGATTCTTCAGTCATGGAGTCGCAAGGTAAATGATCGCAACCACTTCTGTCACCAATCCTTGTTCACCATCAAGAAATAGCTATATTTGTTGTCGTACACCCAGGGAATGAGGTCTTCGTTCCTCCATCCCTAGAAACGATGCCAAAATATGTTATCCGTAAATTTTTCACTAGACTGTTATAGGGAAAATCTAGGGCACCTCAATTATTGCAATGGTTGTTTGGTTTATATTATCGATCATGTAGTTTGGGTAAGTTAAAGGTAATAGGTATGGTCACGATCTTTCATTTAAGTTTGAATAATTATCAACATTTCATTTAGTCAAGGGCGTTCAAACTGATCGAACATATAAATAACAATTTGGATATAGGAGAAGAAAAATAAGAAAACAAAGAACACAAGTGAAGAATCCGTTTATTTATGTTAAGAAGATTTTTAGATCCAAAATAATATCTTAAACCTGAAATGATCATTTAAATGCAACTTTCTAGAAAACAGGTAATTTAACACCGAATCAAGAAGAAATTAATGCTTCACAACAATTTCCATTGCATTCAAATAAGACAAGAAAAAATGAGATACAAAGGTTGACAATATGACCATCAGGATGTTTGATTCCTTAAGTACAAAATTTTGCAGGCATGAAGCTCCTTTACAATTTCATAGACCTAATCCTTTTTTTCCACACCAAAAATTGAACTCCCGCCCTTTTTACATTTCAAATGATAGTTTAAATAAAAGAATTGCTTCCACATGTTGTTACAAGATTTTAGGAATTAAAAGTATATCAATAGATTAAATATGCAAATATCTGCAAGATATTTGGAATGGATGAAGTAAATATTTGTTCTAATCTCAACATAATTATTCAATTCCTGCTTTGGAGATAACACAAATCTCTTTGAATCTGGAAGATTCATGCCCTTGTAGTGCTCAATGACTGTTAAATTTGAATTCCCTTGAATCTGGTTGACTGCCACATGTATTCAAACCTAGGACTAATCTTTGACCTGCTAAATTTTAGGAGACAAAAATTATGGAAAAATAAGGTTTAAAGATCCACCTGTAGCTCCTAGATGGTTCATTATTTCGGGAAACATCCTTCTTGTCACCTAATTTGACCCATCCCTGAAAAAACCCATGTTTCAGATTTTTGAAATCCAATCTTATTTGCTCGAAAATCGTGCCTGAGTTTAGCCTCTAAAACAATGATTTCCAGAACTTTCCAGTAGCGCTTAGCTTTTTTGTAACAGATTTGAAATTCGACTGGTGTACTGACTAGAACCTCTGCTTTAGCTCTTAAACTACTATAACTGAGAGGTTTGATTTGGGGTTTCACAAAAGGTAACTGAGGCTTCAATATGAACAACATAGTAGACCACTAATAGAACCATTATCAACATCCTAAGAGTAATAATACCAATGGAAACAACTTCTGAATAATTATAAAGCTCATTGCATTAAAAGATTCTTGTCACCCCAGAAAAAATACTTCAACGAATCATGATTTAGTCAAATAATGCTAATAATTTTTGTCATTGTGACAGAGAAATCATCCTTATTAGGCTTGAGAGTGAATACCATGACAATTTTGTGTTTGGTTGATCATTGTGAGTACTCCTCCTCGACATTTTAGAACTCTGTATCTCTAACCTGGACTAGTAATCTATATTCAATATCGAGAAAGCACTCCTTGAAAAACAATTTGAGCTTACAATATGTTTAGCAAACCTCTAGTTTCATGTACCCCGCATCACGACCTTGAACATTGAAGATTCAATGAAATATCATCATTTTTGCATTGCTTTATTTGCTAGAGAGATGACCTTCATCCAATTAAGTGAGCGTTTTCTCTCTTCTTTTGAATTCATTATGCACACATTCGTATACCTTATATAATATTCCTGATATGCTTCAGTGCCTTGATAATTTCTATATGCATGGAAAACCCCATATTGCCTCTGAATATAAAAACCCAAGCTTGGCACCCAAAGCTTATGTGAGCATGTCAGTTGGCATTTAAACTCTCCATGTGGATTATTCATTTAACACTTGGAACTCTATTGGTAATTGGATGAATGAAATCATAATAATTGATGAGATCTTTGAGATGCCAATTAGAGCGGAAACATCTTGTCCTTTTTGCGATTTCAAATTATGTCATACTAACACCATTTCCCTTTGATGAGACAAGGCTTTGATTTGAATTTTTGGAATGATTATAGAAAGCGTTGAATATTGCAACACATCTTTAAACATGTGAGGTTGAAATGTACCCATTTTTGCATTGCATATCTAGCAATGATGTTATTTTTGTGCTACATAAACCACACTCTTTCTGCAACAGATAAAATCTAACTTCCCAAATTTAAGAAATCCCGAAGATTAATCAAACCATCCATAATATGATTATATGAATACTATTTAGTCATTTAAAACATGCCTTATTCAAAACAATAAAAAATAATGCAAAGCAAAGAAAATAAAACCAAAGGTGAACACAACATAGAAAAGTATAGACTAGATAGGTAGGATTAGTTTTGAAAAAGGCTTATGGATTGATAGGCTAGACTTAATAAAGAGGAGCATATAAGTATACAAGTTTAGGTGCTAAAAGGTAGGAAGCACTTACTTTGATACCATGTAAAAATACAGGTCTAACTCGGATCATAAATGAGCTTAGACTCCATAGAACAAAACAACAAATGTATATGTGTTCTTTGTCATTCAAGACAAGGGGATACTCATTATATATACCAACAGGAAGAGGCCCAACATTAGCAAAGGACATTTGTGACAAATGGGCATATAAGGATGCCTACATGAGCTTATAAGGATTCCTACATGAGCTTACAACTAATACTAGTTGGTTGCCTTGGAAAATAACACTAATGTTATACTCATGTTAAAACAATGTAATTTGTAGGTGACAAGTGCTCCCAAATTCCGACACACTACCACTTACCAAACTTCCTCTCTACCTTAAAAAGGGTTATAATATTGGGTGGGGAAATCTTTGTCTCTCAATAAATAAGTAGATAGTCACATGGATACAAGTACACACCAGAGCATGAAACTCAATATCACTTAAACAATGTGTATTGTTGAGAAGAAGAAACATTTGGATGCCCACATGCTAATGACATCTCAAGTGGTCAATGTGGAGATCTGTGCCTTCAAAATCTGTAAAATGTGTATTTTATTTTCATTATTTTCTATACGGTTTATTTAAGAAATGATAAGTTACCAAAAATTATCACCCTCGTGTGCATGTCAAAGAAATACAATGCCATGCCTTTCATTAATACATATGTAAAAAATAACTATCAGTATATGCTATGTATGCCATGGAAAATAAAAGAACAATTTGCTATTAAATATTATAATTTTTTTTGTAATAACATATAAATACAATTATGTAATCATATTATCTCTTCACATATAATCTTTATGATGGATTACATTAGTTTGGTTCAAAACGTCGAGTTAAAAAATGAATGTGTTCTTTCTGAACGATTTTATAAACATTGATGTTAATTGCAAAAGTCTTAGATCAGAAATTTTCTATTTCTTAATATCCTTATTTTTTTTAAGGAAAACCTCGTGGGGAAATTTAAGGGATCGTAAACATTGATATTAACTTCAAAGTCTTAGATATAAAATTTGCTACTATTTTATATCCTACAAAAAATCTTCCTTCCCAATGAAACCTTGGTGAAGAAACCTAAAGGATGCTTCCCCACATTTATGGATGGCATCGATAGTAAACTTGTTGGATTTAGGTTAGTGTGCCTAACCCATAGGGATTTGAACCAAGCACATGTTGACATAGAACTAGGAAAATACCCAACAACATAGATGGAAACCTCTTAAGATAAGCCCTTGTATTGCTTTATATCCTACCTACCATTGGACAACAAAATAATTTGTAAACATTTTAATATCTTAAATAGAAATTCCCATTATTATACCTATGTGTGCATTCTAAGATAGAGGAAAATTGTAGACTTTCAATACTTTGTTTTAGACTTTTAACACCAATTGTTTTCCATTGTTAAAAGTAGCATTAAGGGCAGTTTGATACCTAGTTGTCCTCAATAGATGACCACCATTAAAACTACCATAATTAACATCTTGATTTAATAAATGTTGCCAAATCATTGTAAAAAACCTTGTAGCAATGGTTTAGAACATTGTTGAAAAGGCCCCTTTTTAGCAATGGTTTTTATACAACTGTCCTTATAACTACATACAAAGGCAATTGTAAACCACCTTGGCATGTAATTATAAGTGTGGTTTACGCTAATTCGTCTGGACAACTATAGTTTAAAACCACCCTTGTATGTAGCTATAAGGGTGGTTTCTAAGATACCCTTATAGGTACATAAAAGGGCTGTTTTAAATTGTACCTATCAGGGCGATTTATAATCATTGTTAAAATATTTAGGATGATACTTAATTTTGATTATGGTTGTTTAGAACTGTTCAAAAAATTAATAATAATGGTTAACGACCATTTTTAAATCAAGGGTGAATAGAAATTTGGTAGTGATAGTTATTGAAAAACCATTACAAACAATTTAGACTTTAGTGATACTTTCTTTGAACTACCATTAAAATTGATTACAACAACTTCAATATTTCAATAATTAAGTTCATATTTATATGTGATAATCATATAATGACCATCAAGAAAATTAGTTTTGGTTTTAAAACTAAGTTAAATCCTATTGTCCATCTAAACTTAAACTCACTAACTTTAATACCCCAACTAGTATTCGAGTAAAACATATAACTAACTATCACTACAATAAATTCTACAACAAGCAAATAACTCACATCTCTTAACACAACAAAGATCAGAGGGTGTCAAAGATCCTACTTCTTTGCTTGAGTGGGTCCTATCTATTTGAGGGAGTGTTTTTGAATGCATCTATAACTAGCTACAACTCTTAATTAAACATGGAAACAAATCTAGAACATACACCAAAAAAATGAAATTGAAATGAATTTAGATATCCTTCTTGTCACATACCCACAATGTGCCTACTCGATTCTTGCGATCATCACCTCTTGAGGGTCTGTGGCACCATGATGTTTCTCACTTGTTTTCTCGAAAACACCAAGTATACTTCATCCGAACTATGCCTCTTCACCTAGAGCATACCCATACTCCATTCTAGGCTATCGACGAGTCACACTCCTACTCTAGTGTAACTCTTGTCTACTAAGAAAATTTGTTAACTATCTTAAAACTTAGTCATTTACGTATACATCCATCAAACGAAGAGAACACTTGTGAAACAAACAAGAGACACATAGATTTAGTGTGATCAACACAAACCGTTACTAACACTTGGCTAAGTCTTATTATTACAAAACTATTACAATATGAGAACTACCGACTTGATTTACAACTTGGGTAGAGTCACAAAACTCACCTCACCTCACCAAGACACTCATACACATAATCGTCACACCAAGACTCGTTCGTTGTAACATCTTTCAAAACTTCTAAGGAGCACCCAAAAAGTGCATCCACCACTGACTCACCATCTCTTCTTCGTTGCAAGACTTCACACATACATGTGGTTCTGTCTCCTAGCATGCCTCATTCAAACTTGGAACAAGACTTCCACCAAACTCATCCCAAAAGAATGTTGCCCAAACTCTTTCCATAGAATCACCTCAAGGAAGCACAAGTCCTCCCATGTGGATCAACTTGGCTCCTTGAGGGATCTCACACCTCTTCATCTAAGTCTACCTCATAATCACAGATCTGATCTTGCTCTCTTTGTTGTGCAAATCTTCCTTCCTTGGTTGTGCACCCTTGTTTTCTTATATGGACTTCAAAGGTCACCATCGTGAACTATAATGTCCTTTAGGGGTGTCGCGCCCCTTTGCAAACCCGATCGCCCAAATGAACCCATGTTCTCGTCAACCATCATGTCCCTTAGGACTGACGTACCCCAACCTCTTTGGTGAGCCCCTTCTCTTGGTCTCTTCATACTTGGAGAGGCCCCTTGGTGCATTTGCATGCCCAAAGCACCCACTTGCCCAACTAGTTCAACACTTGGGTGTTGGAGTAACACCAAGTTCCCTTTCCTTGAGGATTTAGGTGAAGGTGTTTGTGCCCTTCTAGCCAAAGACCTTAGATCCTCCCTCACCTCAATTCGTTTTCGTCCCCGACAATATATACAAAATCTATGATTTCCAAGTCTCTACCCAAACTCGTGCCTTCATCGTAACTAAGTTTGTTGGGAACCCCAAGTTTCGTTCCAAACGGAAATGCCGAGTTTCCTTGCAAAGTGGAAAGAAAAGTTTCCAACTGGCACTGCAATCATATGCAACCTATGAAACCATCCACACAACCCTCTATCCAAATTTTTGTGAGACCAATTTGTCTGCTCCAATGGAAGGACGTCTCCTCCCCAACTCTGACTGCAATGCCTAAGTTTCCATTGTCTCGTTGTGATGCTCACACTCTATTCTCTTGTTGTTTCCGCCTCAACCGCTGCTGCAACATCATGAAAAATGTCTAAGTGTTGAATTTCTATGAACTTGTTGTTTCGCCCATACTTCAACCAACTCTTCCATGTCTTCGCACACTATTATAGCCTCTAGTCTTGAACTAGTTGGGTAGCTAGTCCAACCGTCACATCCAATTCTTGAAATGTACATCTCCATGCCTGAACTTAGTCTTTTCTGTTACATCTTCGTCAATTCTCCCAACTCCAAAGACTAAGGAAAGTGTCCACCCTTGCTTCACTATTGTTAATTTCATTTGATCTTTGTCAAGGAGATCCTACACAATGTATATTTGTTGCACTTTTGTAACATCCCCAACCACCCAATATGGGCCACGCCACATAATCTCAACTTCCGTCACTCTGAAACCAATCTGTAACATCCTCGTTACCAAACGGTTATGATACCACAATGTAACACCATCCATCTTACTACTGAACAATTCTATTCCAAAATACATTACGCAATTTCTACTCTTTAACATAGGTCTGTGCAGGAATACATGAGGTAAAACACTCAACCCCAAGGTGAGTCATGCCACACTAAGTTTCTTCTTTTTACACAACTTAAAAATAATGAAAGAAACTCAATACAACTACGCACAAGCATATTGAACACACCACACTATTGTGTGCACAACCATTCTGGTGTCACAGACCAATTTTGATTTTCCGTGTGCACGAGATCTATTTCCCTGCATGCACAAATGAATTCTAGACTCTTGTGCACTCAGGGGCTACTTTTCTGTGCACACGACCATTCAATCTTTTCCTTGGAGACTCATGACCAATATCATAAGGTTAACTTAACATGCAAGACTATCAACATTTGTAATACTCATGCACAAATATAATAATGAATATAAACACCACACTTACGTGTGCAAGAAAAATTAAACAGAATAACAACAATTACTTATATGCAACAACATACAATAATTAAATCCATATTAAACATAGATAATTAAGCACACAACAAATAAGGAAAGCACATAAAGACACTTATCTTTTATGAAAAGTCACCAAATGCACGCAAAAATAAGATGTTCCTCCTAGCCATAGACTATGTTGCTCATATACTTTCACCAACAGGTCACCCTCGAGTTGGGGATTAACTCCAATAGGGAAAAATGGTTCCCATTGCCATCTAAGGTTTGATACTCAACATAATTGCTCAATCCAAGGTGCCACTGCTGCAACTAGTCTACAATATCTCATTCCCCACGCACCTGTTCCACCCAAGGAAGTGTTCCCCTTCTCTTCTCAATAGTCCCTCGACTTCCCCACTTCCTTTCCAAGGTTCCATCAACAAACCGGAAATGAAGTCTCTAAGCCCTGAAACTAATTCCCAACATACTAGGGAACAATTCCCAACAAAAATCTCACCTAGAGAGAATGCTCACGGGCCTAACAACCCATCTCTTCGACAACAAATATCTCATCTAGAGAGATTTCTCATGAGCCTTACAACCCACCTCTTCGACAACAAAACTCTGGTTATAGTACATACAAAACCCCTTACAAGCTTCTCTCTGCAAATAAGGTAATAGTTAGATTTTCCCAGATAGTCCGACCCCTTCTACCCAGGAGAAAATGAAAATACCTCCCAAGAATAAATTCTCCCCTGAAATACACTAAGGCGAGAAATATATATTGCATTCCTTCAAATTGACACTTGTCACCTTCATAAGTAGCTTTAGCCACTTGGTGACTTGTTCCCTACTCTCGGGAACTTAGGATAAACAATTATCCATAACTTACACTTTTCTAGAAATATTAATAAAATATTCCCTAGGACTTAAGTCCCCCCTCGTTTCCCTTTTTCGGAGGAGTTGTTCCCCCGTCTCTTTTCGTCTGATATGTCTACACACAATGATGTGATATTATTAATGTGTGATTTCATTTACATGGATATGTGCATTGGCCTATTTTCATCCCGACTCACCAGCCTCATAACCATATAGGCCCTTCGACCTCAATACATATACATCCACACACAAACACACATAAACCAACTCGATGCACACTTCCAGGTAAACCTTGCACACTTACCCAGGTGCACACAACACTATGGAATGTGCGTACCCTTCCCTTGATGCACAATCTAGTGCACTTACTTAGGTATGCACAACACTATTAAATGTGCACACCCTTTCTTTGATAACAATTCTTCGCGCACTACTCAGGTGTGTGCAGAACCAAAACTTGGTGTCAATGGCTCACCAGCCTATATGTACATTTACATTTACAATTGGTACCAATGAATCACCATCCTATATGTACAATTACAAAGGGTTCAGATTAGGGGCATTACAAATTTGAACCTAGTGGTGTGTCCATACTTTGAATTCCTTCCACAATTTAGTTCATCCACACAACAATCTCATACCAAGGTAAAGTCACCTCTCACCTTGCTACACTATTGATCCGTCAGATCTTTTAATGACTTATGGTTGAGTTTTAATTTTGCATGCATTAATTAACCATTTGAGAAACTTAGTGAAAGCATGAGGAAAGAAGAGGAATTATAACAGTCATATACATGTATGCAGATATGAAATGAAATAATAGACAACAAACCATAACACGCAGATTAATAATGGAGTTCGACACAACTTTGCCTACGTCTCCGGGCCTTTTTCTCTGTGGGGGAGGCTTCTTTATTTCTTCTCAAAAGCTCAAAAGTACATCGCTGCAATGCCAAATGGCTACAAGACTGATCTGGTCATGTTCTTCCAGATCTCTAGAACCATGCAAAGAAAACGACACACAAAACTGACGCCCGGAGCTTCCAGAAATGGTCCGACAACGTCTCCTCCTCAAAAGCTTCTCTGCCTCAAAATGGCTTTGGCTTGGCTTCTCCTCAGCATAAATCTGCTCTGAATGCCCCCCTATGGCCTCAAAAAGGCCTGGGTTATATAGCTGGGAAGTTAGTTTCTCATCTCCAACTTCCTCCACGAATTTAGGCTCCAAAACTACCCAATAACTCCCCAAAATGGAGAAAATTAACTAAAAATAGGCTTAATTACAATAAAAACCCAAAAAGTAGTTTAAAAACCCACTTTATAGTTATAATATGGGTGCAGCCCCCTTCAATGGCGCGCACCCCTTTACTCCCGGTCATATGGGGGTTTACACGACCACGGGCTGGGGCTTAGCCCCCAGTCCTCTCCTTTATGTGCCATAATACCATACAATATATTTAATATTGTGGGTTTTATAACATAAGAAATAATGTGGCGCATTGGTAAAGAACCATTTCTTAAGTTGTTGGGCTTGGTGGTGGTTGTGGGTTCAAATCCCATGGACCCCAAAACAATTTTTGAAACATGCCACTTCAACTAATGATTGGGTGCCACGTGGCTGCCCATGACTGGGCCACGTGGCATCTCCCCATTTGACGGATTAATGCCACTTGTCAGCTATTGACTAGTCTAGTTGCCTACCACATGTCTGCCTTGTCAGCAAACCTGCCCAATCACCATCAGCCAGAGAGTGCCACTTCATCTCTTGTACAGTCAGCATGATGACATCAACATTGACTTTTTGACCAGTTGACCTTTGACTTTTTACCTGTTTGGGCTTCCGATCAAAACGCGATAACTTTCGCATACGGAGCCCTTTTGACAAAGTAAATATACCGCCAGAATCAGGAATACGAGACGGATGCAATGGCATTGGTTTCGTCAGATTCTGAGCACTTTCATTTTGAGCATTTTTCAAGCCCTATCAGGCTTCTGGATCCGATTTCGGATCAACTATGAAGTCACCCCAAAACAAATTCATCTGGGGAAACTTGACTCCACTACCCACCTCATGGCACAATTAATAAATCTTCTACAACCATACACATTCTGTATCGCATCCAAGTTCGTGAAGAGTCAAGGGAAACCGTCGTTCATCTACACATCCAACCAACTCCTCCCTCGTGACTCAAAATTTGATCAAGTCTACAATTCTGTCTTACTTGGCCGAATTCACCCCATCTTCATCTGTGTCTTCGAATATGTAACATCCCATCTACACCAAGAACTGCACGTCCATAATACCTTTGCTTCACTACTTCATGACTTGTTCATGCTATTATTTCTACCTCTCTATGCCTTGGAGTGGTTAGGATTCACCCTCAACCATGCTTCCCAAAGAAATATAAACACCCATGTCCAAGTAATTTCTCCATGTTGTAATGTACCTATCTATACAATCCTCCAAACCAAGGCAAATCCTCAACTCACCTCCTTTCGTCAATTCACCTCCCCACAACTCAACTTCTGCAATGAGTGTTGCCAACACGCTTACACTCCTCAAACGTCCTAAAAAACTATCCAAAGTGATCCAAGTAGAATTAGTCACCTCAAATAAATTCATGCCTTAGGCACATTATAACCAATACTTCTGCCAAACTCAACCAACGAGCCCGTCAAATCTCTAAGTCAACACATAATCATTCGCAAGTCACCAAGGTGCACTCTGCCTCATCCAATGTCCCATACCAAAGGTGAGTGAACACCACTAAATTCATTGGGTCTGCGTTCTTCCCATTAAGGTTGATTGTTAACAATTCTTGGTTGACTTATCTACTGAATCCATCCCTCTCCTAGAACATAACTTTCTTTCACCTCCTAGAAGTGTCCAAACTCTGACACCGTTGTCGTGATTGTCAAGTCATTGCATGACCCAAAAAATCTAGCTAAGGCACCAACTCACTAAGTCACCTCATCCATTTTCTCAACTCGACATGCCCATACCTCACTGCCTATATCACCGCAACGACCTGTCCAATGAACCTCATTCAAGATTTAGGCAACTTCCTCAAGTCACCTCCACGACTACATATGAATCTTCCTAAGTCCACCACTGGGCTTGTCCAAATAAATCACCTTAATCTATTTGCACATTCTCCCAATCAAGGCATCCCTACTTCTACATGCCTTCTTCAAATCTGCACCACTTGAGTCACCTCAAGTCTATCAATTTTCACCGTGGAAACAAAATACACTTGAACCACCAAGCCATCAAACTTCCCTTCAAAGAACTAACTGAAACACTTAGGAAATGAAAGAACTCAAAACCAACCATACCTTTCTAACAACATCCTTGGCTATAACCATGGTTCAAGTATGTTGTCTTGGACCTTCACTTTCCCAAGCAACTGAACCTCACATGAACTCCCTTCAATCACCATCCACAACTACACAAACTTGCAGGACCTTCGATGAAATATAAGGTTGAGTCAATTCGTTCCCTTCATAAATACATTTGTCTCAAACTTAGCATGCAACCGACCAAACTCTTCTCCAATGTCCTTCTATCTCCGCACCTTGACTGCTTCTTCTTCAAGGCACCATGCACCCACCGCCCAACTGTCAATTCATACTGTTGTAATTAACTATTGTAACTCTATGAAGAGATACCTCATATGAAGGTTGCAATCAACCCACTCATCCAACAACTCAACTCAACTCAATTGTTTTTCTTGGTAATGTGCGACACAAAGATGTCATGATAGGAATGTGCCCAACCAACTACCTATTGCGGATCTCCTCTGGGTCACCTCAAGTTGTTCACCCAAGTGCTTCAAGTTGTTGCAACCTATAACTGCTCCCCTTTGCGATCACTTCTGCGATCACCCTCAATACTCACTTTTGGGATCACTTTTACAGTTAGATCTGTGACAATTCATGTGAACAATCTTGTGTTCATTTTCCTTGCTCAATTGCTCTCTTCACCCAAGTGATTCAACTTGTTTCAACCTAGAAATGCTCCCCTTTGTGATCACCCTCAACGCTTACTTTTGGGATCATTTATGCGGTTAGATCTATGACAAGTTGTGTGAAAAATATTGTGTTCATCTGTATTTCCCAATTGCTCTGTTCACTCAACAAACTCTTCGCATGGTCTCTTCAAGGTGTGAAGAACATGTCTGGCACCTACTTCCATCATGAATCAAACCAAATGAATCTTTTCCAAGACTAACTCTGTTCTAGGCTACCATCTCGATGCACACTTCCAAGTAAACCATGCGCACTTACCTAGGTGTACACAACACTATGGAATGTGCACACCCTTCCCTTGATCCGTAATACTGCACACTTACTTAGGTATGCATAACACTATTAAATATGTGCACACTTTCTTTGATAAAAATTCTTCCCTCACTACTCAGGTGTGTGCAGAACCCAAACTTGGTGCCAATGACTCACCAGCCTATATGCACATTTACATTTACAATTGGTACCAATGACTCACCGACCTATATGTACAATTACAAAGGATTCGGATTAGAGACATTACAACTTTGAACCTAGTGGTGTGTCCATACTTTGACTTCCTTTCAAAATTTAGTCCATCCACACAACAATATCATACCAAGTTAAAGTTTCCCCTCACCTTGCTACACTATGAATTCACCCCAAAACAAAGTCATCTGGGGAAACTTGACTCCACTTCCCATCTCATGGCACAATTAGTCAATATGCTACAACCATACATAGTCTGTATTGCATCCAAGTCTGTGAAGAGTCAAGGGAAACCATAATTCATATGCACGTCCAACCAACTCTTCCCTTGTGACTCAAACTTTGATCAATTCCACAATTTTGGCTTATTGGACGAATTCATCCCATCTTCATCTGCATCATCGGATATGAAACGTCCCATATACACCAAGAACTGCATGTCCAGACTACCTTTGCCTCACTACTTCATGACTTTTCCATCCTGATGTGTCTACCTCTATATGCCTTGGAGTGGTTAGGATTCACCCTCAACCATGTTTCCCAAAGAAAGAGAAACACCCATGTCTAAGTAATTTCTTCATGTTCCAATCTACCTATCTGCACAATCCTCCAAACCAAGGAAAATCCTCAACTCACCTCCTTTCGTCAAGTCACCTCCATGCAACTCAACTTCTACAATGAGTGTCATCAACATGCCTACACTCCTCAAACATACCAAAAAACTTTCCAAAGTGATCCAAATAGAATGAGTCACCTCAAAGATCTTCCATTCCTTAGGCACGTTTGAACCAATACTTCTGCCAATATCAACCAATGACCCTTTCGGATCTCTAAGTCATCGCAAAATCATTCGAAAGTAACCAAGGTTCACTTTGCCTCATCCAATGTTCTATACCAAAGGTGAGAGAACACCACTAAATTCATTGGGTCTGCGTTTATCCCATTCAGGTTGACTGCTAACAATTATTGGTCGACTTCTCTGCTAAATCCATCCCTCTCCTAGAACAAAAATTTCTGATCCGAGAATTTATGTAAGATCTTTCTCTACAAAAATCTTGCAATGAATACCTTTTACTGATGCTTAATCGCAGGTGAACACGAGGAAATAATCATTAAGAATTTCATATGAACGAGAGAAAATTGTCATAATTATGTGCATATGTGTAATTAAATCTCTACTTAATGAAGCGAGAATGCAAAAAAAACTCACACATATAATTTGGCACCCATGTGTTAACGGAGTTCACCAAAATCTGCTGGCTAAATCTCCGGATCTGCTTGGAATATGAATCATTGTATTATCCTTCCTTTAGCCAGGGCTGGAACCTTTTCACAAAATGTGGTACATGCTTCTTATATGGATGAAACCTAGAGAAACCTTCTCCTTACACAAAGAACTTAAGGATCTCACATAAGTGACATTTCTTTAGACACCAGAAGGACTACATTACTCTCAATGAAAATCTCTCTCAAAGGGTCCTAAAGGGGCCTCCCCCATAATGCTTACATAAGGAATTTATATAGTTTCACTCTCTCCATAATTCAAGGAGACAAGATCCACAATTTTTGGATCTAATAAAAACTCAAGGACAAAAGTGAGAAAGCATCTCAACCAACCTTAACTTCCCCTTGAGACTAGGAAACCACTTGGGATATAATTAGGAAGGATCCCAAACCAACTCATGAGACTCTTAACCTCCCCTTAAAATTAGGAAACTAATTTGTGAGGTAAGGTTCTCACATAAAATTGATTTCCCCTTAAAACTCATAAACTAATTTGTGAGGTGGATTCTCACACTTAATTTTAATTTCCTTTTTACAAATTAAATGACAAATACATGAGCACATTATGCTAAAAAATATTAATCATTTTTACAATATGAAGCATTAAACATTCCTTTTAAACCTTTTCACCTATTATGAATTATCATTTTAATGATCTTCTCCATGGTGTGCAAAGTAATGAATCCTTGTGTGGAAATCCTCCTGGATCATACCTCCCCACAAAAAGCACTTTTGATCCTCCAAAACTATAGAGAGAAACTATGACTTGAATCTCTGCAACCAACTTCTAGGAAGAGTCTTACACTCCATGATGCACTTCCCCACTACTCGATCTTCATAACAAATGTCTTTGACAAGACAGGCCCTTCTTCTCCTTCACCTTTGTACTTTAGAATGAGGATGTCGATGCAAATACTTGCATCAATGGAAATATGTAGTTGATTCCTTGACCTGCATAACAAATGTCTCTAAAATTCCACACCCTTATTCTCCTTCACCTTTGTGCTTCAGAATGAGGATGTCAATGCCAACACTTGCATCAATGCAAAGTTTTAGCCGACAATACATGGATTACAACTTTTGCAATATTTTCAAAGCACTACCATACCTTCCAAGAATTTATAAAACACTCATGGAAAAGTTTACAATGATTGTCAAGACATGCCTTAGGCAAAATAATCCCTCTCACTTAATAGTGGCTATAAGACCCATTACAATGTTGTCAAAACAGGCCTAGGAAAAATAATGCCTCTCACTCAACAATGGCTACAAGACCCATTACAATGTTTCCAAAATAGGCCTAGGAAAAATAATGCCTCTCACTCAAAAGTGGCTATAATACCCATTACAATGTTGTCAAAATGGGCCTAGGTAAAACAATGCCTCTCACTCAACATTGTCTACAAGACCCATAACAATGTTGCCAAAATAGGCCTAAGCAAAACAATGCCTCTCACTCAACAGTGGCTACAAGACCCATTACAATTTTCAACAAGGCTTTAGGCATAAAACAAAATTCCTCCAACTCTCCTCATTACTTTCAAGAGTGGCTGATTACAACCATTTACATTAAATTCAAGGAAACATTAAGATTAAGGCAAATATCCCCAAATGTTTACTAGTGGTAAACTCTATGGTTTTTAAACCCCCCATACAAACATGTGCAACATAATAAATAAGGAAAATTCCATCATTATCACAATCGTCTCACAATTCTGAGACTTTTGGTTGTAAACATGACTACTTTATGTCAAAGTGTCAAAATGGTCTCTTACTACACCATCTCGGTTTGCGTACAAGGCTCAAACAATGAATTTCCTTCAATAATTCAGATCTTGATGCTTTGCTACAACACTCAAAGATCACCAGAATCTACAACATACATTCATCCTCTTGCAATTTCCAAAAAGAGGAAAAATCATAAATGCAGAAAAATTACATTGGGTTTTATGCCAAGGCGCTCAACTGGATTCTCAAATCTCAACATACATAGCATCGACAAGTCCTTCTTGTCATTCTACAAATTTTGACTATAAACTCGACCCTGTTATGAAAGGTGCAACTGTGCCTTGTAAAGTGTGCCAAACAGTCATGGGCTTGGCCATAAACCTTGAATTCCACTGCTCAGATCACAAAAATGTCTATACTTTCGTCAAATTTTATCACTGTGACTTCTAGACCCCTCCTGGGCTCCCTACCTCGAAATTTGTGCCACACATGGTCATACCGCCTGCAATCTTGAAAAATTCCCTAGTATGGTCCCACACGTGTATTCCTCCATGATGGATGGAATTTAATGGGTTTAAATATTTTTGGTGGGTGGAGTTACCAAGCACCACCCCCCTTGGTGCATTGGTAACGACCTTCGGTTAATAGGGCAGAGGTCCCAGGGTCAAACATGCGAGACTCCCCCTTTTTGCCTCCGGTTACAACTCTCACGTCGAAATTTGAATTTTCTGGTTCATTTGTTGGCCATCGGCCAGTCCAGTGGTCGGTTTATATATATATATATATATATATATATATATATATATATATATATTTCAACCCACATTGGACATTTCTCCGGCTTCCATGGGCCATGTGGCAACCCTCATTGGGCCATGTGGAAACCACATCATTTACCAGTGGACAATGTCCTGTATTCCATGTCATTATCCAGTCACTAGTCCAGCTCGGATAGCACATCAGTTGACCATACTTTCTCTGTCGGATGTCTGTGTCAACGCCACATCATCTGACACGCCATTCGTATGGATGACACATAGCTCAATTTTATTGGTCCATTTAGACCCTTGAAAATGACAAATACAATTGACACATAGCAACCTCTCGTGATGCCATTTCATCCACCATATTGCCCAGTTAATTGACATGTCACCTACTGCGTCAACATCATATTGTCACATCATCATTTCATATGGTCCAGTAACCTTGCTGACATCATCACCATACCACCACCTCAACTTGCTGACATCATCACCATATTACCCAATTAGTTGACACGTCACCTACTGCGTCAGCGCTATGCTACCACATCAAGATTTCATAAGGTCCAGTCACTCTGTTGATGTCGTCACTGTACAACCACGTCAGTCGACACGTCAACATATGTACTACTATGTGTCATCCATACAAATACCACATAGCACATTTTTATTGGTCTACATGGACCCCTTAAAGTGACAAAATGCATGACATGTGGCAGAATTTGGTGCTGCCACATCAACATGCTAACGTTAGCACTGTATGGACTTTTCTAGATTTGCATGTTGCCAAAAATTTCAGATGGGCATAAATTTTTCATCCATAGTTTGTTTGAGGTGTCGTTTGTGTCGTTGGAAATATCTCGTCGAGCTCTTCGACTGGGTGTTGTTTTCGTCGAATTCAGGGCACTTTTATTTTTGGCCATTTTTGTTCAATTGAGGAGGATCCAGATTCTAACTACATAGACTCTGGTACAAGATTCTTGATTGGTGTACCACGAAGGTTAGGGTGAAGCTTCCAATATTTCTTGATCTAGCGACCACTCATTTGGTAGTACTCTTGTTGTCCCAAGCTTTTCGACGAGACTTTGATTTCCTCCGGAATCTCGTGCTAGATCTATCACATTAAGAAAGTGACATGCCATTATTTTTCTTAGGTGGTGTTGGTGATGATCTCAACTCTTTTCTTTAATAATCCTTTGCTTTTGTTGCTTGTGAGAATTCTCTTTAACCATACCTCAATCCTACATATCAGGGTCTTTCTTCAACCTCCAGTGGTTGAATGATTCCTTAGCCATAAATACTAAGACCTCCTCCTTTATATGCCATCTTCCTCAACAAATTCAAGACAATGCCCTTGGTGTGCCTTTTGAAAGCACCAAAAGAGGCATCATCATTACTGAGGGAAGGAATTGAACATGGAAAATCCTTTACCTCCATTCCTATTTGTGAAACTTGGTCATCTTCCTAAAGTTTGGCCAACTTCTCCTCCTAGTTGGATGAAGGTGTAGATGAGGCTTCTAGGAAACCACCTTGGTTATCTGGTGTCTGGAGAGCATCCTCTATTATCTAAAAATGTGCAGTCGTCAATATTTTTATGGAAAGAACCATAATTGATATACCTTCCATGGCCACAAGTTTGTCTGGTCTTGTAGGGACTTTCTACTTCTCCTGTAGCATAGCATTCCCCAATTGTCTCCTCCATAGCTTGTAGCTGCAGTCGTAGTTTGCTCTTTTTTTCTTCAGATTATTGAAGAAATCTCCTCAATTCATCGTTCTCTACTTGAATGGTCTTATTGATTTCTTCAATCTCATGAATCCATACTTGCTTCTTTGCCTTTCCCATAATTATATTCACAATCTATAAAATTGGCCAGATCTGCTCTAATACCACTTGATCTGATAATTTATGTGAGATATTTCTCTACAAAAATCCTACAATGAGGACCTTTTACTTACGCTTAATCACATGTGAGCATGGGAAAATAATCATTAAGCATTTCATATGAATGTGAGAAAATTGTCATAACTATGTGCATATGTGTAATCAAATCTCTACTTAATCAAGCAAGAATGAAAACAAAACTCACACATATAGCTTGACACCCATGTGTTAACGAATTTCACTAGAATATGCTCGCTACATCTTCGTATCCGCTTGGAATACAAATTTCTTTATTATCCTACTCTTAGCCAGGGTTACAACCTTTTCACAAAATGTGGTAAAGGCTCCTTACATGGCTGAACCCCAAAGCATCCTTCTCTTACACAAAGAACTTAAGGCTCTCACATAAGTGACATTTCTTCGGAAACTAGAAGGACTACATTCCTCTCAATGCAAATCTCTCTCAAAGGGGCCTAAAGGTGCCTCCCCCACAATGCTTACATAAGGAATTTATATAGTTTCCCTCTCTCCATAATTCAAGGAGACAATATCGACAATTTTAGGATCTAATAACAACTCAAGGACAAAAATGATAAATAATCTCAACGAACCTTAACTTCCCCTTGAGACCATAAAACTACTTGGGATATAATGAGGAAGGATCCCAAACCAACTCATGAGACTCTTAACCTCCCCTTAAAATTAGGAAAATAATTTGTGAGGTAAGATTCTCACATAAAACTAATTTCCCCTTAAAACTAGGAAACTAATTTGTGAGGCAGATTCTCACACTTAATTTTAATTTCCTTTTTACAATTTGAATGAAAAATACATGAATCCTTATGTGGAGATCATCCTAGATCATTGCACCTCCTGAAAACATCCAAACTCTTGCACCTTTGTCGCGATTGTCAAGTCATTACATGACCTAAAAAATCTAGCTAAGGAACAAATGCACTAAGGCACTTCATCCATTTTTTGAACTCGACACCTCCATACCTCACTGCCCAATTCACTGCAATGACCTGTCCAATACGCCTCATTAAAGAGTTAGAAACTTCCTCAAGACACCAACATGATTACATCTAAATCTGCCTAAGTCCACCACTAGGATTGTCCAAGCAATTCACCCCAATATCTCCACACATTCGCCCAATCAAGGCGTCCCTACTGCTACATGCCTTCTTCCAATATGAACCACTGGAGTCACCTCAATTCTATCGATTTTGACCACAGAAAATAAATACACTTGAACCACCAAGCCATCGGACTTCCCTTCAAATAACTCACTACAACACTTAGGAAATGCAAGAACTAGAAACCAACAAAAAATTTCTAACGACATCCTTGACTGCAACCACGGTTCAAGTATGTTGTCTTGGAAATCCACTTTGACAAGAAACTGACTCTCCACATGAACTACCTTCAATAACTATATGTAACTACACAAACTTGTAAGACCTTCAATGCAATATAAGGGTGAGTTCATTAGTTCAGTTCATAAATCTATCTCTCTCAAACTTCGCATGCAACCAAGCAAACTCTTCTCTAATGTATTGCCATCTCCTCACCTTGACTGCTTCTGCGTCAAGGAACCATGCACCCACTACTCGATTTTCAATTCATACTGCTACGAACTAACTGTTGTAACTCCATGAAGAGATATCTCATCTAAAGGTTACGATCAACCCACTCGTCAAACAACCTAGCTCAACTCAACTATTGTTCTTGGCAATGCACGGCACAAAGACATCATGATAGAAATGTTCGCAACCAACTACATGTTGCAGATCTCCTCTGGGTCACCTCGAGTCGTTCACCCAAGTGATTCAATTTGTTTCAACCTAGAATTTCTCCCCTTTGCGATCACCCTTAGTGCTCACTTTTTGGATCACTTTTGCGGTTAGATATGTGACAAGTTGTGTGGAAACTATTGTGTTCATATACCTTGCCCAATTTCTCTATTCACCCAATGAACTCTTTTCTTTGTCTCTTCAAGGTGTGCACAACAGGTCTAGCACTTACTTTCATCATGATTCAAACCAACCGAATTTGTTCCAAGACTAACCGAATCTGTAGTGGTAAGGGCATGTGACACTGTGACATTTGTGACTTGGTTGCTTGGAAACACCAAGGATACTTCATATGGACTATGCCTCTTCACTGAGAGCATACACATACTTCATTCTAGGCTACCAACATGTCACACTCCTACTCTAGTGCAACTCTTGTATACTTAGACAATTTTTTAACAATCTTAACACTTGTTCATTTAAGAATACATCCATGAAACAAAGAGAACACTTGCAAAACAAAAAAGAGACACATAGATATAGTTCCGGTAACAAAAACCATGCCTAACACTCAACTAAGTCTTATTATTGAAAAACTGTTACAATATGAGCACTATCAGCTGGGTTTACAACTTGGGCAGAGTGACACGACTCACCTCGCCTCACCAAGACACTCATACACATATTCGTCGCACCAAGACTCATCTATCATAAAATATTTTGCAACTTCTACATAGCACCTCAAACATGCATCCACCACAGACTCACCGTCTCTTCTATGCTACATGACTTCACATAAACCTGTGGTTTTGTCTCCTAGCATGCCTCATTTAGACCTATGACAATACTTCCCCAAAAATCACCCCAAAATAAGGTATCCCCAACTCTTTCCACATAATCACCTTAAGGTAGCACAAGTCCTGCCATGTGGAGTGACTTGGCTCCTTGAGGGAGGTCAAACTTCTTCTTATAAGTCTGCCTCAAAATTGTAGATCTTATCTTGCTCTCTTTGTTGTACAAACATTCCATCCTTGGTTATGCACCCTTGTTCTCTTATATGGACTCCAAAGGTCACTATCATGAACCGTCGTGTCCTTTGGGGGTGTCACGCCACACTAAGTGAGTCACTCCACACTAACTTTCTTCTTTTTACACAACTTAAAAAAAATAGAAGAAACTCAATACAACTGTAGACAAGCATACTTAACACACAACACTATTGTGCACACAACCATTCTAGGGTCACACACTAATTCTGATTTTCCTTGTGCATGGGTTCTATTTCCCTGCATGCGCAAACAGATTCCAAACTCTTGTGCACTCACGATACTTTTTTACGCACGTGACCATTCAAGCCTTTCCTTGGAGACTCATGAAAAATATCATAAGGTTAACTTAACATGAAAGACTATCAACATTTGTCATACTCATTCACAACTATAATAATGAATATCAACACCACACGTACTTTTGCAAGCAACATTAAACATAATAACAACAATTAATTATATGCAACGACATGCATGAATTAAAACAATATTAAGCATAGATGATTAAGCACACAGTAAATAAGACAAGCACATAAAGAGACTTATCTTTTATGAAAAGACACCAACTGCGCACATAACTCAGGCGTTCCTCCTAGCCATAGAATATGTTGCTCATATACTTTCAACAAAAGGTCACCCCTGAGCTAGGGCTTAACTCCAAAAGGGAAAAAAAGGGTTCTTAATGATAACTAAGGTCTGATACTCAGTAGAATTTCTCATTCCAAGGTGTCACTGTTGCAACTACTCTATAGTCTCTCATTCCCCATGCACCTATTACACCCAAGGAAGTGTGACCCTTATCTTCTCAATAGTCCCTTGACTTCCCCACTTCCCTTCCAGGGTTCCAGCAACGGGTCGAACAGGAGGTCCCTGGACCCTGCAACCAATGCCCAACACACTAGGGAACAATTCCTAACAAAATTCTCACCTGGAGAGAATGCTCACGGGCCTGACAACCCACCTCTTCGACAACAAATCTCTCACCTAAAGAGACTGCTCATGGGCCTGACAACCTGCCTCTTCGACAACAAAAATATGGTTACAGTAAAGACAAAACCCCTTACAAGATTCTCTCTATAGATAAGGTAACAATAATATTTTCCCATATAGTTCAACCCCTTCTGCCCAAGAGAAAATGAAAATACCTCCCAAGAATGAATTCCCCCCCCCCGAAATACACTAAGGAGAGCAATATATATTGCATGCCTTCAAATCGACACTTTTCACCTTCAGAAGTATCTTTAACCACTTGGTGACTTGTTCCATAACCTTGGAAAATTAGGATAAATAATTATCCATAACTTACACTTTATGTGGAAATAGTAATAAAATATTCCCTAGGACTTAAGTCCTCCCCCCCACCCCATTTTCCCTTTTTTCGGTGGAGTTGGCCCCTTGTCTCTTTTTGTCTAATTTGTCTGCACACAATGATGTGATATTATTAATAAGTGTGATTACATTTTCATGGATAGTCACACTAGCTTATTTTCATCTCGACTCACCAAATGTTTTATTTTCTGATCCAGTATGCAAACTGATCGCACTCGAAAAGCACCTTATGGCTCCACCTGAATCACATTCCAATCAATAATATGATTAGCATCAGGTATGCAATTTTTAAGCAATGACACATGGAAAACAATATGAATACTCAAGGATGCAAGAAATGCAATCATATATGTGAAAGGACCAATCCTCTCTAGGATTTCAAATGGCGCACAATAGCGTGCTGCAAACTTAAAACGATTTCCTAACTTCAGGGAACTACGTATGGATTTCACTTTTAAGAACACATGGTTGATCACTTTAAACTCTCTGTGGGTTCTTCCTTTATCTGCGTATCTTTTCTGCCTATCTTGGGAAACCTTTAAATTCTGCCTTGTCTTTACCATTTGCTCCTCCATTTTCCGGAGCAAATCTAGCCCAACCATTGCGCAGTTTGTTGGGTTGTCCCATCTCACTGGCATGTTTCAGTTACTACCTTAAAGTGATTCAAATGGGATCATTTTTAAAGATGCTTGATACCCATTTTTGTGAGAAAACTTTACCAAGTGAAGGTAGTCTTCCCATATTGATGGTTTATCCATCACATACATCCTGAGCATATCCTCAATCACCCAATTTACCCTCTCTATTTTCCCATCTGTCTAAGGATGATAGGTTGTGATAAAGTTCAGATTTGTCCCAAATCCTTTGAGTAGTCCTTTCCAAAATTTCAATGTGAAATTGGAATCTCTGTCAGACACAATTGTCTTAGGTATACCATGGAGCTTAGCAATTTATCACATGTATATTTCAGTAGTGTTGGTTGCTTTGTGTACTAACTTCACTGCGATAAAATGGGAAACTTTACTAAGCTTTTCCACCACTGCCATAATAAAATCATGTAGCTTATCAATCCTAGGTAGCTTAGTAATGAAATCCATGGTCACAACTTCCTGCTTCCACTCAAGAATGGGAAAAGGTTGTAGCAAACTAGT
Source organism: Picea engelmannii (assembly GCA_009831015.1). NCBI lineage: Eukaryota > Viridiplantae > Streptophyta > Pinopsida > Pinales > Pinaceae > Picea > Picea engelmannii. The sequence continues at coordinate 1,178,868 of ML776608.1, forward strand.
TGGATATCTGTGCTCAACCTTGACCTTTTGACATTCAAGGCATCTAACAATAAAATTAGCAACCTCCTTTTTCATTCCTGGCCAATGGTGTTTCTTTTTGACTGTGACAATTGTCTTCTAGTAACCTGGGTGTCCAACATAACGAACCTTATGCATCTCTAACAACAACATGATTTCCAAATAAAGGTTATTTGGAACATAGAATCTATGTCTAAACATGAGGATTCCATCCTCTTTCATCTCACAACCTTCAAATTTCTGCTAAGACATACCTTGTTGTAAACTTGCCTTTATGTCCATATAGTACTGATCTGATTTGGAAACCTCTAAAATTTTGTCACACAAATATGATTTGTACATGCTAATGGTTGCAGCATGCATATCATGCATCCTTTTGATGATTGTGTTAGCCACCTTGTTCTCTTTTCCTCTGATATGCTTTATGTCAAATTCATACTCACTGAGGAATTCTAACCACCTGCTCTTTCTGGAATTTAAACTTGGTTGTTCAAACAAATTCTTCCGACCAATATGGTTTGTTCTAGACTCAAATATTTTACCCATGATATAGTGCTGGTACATTTTCAAGGCATTCACTATGGATGCCAACTCAAAGTCATGAGTAACATAGAGCCTTTCATGCTCTTTTAAATTTCTCGATTTGTATCATACCACATGCCCATTCTTCCTAAGGACCCCGCCGAACCCTTCCTTGCATGCATTCGTGCACACAACAAAGTCTTCATCCGAATAAAAAATTCTCAAAATTGGCACACTTTTCAACAAACTTTTCAAGTGCTAAAAACTCCTTACACAATCCAGAGTCCATTCAAATCGTGCACCTTTCTTTTTAAAGGATGCAATTGGATGTGTAATTTTTGAGAATCATTCAACAAATTGTTGGTTGTGGAGCCTGATTATCTTCCTGATTCAGAGGCCCTTGCTTTCAGCCGTGTTTATACCCCGTGAAGTATTTACACCCCATAAGTATGTACACTCTTCCACGCGGGGGAGTGCAGAGGGGGGGTACCCCCTCTTCGGGGTCCATCCCCCTAGCTGGGGGGTCTAGGGGCAAACAGGGGTTCGGGGGCGAAGCCCCCAAAGCAAAAATTGCCTTGTAAAAGTATATTGTAATTTCATTGTAAATCTGGACCGTTCATTATAAGGTCGCAGATCTAACGATAGAGATTATGTTAGGGTTTTTTTTCCCTAGAAGGCAACCCTCTTTTATGAG
>ML776608.1:1183708-1205793 GCA_009831015.1 Picea engelmannii
TCCTTGCTTTCAGCCGTGTTTATACCCCATGAAGTATTTACACCCCAGAAGTATGTACACTCTTCCACGCGGGGGAGTGCAGAGGGGGGGTACCCCCTCTGCGGGGTCCATCCCCCCGGCTGGGGGGTTTGGGGGCAAGCGGGCCCTCGAAGAAAAATTTGCCTTGTAAAAGTATATTGTAATTTCATTGTAAATCTGGACCGTTCATTATAAGGTCGCAGATCTAACGGTAGAGATTATTTTAGGGTTTTTTTTTCCCTAGAAGGCAACCCTCTTTTATGAGGGAAATTTATTGCGGCTATGGATGATGGTGAATATTGTATTCTGAGAGAGGAGACTGTGAGAGAAAGAAGAGGAAGTTACATCGGGTTTTGCTGTAGGTTGTATCCCTTCATTTGCTGGATAATAATAAAGGAAGGACCTGACAATTTCTCGGGTGGACGTAGCCCACACTGGGTGAACCACGTAAATCTGTGTCTCTCTTGTATTGTGTGTCTTCTGTGTTTTATTTCTGCATTTGTTTTATTTTATTGCTCCGCGGTCCTGTTTTTCTAACACAAATATTCTATAATAACCTACTAGTCCCATAAAGGACCTCACCTCTGTGAAATTTCTTGGTGTCGTCCATTCCTTAATGGATTTTATATTTTCCGGATCCACAACTATTCCTTCTTGGAAATGATATGACCCTAATAATGAATTTTTTGTTGGTAAAATGAGAACTTGCTCAAATTTTCATAAAGTTGATGCTCCCTCAGTACTTGTAACACCATCCTCAAGTGCTTGTACATCCTTGCAGAAGAAAGGTGCGCGATTTGAGTGGACTTCCTATTGTTCAAGGAGTTTTCAGTACTTGAAGAGTTTGTTGCCAAGTGTACCAATTTTGAGGATTGTTGATCCAAATGCAAACTTCATGGTGTGCACAGATGCATGAAAGGAAGGAATCGATGCAGTCCCGAGTCAGAATGGACATGTTCTATGATACACATCAAGGAAGTTGAAAGAGCATGAAAGGCTCTTTGTTGTTCATGATTTAGAATTGGTAGTTATAGTGCATGCCTTGAAGATGTGGCGACATTATCTCATGGGTAAAATATTTGAGCTAAGAACAGACCATTGTGGTCTGAAATATTTGTGTGGATAGTTAAGTTTAATTTCCAGAAAAATCAAGTGGTTAGAGTTCCTTAGTGAATATGAATTTTACATAAAGCGTATCAGAGGAAAAGAGAAGAAGGTGGTTGACTCACTCAACATGAGGGTGCATGCGATACATGCTACAACCATTAGCATGTACCATACATGTTTGAGAGACAAAATTTTAGAAGTTTCCAAATCAGATATACTCTATGTAGACATAAAGGTGAACTTACAACAAGGTATGTCGCAACAAAAGATTGAAGGTTATGAGTTGAGAGAGGGTGGGATCCTCATGTATAGACGCATAGTCTATGTTTCGAATGGTCAGTAGTTGAAAATCTCGATATTGCCAGAGATGCATAAGGTTCCTTATGTTGGACATCCAGTTTACTAGAAGAAAATTGTCATAGTCAAGAAGCAATACTTTTTCCCAGGTATGAAAAAGGATGTTGTTGATTTTATTGCTAGATGACTTGGATGTCAGAAGGTCAAAGATAAGCACATACATCTAGTTGGATTACTACAACCTTTTCCCATTTCTGAGTGCAAGTGGGAAGTTATATTTATGTATTTTATAACCAAGTTACCTAGGACTTCCAAGAAACATGATTCTATTATGGTTGTGGTGGACAAGCTTACTAAATCTTCCCATTTTATTCCAGTGAAGTCAACACACAAGGAAGTCGACAATGCTGAGATATACATGTGAGAAATTGCTAAATTGCACGGTATGCGTAAGGCAATTGTGTTTGAAAGAGATCCCAAGTTCACTTCAAATTTTTAGAAGAGATTGTTGAAAGGAATTGGGACAAGTACAAACTTTAGCACAACATATCACTCTTAGATAGATGGACAAACAAAGAGGGTAAATCAGATAATAGAAGATATGCTAAGGATAAGCCATCAAAATGGGAGGACTACTTACATTTGGTAGAGTTTGCTTACAACAATGGGTATCAAGCATCCTTAAAGATGAGTCCATTTGAAGCATTGTATGGTAGAAGATGAAACACACCTGTGAGTTGGGATAACCCAACAGACTACACAGTAGTTGGACGAGATCTGCTATGAGAAATGGAAGAGAAGATTGTAAAAATAAAGTAAAATTTAAAGGTTGCCCAAGAAAGACAAAAAAGTTGCGCAGATAAAGGAAGAAACAATTGAGAGTTTAGAGTGGGGGATCACATATTCTTGAAATTAAAAGAAAGACACAGTTCCTTTAAGTTTGGGAATTCTTCTAAGTTAGCAAAACACTATTGTAGGCCATTTGAAATCCTAGAGAGGATTGGTCTTGTCACTTATATGATTGCATTGCCTTCATCCTTGTGTATTCATAATTTTTCCATGTGTCATTGCTTAAAAAGTATGTACGTGATGCTAATCATGTCATTGATTGGAATGTGATTTTGGTGGAGCCATAAGGTGATTTTTGAGTGTGACTAGTTTGTATATTGGACTGGAAAGTCAAGCAGCTCCAGAATCAATTCATGGAGTTGGTAAATATCCAATGGATATGGTACAATCCCGAGGATGCAACTTGGGAGAACAAGGATGCTATGCGGGCAAAGTATCCTCATATTTTTTAATTTTTTAATGTATAATGTATATAATGCATTGAAGACAATGCATAAATAAGGGGGAGGGGAATGTAATGTCTCTAATACGAACCCCATTTATAGTGTGTAATGTAATTTTCCATATAGGTTGGTGATCCATTGGAAACAAGTGTAAATGTAATGAACATATAAGTCGGTGAGTTGTTTTGGTTTTTGTGTGCACCTGAGTAGTGCGCAAGGTTTGTAACCAAAGAAAAAGGTGTGCACATTTCATAATGTTGTGCATACCTGAGCTAGTGCATGTGGATTGCGCATCAAGGGAGGGTGTGCATATTTCATAGTGTTGTGCGCACTCAAGAAAGTGTACATGAATGACTGTAATATATATATATATATATATATATATATATATATATATATATATATATATATATATATATATATATGCTTTGAGTCAGGACACAAATAGTTCAGTGTGTCTATCCCCATAAAGTTTACCACACTCAAGTTAATAATAAAATAACATCACTACGCGCAAACAGACCAAATAGAAAGAGACGAGGAGCCAAACTCCACCGTAAAAAGGAAAAAGGGGGAAATATTTTAATAATATTTCTGAAAAGTGTAACCTTACGGATATATTATTTATCCTAAGTTCCCGAGGGATGGGAACGAGTCACCAATTGGATAAAGTTAGCTCTGAAAGTGACAAGTGTCCAGTTGAAGGCATGCAATATATATTGTTGGCCTTAGTGTATTTTGGGGGGAGAATCGATTATTCTCTGGGGGATTCGAGAATTTTCCTCAGGAAAAAGGAGTCTGTGTCGAGTGGAAATGTATTGTTTGGTATGTCCCTGTGCTTCAAAAAATATGTGTGTTGTCGAAGAGGTGAATTGTCAGGCCTGTGATTAGTTTATCTAGGTGAGAGATTTGTTGAGAATTGTTCCTTGGTGCACTGGGAATTAGTTGCAGTGCTATGAGACTTCCTGATATGACCTGTTGTTGAAGCCTTGGAAGGGAAGTGGGGAAGCCAGAGGAATTTTGAGAAGAGAAGGGGCACACTTACTAGGGTGGGACTAGCATGTGGGGAATGAGGGGCTGTAGACTAGTTGTAGCAGTCGATACCTTGGACTGAGAAATTTCGCTTCTTTTTAGACTATAGATTGGCATTATAAGTTCTTTTTCCCTAGTGTTGTTTGAACCCCAATTCAGGGGTGAATTTTTGCTGAAATATTATGAGCAATAGAGTCTATGGATGGGAGGAATGTATGCATCATGCACGTAGTTGGTGAATTTCTTGAAAGATAAGTGTTATTATGTGCTTGTCTATTTACTACGTCTTCATTTACTTGTATTGGTTATGGTTTATCTCTTGTATGATAATGAATATGAATAATGGTTGTCATTTTGTTTAATGTTGTTTATTCATGTAAGTGCAATGTGGTTATTTAGTTTAATAGTTGTACATGCTACATATGTTAGTTGATAAGTAATTTATGTTAAGATAATCCTGGTAAACGGTAAAGAGCTTCCTAAGTGAGGGTAGGAGTACCATGCGCACAAAAAGTGGTCCGTGGGCACAATTTACTGGATTTGTTGTGTGCGTAGGAAAGTGGTATACGCACGCAGGAAAGCGGGACCTGCCAGGGGGGTTCAGTATGGTTACACACAAGGTGCTATTCGGGTGCTCCGTATTAGCATGTGCATAGTAGTGTTCACTTGTGCATAGTGGATTATACACACAATAATGTTGGTGTGATCAACATGATAGTGCGTACAATTTTATTTTTTGTACTTTCATTGTTATAATTTGTTTAATCAGAAAGAAGTGTGGTGCGGCGTGAACCAACTTGGGTTACATGCATTTCCTCAAGTGTTCCCGCGTACTCTGAATGTTAATTACGCACTAATTTTCTTGAGGTAAAATTTCTTAGTAGTAAGTTGGGGATGTTACTTGAGGTATCAAACCTAAAGTTGGGAGAGTTTGTGTGATGGGTCCGAGCTTGGGTGGTTGGGGACGTTACACTGAGTGTAACAAAATCAACTCATTTTTCCCTACTTTCAAAAATACATGGAAATGTAAAGCGTCAGTGGGAGATCAAATTAGCCATTGAAGAGAACCCTCTAGCAGAGATTCCATTGAAAGCTAGGCACAAGGTACTATTTCCCCAGATATTTATTTTAAAAAGTCTAAGTTCCTTGATATTTTGGGTTCTATTCCATCAAAATCCCCAGACAATTGTCCTTGTTCCCCTTTACCCGGTGAGGCTCCTCCCTTTATTAAGGAGGGTGAGGAAGAACTACAACTTCTGAAAAGGAAGAGGTTTCATCAAAAGTTTTAAAGAATGATGTTATTTTATTTGAGGCCTAAGGGAACTCTTCACTCTTAGATTCTAAAATAAATCCCAATACTTTGATGGAAGAAACCTCTTCCTCAGATAAGGTTTCTCTTTCCTCATCCTCCCATTCTCATTAGTCTATTAGATTGGATTATTTACTGCGTTCAAAATTGAAGATTATGAAGGAATCCACAGGGAGTGGGGGATTAGACTTAGAAAAAGTATTCAGAGGCCAGGCGAGAAGGAAATCCTTCATTTCCATTTCCCAATCTAAAGTGTTGAAGAAAATTAGGAGTGGATGATAGTCAACCATTGTCCAGACCCTCATAGTGGGAACAACCTAGAAGGAGTGAAAATATGATTGTTCTTTATTTTAATGCCAAAGTAGTGGAGATCGCTCCTAAAACCATAGCTCTCAAGTGGTTGATATAATTCTAGAATCCAAACTTATTTATAATCCAAGAAACGATGTGCCAAGCGAAGAAGGCTAAAGATGTTTTCAATAGTTTATTGAAAGACCAGACTCTTGTCGCAACTGATGCGATGGGGATTTCTGGGGGTATTCTAATGGTAGTGATACTGAGTATCTCAGTTACTAACTTGGTTCTCATCTAGTCGAGTATATTTTTTGAGATTATGAATAAATATTTGAGTTTCACCCTTATCATTTTCAATGTCTATGGGCCTTACTCTAATAAAATGCATTTTTGGGAGTCATTAGGGAGATTGGGTCTATTTAAAGACTCCAATATGGTTCTTGGAGGATATATGAATTTTACATTATCTTTGAGGGAGGTGTGGGGGTTCAGTCCAATACAAGGCCAACAAGAGGGTTTCTTTATGAACTGGATTGAAAAGCATAAACTGGTTGACATTGAGCCAGTCAAAATATCTCAAACCTGGAGAAAAGGGGAGGACACGGTCGCCAAGAGGTTGGATTGATTCCTGTTATCGAAAAATATTATGGAAAACAATTGGAAAATCAAATCCAAAGTGGTTGTAGGAGGCATCTCTAATCATAGGTCAATATTTCTAGACGTCTATGTTCATACCAAAATCCCTCCTGGATCGATGAAATTTAACCATGGTTGGTTGAAAGTAAAGGAATATAAATACTTGGATTTTTTCTTTGTCTGCTAAATCCATCCCTCTCCTAGAACAAAACTTTCTAATCCAGGAATTTCTATGAGATTTCTCTCTGAAAAATCCTACAATGAGGACCTTTTACTGATGCTTAATCGCAGGTGAACATGAGGAAATAATCATTAACCATTGCATATGAACGAGAGAAAATTGTCATAATTATGTGCATATCTGTAATTAAATCTCTACTTAATGAAGCGAGAATGAAAACAAAACTCACACATATAATTTGACAACCATGTGTTAACAAAGTCCACCAGAATCTGTTGGCTACATCTCCAGATTTGCTTGGAATACAAATCACTTTATTATCCTTGCTTTAGCCATGCTTGAAACCTTTTCACAAAATGTGGTACATGCTCCTTACAGGGATGAATCCTAGATCAACCTTCTCTTACACATAGAACTTAAGGCTCTCACATAAGTGACATTTATTTACACACCAGAACGACTACATTCCTCTCAATGCAAATCTCTCTCAAAGGGCCTGAAGTGGCCTCCCCCATAATGCTTACATAAGGAATTTATATAGTTTCCCTCTCTCCATAATTCAAGGAGACAAGACCCACAATTTTAGGATCTAATAACAAATCAAGGACAAAAATGAGAAAGCATCTCAAGCAACCTTAACTTCCCCTTGAGACTAGGAAACTACTTGGGATATAATTAGGAAGGATCCCAAACCAACTCATGAAAATCTTAACCTTCCCTTAAAATTAGGAAACTAATTTGTGAGGTAAGGTTCTCACATAAAATTGATTTCCCCTTAAAACTCGGAAACTAATTTGTGAGGTGGATTCTCACACTTAATTTAAATTCCTTTTTACAAATTAAATGACAAATACATGAGCACATTATGCTAAAAAATATTAATCATTTTTACAATATGAAGCATTAAACATTCCTTTTAAACTTTTTCACCTATCATCAATTATCATTTTAATGATCTTCTCCATGGTGTGCAAAGTAATGAATCCTTGTGTGGAGATCCTCCTGGATCATACCTCCCCACAAAAAACACTTTTGATCCTCCAAAAGTATAGAGATAAAATATGACTTGAATCTCCACAACCAACTTCTAGGAAGAGTCTTACACTCCATGATGCACTTATCCACTGCTCGATCTGCATAACAAATGTTTCTGACATGACACACCCTTCTTCTCCTTCACCTTTGTACTTCAGAATGAGGATGTCGATGCCAACACTTGCATCAATGAAAATCTATACTTGATTCCTTGATCTGCATAACAAATGTCTCTTAAAGGCCACACTTCTTCTCCTTCACCTTTGTTCTTTGGAATGAGGATGTTGATGCCAACACTTGCATCAATGCAAAGCTATATCTGATAATACATGGATTACAATTTTTTCAATATTTTCAAAGAACTACCATACCTTCCAAGAGTTTATAAAACACTCATGGAAAAGTTTACAATGATTGTCAAGACATGCCTTAGGAAAAATATTTCTTCTCACTCAATAGGGGCTATAAGACTCATTACAATGTTGTCAAAACATGCCTAGTAAAAACAATGCCTCTCACTCAACAGTGGCTACAAGACCCATTACAATGTTGCCAAAATAGGCCTAGGAAAAGGAATGCCTCTCACTCAAAAGTAGCTATAATACCCATTACAATGTTGTCAAAACGAGCCTAGGTAAAACAATGCCTCTCACTCAACATTGGCTACAAGACCCATTACAATGTTGCCAAAACAAGCCTAGGAAAAACGATGCCTCTCACTAAACAATAGATACAAGAACCATTACAATTTTCAACAAGGCTTTAGGCATAAAATAAAATTCCTCGCACTCTCCTCATTACTTTCAAGAGTGGTTAATTACAACCATTTACATTAATTTCAAGGAAGCATTAACATTAAGGCAAATACCCCCAAATGCACACTAGTGGTAAACTCTATGGTTTTTAAACCCCCCATTACAAACATGTGCAACATAATAAATAAGGAAAATTCCATTATCATCACACTCGTCTCATAATTCTGAGACTTTTGGTTGTAAACATGACTACTTTCTGTCGAAGTGCCAAAATGGTCTCTTACTGCATCGTCTCGGTTTGTGTATAAGGCTCAAACAATGAATTCCCTGCAATAATTCAGATCTTGATGCCTTTCTACAACACTCAAAGATCACTAGAATCTACAACATACATTCATCCTCTTGCAATTTCCGAAAAGAGGAAAAATAATAAATGCAAAATACTTACATTGGGTTTCATGCCAAGGTGCTCAACTGGATTCTCAAATCTCGACATACATAGCACCAACAAGTCTATATTGTCATTCTACAAATTTTGATTGTAAAATCGAACCTGTTATGAAAGGTGCAACTATGCCTCATAAAGTGTGCCAAATAGTCATGGGCTTGGCCATAGCCCTCGAATTTCGTTTCTCAGATCACAAAATGGACCTAACCATTAAACCTGACTCAAAACATTGTGCAAACATTTCTATACTTTCGTCAAATTTCATCACTGTGACTTCTGGACCCCTCATGGGCTCCCTGCATCAAAATTCATTCCACACATGGTCGTATTGCCTGCAATATTGAAAAATGCCCTAGTACAGTCCCGCATGTGTGTTGACGATAAAAAAACGTCAACGAAGTTTCACCCTCAAAGTGTTGCTAAAGCCTATTATTATAAAAACTAAATAATACTAGTAGGTGGGGACCCCTTGAACTATTGAATATCATATCTGTTCATTTTTAATGTTGTGATGATGTGCGACACGACTTACATGGTTGATGAGAGCTTGTTGTTATTGGTTATGATTTGAGCTTATGAAGTGTTGATTCCTTATGTTACTACAACCTATGCTATTCATTAATATCATTGCTATCTGTTCTTATCGCACCTGCACAACAAACATGTTAGTGAAATTACATGAAGGGAAATTTTGAGAGAGGAAAAAATACTATAACAAATGCAAATAAAAGGGATCTAATTCTGAAATTTTACTATACTACATGCGGACAATTGGAAGGAAATGATAAACAATTGCAAAGGGGAAGAATTTAAAGCTATCCTATATACTATACTACATGCATGAAATACTTAACAATCATTGTTAAATCCTAGCTAGAAAGTAAATGGTTATGCAATTGTGATTGAGTTATATGTTGAATACACATATGGTATGAAATGTTGGCAGCGCATATTGGCAAGGCAATGGGATAATGGTTATGAAAATCGTTGAATTATATGGAACTTGGTGGAATTGTGTTATAGCATAAGTTAGAGAGGTGATATGGCCACACTGTTGGTTTTAATGGGTGATGGTTTCGATACATCGGTTGATTAATGGTGTTAATGAAGGATTCGTTGGCATGTACTGATGAATTAATGAAATGTGGGTGGAGGCGACGTGCATTTACTGCATGTCACCTTTACTCCTCCCATTAGCCGCCACCCTAGATGGGCTATTGTTTGATCTTGTTGCTGTGGTTATGCTCTGATCTCTTAGCAGAGAGGAACCGTTCGACCAAATCTCATTTTAAGGAATTCGATTACAGGTATGTCTTTTTTTGGCCATTCGTGACTCTGCTCTGGTTATGAAATGATTACTGGCTCAGGTGTATTGGCTTCTGTTTTCCTAAGTATTGCAACTGTGTAAAAATGTGTTCTTGGAAAGAAGTTTTGATGGTTTTTCTGCATTAACATTGACCATAGAAGTTATTGGTCCCCCTGGGTGCTATCTCTCTATTATCCTCACTAGTTTTAGAGGGAGGGTTTTGTTGGTTTTGGTCGGTTGGCTGTCCTCACGCGTTCGCAGCTATGCTAAGTCTCTGGATTTCATGGGTTTAATGGTTGGAGGATTTCTGTGTCTTGTTCACGTGGGAATTGGTTGATTGCACCACTAAGGGGTCACAAAATGAGTTTCCTATCCTTACTCGACCTTGTCTTCACCCTAGTGTTGTGGTTGTTCGATCAAAGAGAATGAGGGTTATACCCTGCGTGCATTAAATAACATCACTAGGATAAATGAGAGCCTCACCTGCTGTTATGACCCCCTGCCATGGATTTGTTACCTATGAGTCATGGTGTTCTCTGTATATGCACTGTTGGCCTCAGATTTTTCACCACTACAAAGAGTTTTCTCTGTTCTCCCTGTGTTGGCTACAGAGCAAACCCTTAGCCTCAAGTCTGAAGTTGTGTAGGGAAGACTATCGATCCTGTCAATTTTACTATGGGAGATGGTGGATTGAATGTATCATCGATTAATTTGAGTACAGACTCGTCTAGTTGGCTACATGACAGTCGTGTTGGTTTTTGCATTTAGTTATTGCCTCTATATAACAATGATAAACCTTGCTTGTTATTTGCACAACTCAAATTACACAGTCGCTCTCCTTATGTTTTTTTTTATTTTTTTGACAAGAACGGTTATGTTGCATTAAGCGGCATTCTGGCAAGCCAGAATCAGAAAGTTACAAATCTGAAGAAGGTTGGTGACCTCTAACAGTGCTGCCAACCTTCTTGTGAATGTCTTGGGAGATCAATCCCATCTGCTTCTTGAGATAATTCGAGAAAATGTCAAAAATTGCATACATGAGTAAATTCTCACAAACTGTGAGCATAGTAGAAGACAGAAGCAAAGCATTAAACCGAGGGAGATGAGAATTTCCCCTTAAAGTAGGGATCTAGCTTTTTCTGAGAACCTGAAGAAATGTTGGAGGCCGCCTCCTTTTCTCTGCGCGCTTGGTTGGTCTTTCGCCCTCGGGTAAGGGGTGGAGACGGAACTGAATTGTCTTTAGGTTCAGAAGTTTCCACAGAGCCACTAGAGGGGACTGAAACATCCAGACCTGCAGAGGTAGAGGGTTTCGGAGCTAAAGCCCGAGTTTCTCTCGCTGCTACTGAATCTGGGGGGGTGGAATCCGGAAGGCTTTCATCTGTTGGAGGATCTTCCTTGACTGCTGTTGCTTCTGGATCTAGGGCTTCATATTCCTTCAGCGCATCAAAGCTGTTTTTATTTTCTAGAGTTGCCTCTGTTGAATGAGTGGCCTTTGGAGCCTGGGCTAGTGGATCCTTTCGCCTTGGCTGCCTTCGTCGATTAGATACTGGCTGAAAATCATCTTCTTTGACTGGTCTCAGCTCCTCAGAGGCTTTGGGGCAGCTTTTTGCGAAATGACCGTAAGCACGGCAGCGGAGGCACTTAAAAAGAATCTACTCGTAGTCCAGCTCTTGGATATGGCACCATTCCCCCAGGGAGAGCTTAATGGCTTCTGGAAGTCCTTTCTCGAGGTTAATCTCAACACAAATACGAGCGCAGGTAAACTGATCCCCTTTCGGCTCCGCCTTGTCTAAGAAACACCCAAGCTTATTTCCAATGTCCTCCACAGATCTTATCCCCCAGAGATGCAAGGGAAGATGGGGCAGCCTAACCCAAATAGGGGCTGTTGTGATCTTGGCTCCGGGGTTGAAGTCAGGCGTCCAGGGGGCTAAGAACATCCCTCTCGACCCCATGAAGTAGGGTCCAGATCTGAAAACTAGATCTCAGTCCTCTTTCCTCGAGAAACTGAAGACAAAAAAACCCCTGCCTACTACGCATAGAGAAATGTTTCCCTGTTTCAGTATCTTCCAACGATCATCCATCCATGACTCCACCATTTTTGGGCTAGGCCATAACCCTGTAAACTTTCCGATGAGAGCCCTTTCTGCTAGAAAGAGGGCAAGATTGCAAGGGTCCTCTGGAGATAGCTCCAGAGAAGGGATCTCCTCCATCTTCTTAACAAACTTAGACGAGAGAGAAGGCTTGGATTTAGGTCCTGCCGAGCGGACTAACGTTTTGAATGCTTCCAAAGAATCTTCTTCCAACTCGGTAGTCGGATCTGGGGCCATCGTAGTAGGCCGTCGGCCACCAACAAAGTCGTAGAGGCAAGCAAGACCACTTCTCCCAAATGCATGCAACACTTAGGAAAACGCAGGACACAGGATGGATTCTCGGAAAGACGTCGATCCGTGGCCCTGTGTGCCAGGAGAGAAAGGGGAACCCTGATTGGTTGCTTCAGACAAAGATTCGCGCCCCTGCAAACGAAAACCAGAGCGAAGGCGGCTAGGGTTTAGGCCCTAGCCGCAATGGCATTCCGTCTCGCTTCAGCCTGTTCATTCCGTTCTTTTCAAACGATCATGCATTCATGGATATTAACATGAGTTCCATTATACCCAGCTCAATCTTTGTTCTTTCTCATGCTCGTTAATTCATGAGAATAGATTACCGAGTATCGCTCTCCTTATGTTTAATAACTCTGTATTGTTTAATGGAGAGGTAAGCTACCCCAATTCGAATTGATTTTACGACAACGATGAATTGGTTGGTTGATACACAATCATTGGTATTTTTGCACTAAGGATTGTTTGGATGTTTAGTTGGAATTAGTTACAAATTCTTGATGTTGCTCACACATGTCACGTTGTGTGTATGGTGTTTTTGCACAATGAAATAATGGTCATGGTAACTGTGGTTTTCTTTTGGGGCCGAATGATTATTGAACTGGATGACTGTAGAAACTATATCACTATATCCTTATGATTGTTTGATTATGTGAGCCAAGTGTACAAAACATAGTCGATTATAGTGTGACTAATTCAAAGCAATATTGTATTAAATCAAAGTAATATTGTGTTATTGATAACTCAACACATTGGATTGAGTTATGTTGTGACTGAGTTGTTTGGTTTTGTTAAATGGAGATATTGCATTGTAGTGTTTTTCTGACTGCACACTGTGTATGATATGGATAGCTAGGGTTTCAAACTCAGGGACACCCACAGAGTTTTAAGCATGTTTATTGGTTGCAATCGATCGTTTGTTAAGAAAGGCATGTTGTTGATACCTCGTCGTGTTGGATGGATGGCCCAACTTTTTAAGTCACATTGAATTGTTTTTTTTTTTTTTTTTTTATAGTGGTAGAATTACATTGCATGGGTGAATTACCCTATGCATAGCCTGTGTCGAAATGATGGTGGTTGGTTGTATGTTTAATTGTCAATTCGGGTTTTGGAAATTTGATCTTGACTATTTGGTTACTGCCTATATATGCTTAACGAATATCATTGCATTTAAAATGACATACCCGATTGCAGTGATACTGTGACTTCATTGATTTTGGAAATATGAATTTGAGTATATTTCTTGATTGAAGTAATGTATCAGCAGTGGTTGATCTTGATGGTTAACATAGTGGAATTGTTACTGTTTGGAAATTATTATAAGATGCAAAGAAAGGAACAAAATCCTCTTTACAGATTGTGTGAAATGCATACTGTCTGGTGATGGAATTGTGTTGGATATTTGATTATGAACAATGAACTAGTTAAATACACAATAATTGTTATTTGGTTGAAATGATTGTTGGTTGGTGCATCTCTTTTTCGCAGAATGTTTTATGGATCACTTAATTAATTTCACGAACAGTAATCATTTTTCTTCCCTTCCATTATTTCATTTTCCACTAATTACAAATCCCATCACCTTCCCATATTCATTTTTTCACTCCCTATTCTGAGATTGATTACAGTCAAGATAATTTCGGTGTTAAAACAGTTGAAAGTGGCAGTATCTTGTGTGGATACAATGTTGTTTTGTTGGTTTTATTTACAGTTGATTGTTGTTGTCATTGAGTAGTAACCATGTTCTTTCCCCCCTCATGGTATCATGTTTCTCTCAATACAAACCCCTCACATATCCCAGTACCCTTTTCACCCCCTGCTCATTGATAAACAATAAAACAATTTGTATGGATTGGATTGCATGAGTCTAATACATCGCTGAGCCAAATCTATTTCATATTTTTAAGAGTTGTCATGTATGGTTATTTAAAAGACTATTTTATAATCAATCACGCATGCAGGGATGAGTTTTTTCAGTTGAGGTAGCCATGGCCGAGGAAACAGAGGTAGAGGTAATTGGAACCGAGGCCCAAGAAGGCCTAGGTTCTCCATACATTTTGATGATGATTCACAAGAGCTTGACCAATTGTTTCATGCCGGATTGTTCAATTGGATTGGGCAGGGAATAGTCCAACCTAGGCCTGAAAGGCCTCCTTTCCAAGCTCTGCAAGCCCTCGGTATCCTCGTACCTCCTCATGTCTCATTATAACCCGAGGTTCCTGAAAATGATGGATGGCAGGAGATTATCCACCCGACAGTCTCCCAACATCATGGCTAGACCAACTTGTCCTTTCCTGCTCCTCCGCCTATGAACCCCATTGTCCAAGCTGCCCCTGACCACTTGCTAGTACAATCCTCCCATGCTAGCAAGAGATTTAAAACTGAGGCCCACCATGCCCTTGATAAAGGAAAAGCCACTGCTGCCCCTTCCTCACCCTCCAATGGATTTGATAAATCCGTGTCTTCCCGGATGAATTTTAAGGACGATTGTTCCCACGTGATCAATGAGATTAGGCCTAAAGGATCTCCACAACCAAAGGCAAATTCAGGAAAATCAAGAGGTGACAACAATAATAAGGGTTGCATCGCAGACTGGGAAATATGGTTTTTGAGTTTTTATTTTATCTATTGTTTTATGACAGTTGACTTCAGGGATATTTGGACAACATGTTTTATTTTGAATATATGAGTATTATTTTTGAAATCATTTCAAATTCCATGAGCTAAAATTTCCAAAAGTGAATATGTTGATGGGAGACACAAGGAGGTGTGTTTTGCTTAACTAATGGTTATGTTGTGATTGTTATGAACTAAAGGGAGTCACAAGGGGTCCCACCTACTAGTTATTATTTATTTATGACCCTTATTATAATTATTTCTCTTCCCCCTAACTAAAGTTAGTTGAGTCTCTAAATTAACTTAACTAATGAGTTGGTTCAACTACTTCAACCAATTATAATTTGTTAAAAGAAAAAAGAAAGGGAGGAACAAGAGGAGGATAGAAGTTGAATCATACTAAGGTTTTCTCTTTGATTTTATGTTGAGATACTTCAATTTTCATTCATTCATTTATTCATCACAAGCCTAATTCTCTTTTATGATAGCAGGGTCTTGTTGTAGACAACAATATTCAGGGTTGAATCACATCATTCAGACACTTGTTTTTTTCATAGGTGATGATCTATCTTTGATAGTCTGTGTAGACTTGTCTGTTTGTGAATTAATTTTCATGGCTGAAAAAGGCTATTGTGTAGAGTCGAGTGGGCAACAATCTGTGGCAAGATGATCCATATTTTAGAGTTTAGTTTTGGTTTTCTGTCAGAGGTCCTTTTGTATGTTCCATTCGGGATGTCTAAGTTTGACTTTGGTCCAAAATGTTTGCATGAGATGTTGTAAAGAAAATGACTCTTTGGTGAATTTGAATGAAATAAATGATTGCTTTATGTCTCATCTGTCTTGATTATCATCTTGGTGACTTTTCTTCTATCTGTACATTTATTTCGGCAACTTATATGTTCAAAAAATTACATAAAAAGTGAATTTCCAACAAGCTTTTTGTTGATAAAAGACTAGCCTAAGCACTTGTAATTAATACTTGTGAGTTAGGATGTTATTTTTGTTGGCTATAAACATAGGGTGATATTCCCGTCTATTTTTCTTTAGCCAAGCAAAATCTGAAAATGCTTGAGTAAGATCATTTCATATCTTTTCCTCAACAACGTGTATTCCTCCCCGATGGATGGAATTTAATGGGTTTAAATATTTTTCATGGGTGGAGTTACCAAGCACCACCCCTCTTGGTGCATTGGTAACGAATTTCAGTTAATAGGGCAGAGGTCCCGGGGTCAAGCATGCGAGCCTCCCACTTTTGGCCTCTGGTTACAACTCTCACACCAAACTTTGAATTTTCTGGTTCATTTGTTGGCCATCGGCCGGTCCGGTGGTCGGTTTATATATATATATTTTTTTTCAACCCACATTGGGAATTTCTTTGGATGCCACGTGACATCCCCTCATTGGGCCATGTGGAAACCCCTCATTGTGCCATGTGGCAGCCACATCATTTCCTAGTGGAAAATGACCTATATTCCATGTCATTATCCAGACACCAGTCCAACTCGGGTGCCACGTCAGCTGACCGTACTTTCTATGTCAGATGTATGCGTTAGTGCCACATCATCTGACACGTTAATCATACGGATGACACATAGATAAATTTTACTAGCCCATTTGGTCCCTTGAAAAGGAAAAATACACTTGACACATGGCAACCTCTCGTGCTCTCATGTCATTTACCATATTTCCCAATCAGTTGAAACATCACCTACTATGTCAACGTCATACTGTCACATCAACATTTCGTATGGTCCAATCACCTTGCTGACGTCATCACCATACCACCACCTAGAATTGTTGACATCATCATCATACTACCCAATTAGTTAACACGTCACCTGCTGCATCAGTGCCGTGATACCACATCAACATTTCATATGGTCTAGTCACCTTGTTGATGTTGTCACCGTACAACCACGTCAATCGACATGTCGACATCCATACTACCATGTGGCATCCGTACAAATGCCACATGGCACATTTTTACTAGTCCACATGGACCCCTGAAAGTTCCAAAATGCATGACATGTGTCAGCGTTTGGTTCTTCCACATCAACATGCTAATGTAGGCAGTGTATGGACTTTGCTAGATTTCCCTGTTTGCCAAAAATTTCAGATGGGCATAACATTTGCATACAGAGTTTGTTTGAGGTGTCGTTTGTGCCGTTGGAAATCTCTCGTCGAGCTCTTCGACTTGGTCTTGCTTTCATCGAATTCTGGGCACTTTTATTTTTGGCCATTTTTGTTCAACTGAGGAGGATCCAACCTCTAACTACATAGACTTTGGTACAAGATTCTTGCTTGGTGTACCACGAAGCTAAGGCTGAATCTTCCAATATTTCTTTATTCAATGACCACTCATTTGGCAGTGAGTGGAATAGTTATGTGACTTCATGTATGTCTCACTTTCACTATAAGGATATTTTCTATTCCAACACTTTGCAATACTCTTTTTGTCCCAAGATTTTTGAGGAGACTTTGATTTCCTCCGGAATCTCGTGTTAGATCTATCACTTTCAGAAAGTGACGTGCCATAATTTTTCTTAGGTGGTGTTGGTGATGATCTCAACTCTTTTCTTGAATAATCCTCTACTTCTATTGCTTATGAGCATTCTCTTTCACCATACCCCAATCCTACATATCGAGGTCTTTCTTCAAACTCCAGTGGTTGAATGATTCCTTGGCCATCAATACTAAGACCTCCTCCTTTATACCCCATCTTCCTCAACAAATTCAAGCCAGTGCCCTCGATGTGCCTTTTGAAGGCACCAAAACAAGCATTATCATTAATGATGGAAGGAATTGAACATGGAGAATCCTTTACCTCCATTCTTGTTTGCGATACTCGGTCATCCTCCTGAAGTTTGGCCAAATTCTCCTCTTGGTTGGATAAAGGTGTAGATGAGGCTTCTAGGAAACCACCTTGGTTATTTGGTGTCTGGAGAGCATCCTCTATTATCTGAAAAATTTGAAGTCATCAACATTTCCATGGAAAGAACCATAAATGATATATCATCCATGGCCACAAGTTTGTCTAGTCTTGTAGGCACCTTCTGCTTCTCCTGTAGTAGAGAATTCCCCAATTTTCTCCTCCATAGCTTGTAGCTGAAGTCATAGTTTTCTCTTTACTTATTCATATTCTTGAGGCAACCTCCTCAATTCAACGTTCTCTACTTGAATGGTCTTATTGATTTCTTCAATCCCACGAAGCCATACTTGCTTCTTTGCCTTGCCCATAATTATATTCACAATCTATAAAATTGGTTAGATCTTCTCTAATACCACTTGATCAAATAATTTCTATGAGATCTTTCTCTACAAAAATCCTATAATGAAGACCTTTTACTGACGCGTAATCACATGTGAACATGGGAAATTGATCATTAAGCATTTCATATGAACGTGAGAAAATTGTCATAACTATGTGCATATGTGTAATCAAATCTCTACTTAATCAAGAAAGAATGCAAACAAAACTCACACATATAATTTGACACCCATGTGTTAAGGACGTTCACTAGAATTTGCTTGCTACATCTCCAGATCTGCTTGGAATACAAATTTCTTTATTATCCTTCCTTTATCTAGGGCTAAAGCCTTTTCACAAATTGTGGTACATGCTCCTTACATGGCTTAACCCCAAATAATCCTTCTCTTAAACAAATAAATTAAGTCTCTCACATAAGTGACATTTCTTCGAACACCAGAAGGACTACATTCCTCTCAATGCAAAGCTCTCTAAAAGGGGCCTAAATGGACCTCCCCAACAATTCTTACATAAGGAATTTTTATAGTTTCCCTCTCTCCATAATTCAAGGAGACAAGATCCACAATTTTAGAATCTAATAACAACTCAAGGACAAAAATGAGAAAGCATCTCAACCAACCTTAACTTCCCCTTGAGACTAGGAAACTACTTGAGATATAATGAGGAAGGATCCCAAACCAACTCATGAGACTCTTAACCTCCCCTTAAAATTAGGAAACTAATTTGTGAGGTAAGATTCTCACATAAAACTAATTTCCCCTTAAAACTAGGAACTAATTTGTGAGGTGGATTCTCACATTTAATTTTAATTTCCTTTTTACAATTTGATTGAAAAATACATGAGCACATTATGCTCAAAAATATTAATCAGTTTTACAATATGAAGCATTAAAAATTCCTTTTAAACTTTGTCAGTTATTATCAATTATCATTTTAATGATCTTCTCCATGGTGTGCAAAGTAATGAATCCTTCTATGGAGATCCTCCTAGATCATTACACCTCCTGAAAACATCCAAACTCTAGCACCATTGTCGCAACTGTCAATTCATTGCATGACCCAAAAAATATAGCTAAGGCACCAATTCACTAAGGCACTTCATCCATTTTTTCAACTCGACACCTCCATACCTCACTGCCTACTTCACCACAATGACCTATCCAATATGCCTCATTAAAGAGTTAGGAAAATTCCTCAAGACAACTCCACAACTACATCTAAATTTTCCCTAGTCCACCACTAGGATTGTCCAAGAAATTCACCCCAATCTCTCCACACATTCGCCCAATCAAGGTGTCCCTACTGCTACATGCCTTCTTCCAATGTGAACCACTAGAGTCACCTCAAGTTTGCCGATTTGACCACAGAAAAGAAATACACTTGAATCACCAAGCCATTAGACTTCCCTTCAAATAACTCACCGCAACACTTAGGAAATGCAAGAACTCAAAACCAACAAAAAATTTCTAACGACATCCTTGGCTGAAACCACAGTTCAAGTATGTTGTCTTGGACCTTCACTTTCCCAAGCAACTTACTTTCCACATGATCTCCCTTCAATAATTGTTTGCAACTACACAAACTTGCAATACCTTCAATGCAATATAAGGCGAAGTTCATTCGTTCAGTTCATAAATCCATCTCTCTCAAACTTTGCATGAAACCAATCAAACTCTTCTCCAATGTCTTGTCATCTCCGTACCTTGGCTGCTTCTGCGTCAAGGCACCATGCACCCACCACCCGCTTTCCAAGTCATACTTTTAGTAAATAATTGTTGTAACTCTGCGGAGAGATACCTCATTCGAAGGTTAGGATCAACCCACTCATCAAACAACCTATCTCAACTCAACTATTGTTCTTGGAAATGTGCGGCACGAAGACACCATGACGGGAATGTTCCCAACCAACTACCTGTTGCAGATATCCTCTGGGTCACCTCGAGTCATTCACCCAAGTGCTTCAATTTGTTGCAACCTATAATTTATCCCCTTTGCGATCACCCTCAACGCTCACCTTTTGGATCACTTTTGTGGTTAGATCTTTGACAAGCTGTGTGGAAAATATTGTGTTCATATGCCTTGCCCAATTGCTCTATTCACCCAATGAACTCTTTGCTTTGTCTCTTCAAGGTGTGCACAACATGTCTAGCACTTACTTTCATCATGAATCAAACCAACTGAATTTGTTCCAAGACTAACCAAATCTGTAGTGGTAAGGGCATGTGACACCATTACGTTTCTCACTTGGTTGCTTGGAAACACCAAGGATACTTCATATGGACTATGCCTCTTCACCTAGAGAATACCCATACTGTGTTCTAGGCTACCAACAAGTCACACTCCTACTCTAGTGCAACTCTTGTATACTTAGACAATTTGTTAACAATCTTAACACTTGTTCATTTAAGAATACATCCATGAAACAAACAGAACACTTGCAAAATAAAAAAGAGACACATAGATATAGTGCGGGTAACAAAAACCATGCCTAACACTCAGATAAGTCTTATTATTGCAAAGTTGTTACAATATGAGCTTTATTGGTTGGGTTTACAACTTGGCTAGAGTCACATGACTCACCTCGCCTCACCAAGACACTCATACACATATTCATCACACCAAGACTCGTCTATCATAACATATTTTGCAACTTCTACAGAGCACCTCAAACATGCATCCACCATAGACTCACCATCTCTTCTCTACTACAAGACTTCACATAAACCTAGGGTTTTGTCTCCTAGCATCCCTCATTTAGACATGTGACAATACTTCCCCAAAAATCACCCCAAAATAAGGTATCCCCAACTTTTTCCACATAATCACCTCAAGTCAGCACAAGTCCTCCCATGTGGAGCGACTTGGTTCCTTGAGGGAGCTCACCACTCTTCATATAAGTCTGCCTCAGAATTGTAGATCTTATTTTTCTCTCTTTGTTGTGAAAATCTTCCTTCCTTGGTTGTGCACCCTTGTTCTCTTATATGGACTCCTAAGGTCACCATCATGAACCATTGTGTCCTTTGGGGGTGTCACACCACACTAAGTGAGTCACTCCACACTAACTTTCTTGTTTTTACACAACCTAAAAATAGTATAAGAAACTCAATACAACTGTGCACATGCATACTGAAAAATCAACACTATTGTGCATGCAACCATTCCAGGGTCACGCGCCAATTCTGATTTTCCTTGTGCATGGGTTCTATTTCCCTGCATTCGCAAATGAATTCCAAAATCTTGTGCACTCAGGATACTTTTTTACGCACATGACCATTCAAGCCTTGCCTTGGAGACTCATGACCAATATCATAAGGTTAACTTAACATGAAATACTATCAACATTTTCCATACTCATGCACAACTATAATAATGAATATCAACACCACATGTACGTTTGCAAGAACCATTAAATATAATAACAACAATTACTTATATGCAATGACATACATGAATTAAAACAATATTAAGAATAGATAATTAATCACACAATAAATAATACAAGCACATAAAGACACTTATCTTTTATGAAAAGACACCAACTGTGTACAGAACTCAGGCGTTCCTCCTAGCCATAGACTATGTTTCTCATATACGTTCAACAACAGGTCAAACCTGAGTTGGAGCTTAAATCCAAAAGGGAAAAAAGGTTCTTAATGCTAGCTAAGGTTTGATACTCAGTAGAATTGCTCAGTCCAAGGTGTCATTGCTACAACTAGTCTATAGTCTCTCATTCCCCATGCACCTGTTACACCCAAGGAAGTGTGCCCCTTCTCTACTCAATAGTCCCTCGGCTGCCCCACTTCCCTTTCAGGGTTCCAAAAATGGGTTGAACAGGAGGTCCATGAGCCCTGCAACCAATGCCCAACACACTAGGGAACAATTCCCAACAAAAATCTCACTTGGAGAGAATGCTCACGGGCCTGGCAACCCACCTCTTCGGAAACAAATATCTCACCTAGAGAAACTACTCATGGGCGTGAAAACCCGCCTCTTCGACAAAAAAACTATGGTTACAGTAAATACAAACCCCCTTACAAGCTTCTCTCTACAGATAGGGTAACAATAATATTTTCCCAGATAGTCCGATCCCTTCCGCCTAAGAGAAAATGAAAA
>ML776608.1:1205854-1224933 GCA_009831015.1 Picea engelmannii
TATATATTGCATTCCTTCAACTTGACACTTGTCACCTTCATAAGTATCTTTAGCCACTTGGTGACTCATTCCCTACCCTCGAGAACTTAGGATAAATAATTATCAATAACTTACGCTGTCTCTTTTAGTTTAATCTGTCTGCACACAATGATGTGATATTATTAATAAGTGTGATTACATTTACATGGATAGGTGCACTGGATTATTTTCATCTCAACTCACCAGATTTTTTATTTTTCGATCCAGTATGCAAACCGATCCCAATCGAAAAGCGCCTTCAGGCTCCAAGTGAATCATATTCCAATTAATAATATGATTAGCATCAAGTACTTACTTTTTAAGAAATGACACATGGAAAAAATTATGAATATGCAAGGATGCAAGCAATGCAATCATATATGTGAAAGGACCAATCCTCTCTAGGATTTCAAATGGCCCACAACAACGCACTGCAAACTTAAAACGATTTCCCAACTTCATGGAACTACGTATGGCTTTCACTTTTAAGAACACATGGTTGACCACTTTAAACTCTCTGTGGGTTATTCGTTTATCTGCGTATATTTTATGCCTATCTTGGGAAACCTTTAAATTTCATCACGTATTTATCATTTTCTCCTCCATTTTTCAGAGTAGATCTGCCCCAACCACTGCACAGTTTGTTGGGTTGTCCCATCTCACTGGCGTGTTTCAATTTCTACCATAAAGTGCTTCAAATGGGATCATCTTTAAATACGCTTGATAACCATTGTTGTGAGAAAAATCTACCAAGTGAAGGTAGTCTTCCCATATTGATGGTTTATCCATCACATACATCCTGAGCATATCCTCAATCACCCAATTTACCCTCTCCATTTTCCCATTTGTCTGAGGATGATAGGTTGTGCTAAAGTTCATATATGTACCAAATCCTTTGAATAGTCCTTTCCAAAAGTTCGATGTGAACTTGGAATCTCTGTCAGACATAGTTGTCTTAGGTATACCATGGAGCTTAACAATTTCTCGCATGTATATTTCAGTAGTGTTGGTTGCTTTGCATTCTAACTTCACCGGGATAAAATGGGAAACTTTACTAAGCTTGTACACCACTACCATAATAAAATAATGTAGCTTAGAAATCCTAGGTAGCTTAGTAAGGAAATACATGGTCACAACTTCCCGCTTCCACTCAGGAATGGGAAAAGGTTGTAGCAAACCAGCTGTATGTCTGTGCTCAACCTTGACCGTTTGAAATTCAAGGCATTTAGCAATAAAATTAGCAACCTCCTTTTTCATTCCTGGCCAATAATGTTGTTTTTTGACTGCGAAAGTTGTCTTCTGGTAAACTGGGTGTCCAACATAAGGAACCTTATTCATCTCTAACAACATTCTTTTCAACTCCTGGTCATTTGACACATAGACTCTACGTCTAAACATGAGGATTCCATCCTCTTCATCTCATAAACTTCAAATTTTTTCTAAGACATACCTTGTTGTAAACTCGCCTTTATGTCCATATAGCGCTGATTTGATAAACCTCTAAACTTTTGTCACATAAATCTGATTTGTACATGCTAATGGTTGCAACATGCATCTCATGCATCCTCCTGTTGAGTGCGTCAACCACCTTGTTCTCTTTTCCTCTGATATGATTTATGTCAAAGTCATACTCACTGAGGAATTATAACCACCTTCTTTGTCTGGAATTTAAACTTGGTTGTTCAATCAAATACTTCAGACCACTATGGTCTGTTCTAGGCTCAAATATTTTACCCATGAGATAGTGCTGGTACATCTTCAAGGCATGCAGTATGGCTTCCAACTCAAAGTCATGAGTAACATAGACCCTTTCATGATATTTTAAATTTCTCGATTTGCATTACACTACATGCCCATTCTACCTAAGGAACCCACCAAACCCTTCCTTGCATGCATCCGTGCATACAACAAAGTATTCATCTGAATCAACAATTCTTAAAATTGGTGCACTTGTCAACAAACTTTTCAAGTGCTAAAAACTCCTTACACAATCCGGAGTCCATTCAAATCGCGCACCTTTATTTTTAAAGGATATAATTGGATGTGCATTTTTTAAGAATCCTTCAACAAATATTCTATAATAATCTGCAAGTCCCATAAAGGACCTCACCTCTGTGAAATTTCTTGGGGTCATCTATTCCTCAATGGATTTTATATTTTCTGGATCCACAGCTATTCCTTCCTTGGAAATGATATGACCCTAATAATGAATCTATCGCTGGTAAAATGAGCACTTGCTCAAATTTGCATAAATTTGATGCTCCCATATTACTTGTAACACCATCCTCAAGTGCTTGTACATCCCTGCAGAAGAAAGGTGCGCAATTTGAGTGGACTTCAGATTGTGCAAGGATTTTTCAGTACTTGAAGAGTTTGTTTACAAGTGTGCCAATTTTGAGGATTGTTGATTTAGATGCAGACTTCATGGTGTGCATAGATGCATGAAAGGAAGGAATCGATGCAATCCTAAGTTAGAATGGACATGTGCTATGCTACAAATCAAGGAAGTTGAAAGACCATGAAAGGCTCTTTGTTACTCATGATTTAGAATTGGCAGTTATAGTGCATGCCTTGAAGATGTGGTGACATTATCTCATGGGTAAAATATTTGAGCTAAGAACAGACCATTGTGGTCTGAAATATTTTTCTGGACAATTAAGTTTAATTTCTATACAAAGCAAGTGGTTAGAGTTCCTTGGTGAATATGACTTTGACATAAAGCATATCAGAGGAAAAGAGAAGAAGGTGGCTCACTCACTCAGCAAAAGGGTGCATGAGATGCATGCTACAACCATTAGCATGTACCAGACAGGTTTGAGAGACAAAATTTTATAAGTTTCCAAAGTAGATATACTCTATGTAGACATAAAGGTGAACTTACAACAAGGTATGTCACAACATAAATTTGAATGTTATGAGTTGAGAGAGGATGGGATCCTCATGTATAGATACATAGTCTATGTGTCGAATGGTCAGTAGTTGAAAAGCCTAATATTGTCAGAGATGCATAAGGTTCCTTATGTTGGATATCCAAGTTACTAGAAGACAATTGTCATAGTCAAGAAGCAATACTTTTTCCCAAGTATGAAAACGGAAGTTGTTGATTTTATTGCTAGATGTCTCGAATATCAGAAGTTCAAGCTAAGAACAAACATCTAGTTGGATTACTACAACATTTTCCCATTCTTGAGTGGAAGTGGTAAGTTATAGTGATGTATTTTATAACTAAGTTACCTAGGAATTCCAAGAAACATGATTCTAATATGCTGGTGGTGGACAAGCTTACTGAATCTTCCCATTTTATTCCAGTGAAGTCAACACACAAGGCAATCGACATTGTTGAGATATACATGTGAGACATTGTTAAATTGCACAATATGCCTAAGACAACTGTGTCTGAAAGAGATCCCAAGTTCACTTCAAATGTTTGGAAGGGATTGTTCAAAGGAATTGGGACAAGTCTAAACTTTAGCACAACATATCACTCTTAGACAGATGGACAAACAAAGAGGGTAAATCAGATAATAGAAGATATGCTAAGGATGTATGTGATGGATAAGCCATCAAAATGGGATGACTACTTACATTTGGTAGAGTTTGCTTACAACAATGGGTATCAAGCCTCCTTAAAGATGAGTCCATTTATGGTAGAAGATGCAACACACCTGTGAGTTGGGATAACCCAGCAGACCACACAGTATTTGGACGAGAACTGCTACGAGAAATGGAAGAGAAGATGGTAAAAATAAAGTAAAATTTAAAAGTTGCCCAAGACAAAAAAAAAGTTATGTATATAAATGCATAAACCATCGAGAGTTTAGAGTGGGGGATCACGTATTCTTGAAAGTAAAAGAAAGATGTAGTTCCATGAAGTTGGGGAATTGTTCTAAGTTAGAAATGCGCTATTGTGGGACATTTTAAATCCTAAAGAGGTTTGGTCCTATCACTTATATGATTGCATTGTCTGCATCCTTGTGTATTCATAATTTTTCCATGTGTCATTACTTAAAAAGTATGTGCATGATGCTAATCATGTCCTTGATTGGAATGCGATTATGGTGGAGTCAGAAGGCGATTTCTAAGTGTGACTAGTTTCCATATTGGACTGGAAATTCAAGCAGCTCTGGAATCAATTCATGGAGTTGGTAAAGTTCCAATGGATGTGGTACAGTCCTGAGGATGCAACTTGGGAGCGTGAGGATGCTATGTGGGCATAGTATCCTTATATTTTTTATTTTTTTTGAAGTTTGGTATGTATAATGTATATAATGCACTGAATACAGTGCATAAATAAGGGGGAGGGGAATGAAATGTCCCTATTCCAAACCCCATTTATAGTGCGCAATGTAATTGTCCATATAGGTTGGTGATCCATTGGAAACAAGTGTAAATGTAATGAACATATAGATCGGTGAGTCATTTTGGTTTTTGCGTGCACCTTAGTAGTGCGCAAGGTTTGTAACCAAAGAAAAAGGTGTGCACATTTCATAGTGTTGTGCATAATTGAGATAGTGTGTGTGGATTGCGCATCAAGGGAGGGTGCACATATTTCACAGTGTTGTGCACACTCAAGAAAGTGCACATGAATGACTGTAATATGTGTGTGTGTGTGTGTGTGTGTGATTTGAGGTCAGAGATCCTGTGTGACTATTGGGATGATGAGTCGGGACACAAATAGGTAAGTGTTCCTATCCTTGTAAAGTGTAACACACTCAAGTTAATAATAAAATAATATCACTGCACGCAAACAGACCGGACAAAAAGAGACGGGGAGCCAAACTCCACCATAAAAAGGAAAAGGGGGGGAATATTTTAAGAATATTTTTGAAAACTGTAACCTTACAGATATATTATTTATCCTAAGTTCATGAGGGATGGGAACAAGTCACCAATTGGCTAAATTTATCTCCGAATGTGACAAGTGTCCAATTGAAGGCATGCAATATATATTGTCAGCCTTAGTGTATTTTGGGGGGAGAATCGATTATTCTTTGGGGGATTCGAGAATTTTCCTCAGGAAAAAGGAGTCCGTTTCGGGTGGAAGAATATTGTTTGGTATGTCCTCGTTCTTTAGAAAATATGTGTGTTGTCGAAGAGGTGGTTTGTTAGGCCTGAGAACATTTTATCTAGGTGATATATTTGTTGAGAATTGTTCCTTGGTGCACTGGGAATTAGTTGCAGTGATCTGAGACTTCCTGATCCGACTTGTTGTTGAAGCCCTGGAAGGGAAGTGGGGCAGTCAAAGGACTGTTGAGAAGAGAAGGGGCACACTTCCTAGGGTGGGACATGCATGTGTGGAATGAGGGGTTGTAGACTAGTTGCAGCAGTCGATACCTTGGATTGAGCAATTTCGCTTCTTTTTAGACCATATATTGGCATTAGAAGTCCTTTTTCCCTGGTGGAGTTTGAGCCCCAACTCGGGGGTGACTTGTTGCTGAAATATTATGAGAAACTAAGTCTATGGCTAGGAGGAATGTCTGAGTCATGCACGCAGTTGGTGACTTTGTTGAAAGATAAGTGTTATTATGTGCTTATCTATTTAATGCGTGTTCATTTACTTGTATTGGTTATGGTTTATCTCTTGTATGATAATGAATATGAATAATGTTTGTCATTTTGTTTAATGTTGTTTATTCATGTAAGTGAAATGTGTTTATTCAGTTTAATAGTTGTACATGTTGCATACGTTATTTGATAAGTAATTTATGTTAAGATAATACTGATAAATGGTCAAGAGATTCTTGAGTGAGGGTAGGAGTATCGTGCGCACAAAAAGTGGTATGTGTGCACAATTTATTAGATTTGTTGTGTGCATAGGTAAGTGGTCTACGCATGCAGGAAAGCGGGACCTGCTGAGGGATTTAGTATGGTTATGTGCAAGGTGGTATTCAGGTGCCTCATATTAGCATGTGTGTAGTAGTGTTCACATGTAAAGAGTGGATTATACACACAATAATGTTGGTGTGATCAACACGCTAGTGCGTACAATTTTATTTTGCATACTTCCATTGCTATAATTTTTTTAATCAGAAATAAGTGTGATGCGGCGTGAACCAATTTGGGTTACGTGCATTTCCTCAAGTGTTCCCACATAGTCTGAATGTTAATTGCACAATAATTTTCTTGAGGTAACGTTGCTTAGTAGTAATTGGGGGATGTTACTTGAGGTATCAAACCTAAAGTTGGGAGAGTTTGTGTGACGGGTCCTAGCCTGGGTGTTTGCGGGCATTACACTGAGTGTAAAAGAATCAACTCATTTTTCCCTCCTTTCAAAAATACCCGGAAATGCATTTTTCCCTCCTTTCAAAAATACCCGGAAATGTAAAGTGCCAGTGGGAGATCAAATTAGCCATCGAAGAGCACCCTCTAGCGAAGATTCCATTGAAATCCAGGCCCAAGGTAATATTTCCACAGATCTTTATTTTAAAAAGTCTAAGTTTCTTAATATCTCTAGTTCTATTCCGTCAAAATCCCCATACAATTGTCCTTGTTCCTCTTTACCCAGTGAGGCTCCTGCCTTTGTCAAGGAAGGTGGAGGAAGAACTACAACTTCTGAAAAGGAAGAGGTTTCATCGAAATTTTTAAAGAATGATGATATTTTATTCAAGGCCTAAGGGAACTCTTCTCTCTTAGATTCTAAAATAAATCCCAGTACTTCAATGGAAGAAAAATCTTCCTCATATAAGGTTTCTCTTTCCTCATCCTCCCATTCTCATCAGTCCGTTAGATCAGATTATTTACTGTGTTCAAAATTAAATATTATGAAGGAATCCTCAGGGAGTGGGGGATTAGCCTTAGAAAAATTCTTCAGAGGCCAGGCGAGAAGGAAATCCTTCATTTCCATTTCCCAATCTAAAGTGTTGAAGAAAATTAGGAGTGGACGATATTAAACCATTGTTCAAGCCCTCATAGTGGGAGCAACCTAGAAGGAGTGAAAATATGATTGATCTTTCTATTAATTCCAGAGGAGTGGGGAGCGCTCCTAAAACCCTAGCTCTCAAGTGGTTGATAGAATTCTAGAATCTAGACTTAGTTCTAATCCAATAAATAATGTGTCAAGCGACGAAGGCTAACAAAGTTTTCAGTAGTTTATTGAAAGACTAGACTCTTGTCGCAACTGATGCGATGGGGATTTCTGGAGGTCTTCTAATGGTAGTGAAGCTGAGTATCTCAGTTACTAACTCAGTTCTCATCCCGTCAAGGATATTTTTTGAGATTATGAATAAAGAGTTGAGCTGCACCCTTAGTGTTTTCAATGTCTATGGGCCTTACACTGATAGAATGCATTTTTAGAAGTCATTAGGGAGATCATGTCTATTTAAAGACTCCATTATGGTTCTTGGAGGAGATATGAATTTCACATTATCTTTGAAGGAGGTGTGGGGGTTCATTCTTAGACAAGACCCACAAGAGGGTTTCTTTATGAACTGGATTGAAAAGCATAAACTGGTTGACATTGAGCCAGTCAAAATCTCTCAAACCTGGAGAAAAGGGGAGGACGTGATTGCCAAGAGGTTGGATTGATTCCTGTTATTGAAAAATATTATGCCAAACAATTGGAAAATCAAATCCAAAGTGGTTGTAGGAGGCATCTCTAATCATAGGTCAATATTTCTAAATGTCTATGTTCCTACCAGAATCCCTCCCGCATCGATGAAATTCAACCATGCTTGGTTGAAAGTAAAAGAATATAAAGACTTGGATTTTTGCTTTGTCTGCTAAATCCATCCCTCTCCTAGAACAAAAATTTCCAATCCATGAATTTCTGTGAGATCTTTCTTTACAAAAATCCTACAATGAGGACCTTTTATTGATTCTCAATTGTAGTTGAACATGAGAAAATAATCATTAAGCATTGCATATGAATGAGAGAAAGTTGTCATAATTATTTGCATATGTGTAATTAAATATCTACTTAATGAAGTGAAAATGCAAAAAAAACTCACACATATAATTTGACACCCATGTGTTAACTAATTTCACTAGAATTTGTTGGATACATATCTCGATTCGCTTGGAATAAAAATCGCTTTATTATCCTTCCTTTAGCCAGGGCTGAAACCTTTTCACAAAATGTGGTACACTCTCTTTACATGGATGAAACCCGGAGCAACCTTCTCTTACACAAAGAACTTAAGGCTCTCACATAAGTGACATTTCTTTACACACCAGAAGGACTACATTCCTCTCAATGGAAATATCTCTCAAAGAAGCCTAAAGGGGCCTCCCCCATAATGCTTACATAAGGAATTTTTATAGTTTCCCTCTCTCCATAATTCAAGGAGACAAGATCCACAATTTTAGGATCTAATAACAACTCAAGGAAAAAAATGAGAAAGGATCTCAACCAACCTTATCTTCCCCTTGAGACTAGGAAACTACTCAGGATATAATTAGGAAGGATCCAAAACCAACTCATGAGACTTTGAACCTCCCCTTAAAATTAGGAAACTAATTTGTGAGGTAAGGTTCTCACATAAAATTGATTTCCCCTTAAATCTAATAAACTAATTTGTGAGGTGGATTCTCACACTTAATTGTAATTTCCTTTTAACAAATTAAATGACAAATACATGAGCACATTATGCTAAAAAATATTAATCATTTTTACAATATGAAGCATTAAACATTCCTTTTAAACCTTTTCACTTATCATCAACTATCATTTTAATGATCTTCTCCATGGTGTGCAAAGTAATGAATCCTTGTGTGGAGATCCTCCTGGATCATACCTCCCCACAAAAAACACTTTTGATCCTCCAAAATTATAGAAGGAAACTTTGACTTGAATCTCCGCAACCAACTTCTAGGAAGCGTCTTACACTCCACGATGCACTTCCCCACTGCTCGATCTGCATAAAAAAAATTCTCTAATAGGACGCACCCTTCTTCTCCTTCACCTTTGTACTTCAGAATGAGGATGTCGATGCAAAAACTTACATCAATGCAAATATGTAGTTGATTCCTTGATCTGCATACCAAATGTCTTTGAAAGGTCACATCCTTCTTCTCCTTCACCTTTGTTGTTCAGAATGAGGATGTCGATGCCAACACTTGCATCAATGCAAATTTGTAGCTGACAATACATGGATTACAACTTTTGAAATATTTTCAAAGAACTACCATACCTTCCAATAGTTTATAAAACACTCATGGACAAGTTTACAATGATTTTCAAGACATGCCTTAGGAAAAATAATGCCTCTCACTCAATACTGGCTATAAGACCCATTACAATGTTGTCAAAATAGGCCTAGGCAAAACAATTCCTCTCGCTCAACAGTGGCTACAAGACCCATTACAATGTTTCCAAAATAGGCCTAGGAAAAATAATGCCTCTCACTCAACATTGGCTATAAGACCCATTACAATGTTGTCAAAACAATCCTAGGTAAAACAAAACCTCTCACTCAACATTGGCTACAAGAACCATTACAATGTTGCCAAAATAGGCCTAGGCAAAATAATGAATCTCACTCAACAGTGGCTACAAGACCCATTACAATTTTCAACAAGGATTTAGGCATAAAACAAAATTCCTCTCACTCTCCTCATTAATTTCAAGAGTGGCTAATTACAACCATTTACATTAATTTCAAGGAAACATTAACATTAAGGGAAATACCCCCAAATGCGCACTAGTGGTAAACTCTATGGTTTTTAAACCCCCCATTACAAACATGTGCAACATAATAAATAAGGAAAATTCCATCATCATCACACTTGTCTCACAATTCTTATACTTTTGGTTGTAAACATGACTACTTTCTGTCGAAGTGTCAAAATGGTCTCTTACTGCATCATCTCAGTTTGCTTACAAGGCTCAAACAATGAATTCTCTGCAATAATTCAGATCTTGATGCCTTGCTATGGCACTAAAATATCACCAAAATCTACAACATACATTCATCCTCTTGCAATTTCCAAAAAGAGGAAAAATCATAAATGCAGAAAACTTACATTGGATTTCATGCCAAGGTGCTCAACTGGATTCTCAAATCTCGACATACATAGCACCAGCAAGTCGGTCTTGTCATTATACAAATTTTGACTGTAAAATCGACCCTGTTATGAAAGGTAAAAATATGCCTCATAAAGTGTGCCAAACAGTCATGGGCTTGGCCATAGACCTTGAATTCCGCTGCTCAGATCACAAAATGGACCGCACCATTAAACCCGACCCAAAAAATTGTGCAACAATGTCTATACTTTCGTCAAATTTCATCACTGTAACTTTTGCACCCCTCTTGGGATCCCTACCTCAAAATTCGTGCCACATATGGTCGTATCGCATAGAATCCTAAAAAATTCCCTAGTACGGTCTTACATGTGTATTCCTCCCCAATGGATGGAATTTAATGGGTTTAAATATTTTTGGTGGGTAGAGTTACCAAGAACCACCCCCCTTGACGCATTGGTAAGGACATTCGATTAATAGGGAAAAGTTCATGGGGTCAAGCATGCGAGCCTCCCCCTTTTTTCCTCCGGTTACAACTCTCGTGCCGAACTTTGAATTTTCTGGTTCATTTGTTGGCCATCGACCGGTCTGGTGGTCGATTTTTATATATTTTTTGAATTTATTTTTTCAACCCGAATTGGGAATTTCTTTGGCTGCAACGTGGCAACCCCACATTGGGCCATGTGGTAGCCACATCATTTCATAGTGGATAGCGACATTTATTCCATGTCATTATCCAGTCATCGGTTCAGCTCGAATGCCACGTTAGATGATCATACTTTCTCTTGGATGTCTACATCAACACCACGTCATCTGACACGCCAGTCGTACGGATGACACATAGCTCAATTTTAATGGACCATTTGGACCCCTAAAAAGGACAAATATACTTGACACATGGCAACCATTTCATCCACCATATTTTCGAGTCAGTTGACACATCACCTACTGTGTTAACGTCGTATCGTGACATCAACATTTCGTATGGTCCAGTAACCTTTGTTGACGTCATCACCATACTGCCAACTCGACTTGATGACATCATCATCATACTACCCAATTAGTTGAAATGTCACTTGCTGTGTCAGCTTTGTGCTACCACATCAACAT
This sequence comes from Picea engelmannii, assembly GCA_009831015.1. NCBI lineage: Eukaryota > Viridiplantae > Streptophyta > Pinopsida > Pinales > Pinaceae > Picea > Picea engelmannii. The sequence goes on from ML776608.1 coordinate 1,216,941, forward strand.
TTCATATGGTCCAGTCACTCTGTTGATGTCGTCACTGTACAACCATGCCAGTCGACATGTCAACATTCGTACTACCATGTGGCATCCATACATATGCCACATGGCACATTTTTACTGGTCCACATGGACCCCTACAAGTGCCAAAATGCATGACATGTGATAGCGTTTGGTGCTGCCACATCAACATGCTAACGTGAGCATTGTATGGACTTTGCTAGATTTCCCTGTTTGCCGAAAATTTCAGATGGGCATAACTTTTTCATCCAGAGTTTGTTTGAGGTGTCGTTTGTGCCATTGGAAGTCTCTCATAGAGCTCTTTGACTTGGTGTTGTTTTCATTGAATTATATGCACTTTTATTTTTGGCCATTTTTATTCAACTTAGGAGGATCCAGCCTCTAACTACATAGAATTTGGTACGTGATTCTTGCTTGGTGTACCACGAAGCTCAGGGTGAAGCTTCCAATATTTCTTGATTGAGTGACCACTCATTTGGCAGTGAGTGCAATAGTTGTGTGAGTGCATGTCTGTCTCACTTTCACTGTAAAGATATTTTCTCTTCCAACACTTTGCAGTAGTCTTGTTGTCCCAAGATTTTCGAGGAGACTTTGATTTCCTCCAGAATCTCATGCTAGATCTATCACATTCAGAAAGTGACGTGCCATCATTTTTCTTAGGTGGTGTTGGTCATAATATCAACTCTTTGCTTGAATAATCCTCTACTTATGTTGCTTGTGAGCATTCTCTTTCACCATACCAAAATCCTGCATATAGAGATCTTTCTTCAACCTCTAGTGGTTGAATGATTCCTTGGCCATCAATACTAAGAACTCCTCCTTTATACCCCATATTCCTCAACAAATTTAAGCCAATGCCCTTGGTGTGCCTTTTGAAAGCACCAAAAGAGGCATCATCATTAATGAGGGAAGGAATTGAACATGGAGAATCCTTTACCTCCATTCTTGTTTGTGATACTTGGTCATCTTCTTGAAGTTTGGCCAACTGCTCCTCCTGGTTTGATGAAGGTGTAGATGAGGCTTCTAGGAAACCACCTTGGTTATTTGGTGTCTGGAGAGCTTCCTCTATTATCTGAAAAATGTGCAGTCATCAATATTTTCATGGAAAGAACCATAACTGATATACCTTCCATGTCCACAAGTTTGTCTGGTCTTGTAGGGACTTTCTGCTTCTCCTGTAGCAGATCATTCCCCAATTTTCTCCTCCATAGCTTGTAGTTGCAGTTGTAGTTTTATCTTTTCTTCTTCAGATTCTTGAAGCAACCTCATCAATTCAACATTCTCTACTTGAGTGGTCTTATTGATTTCTTCAATCTCACGAAGCCGTACTTGCTTCTTTGCCTTGCCCATAATTATATTCACAATCTATAAAATTGGTCAGATCTGCTCTAATACCACTTGATCCGATAATTTATGTGAGATATTTCTCTACAAAAATCCTACAATGAGGACCTTTTAATAACACTTAATCACATGTGAACATGGGAAAATAATCATTAAGCATTTCATACGAATGTGAGAAAATTGTCATAACTATGTGCATATGTGTAATCAAATCTCTACTTAATCAAGCAAGAATGAAAACAAAACTCACACATATAATTTGACATCCGTGTGTTAACGACATTCACTAGAATATTCTCGCTACATCTTCAGATCCACTTGGAATACAAATTTCTTTATTATCCTTCCTTTAGCCAGGGCTAAAACTTTTCACAAAATGTGGTACAGGCTCCTTACATGGATGAACCCCAAAGCATCCTTCTCTTACACAAAGAACTTAAGGCTCTCACATAAGTGACATTTCTTTGGACACCAGAAGGACTACATTCCTCTCAATGCAAATCTCTCTCAAAGGGGCCTAAAGGGACCTCCCCCACAATGCTTACATAAGGAATTTATATAGTTTCCCTCTCTCCATAATTCAAGGAGACAAGATTCACAATTTTAGGATCTAATAACAACTCAAGGACAAAAATGAGAAATAATCTCAACCAACCTTAACTTCCCCTTGAGACTAGGAAACTACTTGGGATATAATGAGGAAGGATCCCAAACCAACTCATGAGACTCTTAACCTCCCCTTAAAATTAGGAAACTAATTTGTGAGGTAAGATTCTCACATAAAACTAATTTCCCCTTAAAACTAGGAAACTAATTTGTGAGGCGGATTCTCACACTTAATTTTAATTTCTTTTTAACAATTTGAATGAAAAATACATGAACACATTATGCTAAAAAACATTAATCATTTTTACAATATGAAGCATTAAAAATTCCTTTTAAACTTTGTCACCTATCATCAATTATCATTTTAATGATCTTCTCCATGGTGTGAAAAGTAATGAATCCTTCTGTGGAGATCCTCCTGGATCATTTCACCTCCTGAAAACATCAAAACTATAGCACCATTGTCGCAATTGTCAAGTCATTGCACGACCCAAAAAATGTAGCTAAGGAACCATTGCACTAAGGCACTTCATCCATTTTCTCAACTCAACACCTCCATACCTCACTGCCTACTTCACCGCAATGACCTATCCAATATGCCTCGTTAAAGAGTTAGGAAACTTCCTCAAGACACTTCCATGACTACATCTAAATCTTCCTAAGTCGACCACTAGGATTGTCCAAGCAATTCACCCCAATCTCTCCACACATTCGGCCAATCAAGGCGTCCCTACTGCTACATTCCTTCTTCCAATCTGAACCATTGGAGTCACCTCAAGTTTGTCGATTTTGACCACGGAAAAGAAATACACTCGAACTACCAAGCCATCAGACTTCCCTTCAAATAACTCACCACAACACTTAGGAAATGCAAGAACTCAAAACCAACAAAATTTTTCTAATGACATCCTTGTCTACAACCACGGTTCAAGTATGTTGTCTTGGACCTTCACTTTCCCAAGCAACTGACTCTCCACATGAAATCCCTTCAATAACTGTCTGCAAATACACAAACTTGCAAGACCTTAAATGCAATATAAGGCTAAGTTCATGCGTTCAGTTCATAAATCCATCTCTCTCAAACTTCGCATACAACCGACCAAAATCTTCTCCAATGTCTTGCCATCTTTGCACCTTGACTTCTTCTGCGTCAAGGTGTTGGATTAATGAGAGGGGGGGTGAATTAGTAATAGATTAATCTAATCCTTTTTAACCATATAATTCAAGTATTATATCAATGTAGCATTATCATCCAATATTTGCAGAGTAAATAAACAATGAACAAATGAACAATCATACACATACACAATACACCAATGTTTCTATGTGGAAACCCAAAGAGGGAGAAAACCATTGAATGCTTTTTATCATATGTCTTGAAGAATTATATTCATTGGAAGCACCAACTTCCTTTGTTTTCCAGCTGCAATTGGAAGGAGGCTCCAACCCCCTAGTTTCTTAGGCTACAACCCGAGGGAATCTCCAACTCCCGAATTCTATGGCTACAACCCCCTATGTTCTCTGACTACAACCTGGAGGTGGTTAAAACCATCTGTCCTTGCCCCGTCCAACCGCCCTGACGTATAAGTAGAATTATGGAGCCACTGTCACACTATCACTATGATATATAATGATGTAAACCTGTACCAATCAACCTGCACCAAACAACATGTACCAATAACTTGAACCATGCATCAACCATGCATCAACATGTACCTCAATCTGTAATCAATGTGTACCATAAACAAGTGCATCAACCATGCACCAACCTGTACCTAAACCTCAACCAAAATCCCTCATCAATTTCATCATCCAAATATGATTTGTAACTCTGTAATAGACCTGGTGTATATGATCACATACCTACAAACCTTCCTTAACTTTCACAAGAAGAGACTAGCATTTTCATGAAACTTTACTTTAGTCTCACATGACTAGTTTTGGATTAGTCAACAACCCTAACTTGAAATACTCATAACTATATACTCGTAATGAATAAAGATATGAAAATAGTACATAATGTTAGTCAATGTGTTTTATGCAATTCCTCTAGGTGTCACTACTTGGAACCTCTCAGAAAAGGAGTTATAGCAAAAATGGCATACCTTGTTGAATTTGGCTTATTCTAGAGAGAAAATTTGTAGAGTGTACCCCACATGGAATATTTGTTGTATGGATTTGAAAATTGTACACATAATACTACAGACTGTACTCTAACCAACACATTTGGTCTTACTGAATTTGGATCTGTTATGAAGAAGTTACGACGTTTTTACCCGAAACACTTGTTTTAGACTAGTTTCAGGACTAACCACAAACCCAATTTTCCATAGAGTGTAACTCCAAAAATACAACGACCCACAAGATTTGTACCAAAGCTACTTGGATATGTTTCCTCAATGGCCTCCCAATTTCACGGTCTGAATCATTCTAGAAAAAAACCTTATTGCGAAAATGGTGAGATGACTTGTAAATAACATACCTTAGAAAACATCATCAAAATAATTTATCCTCCCTTGAATTTCGGCCTTCTTTACTTCACCTTCCCTCTGAAATTCGACTTAGATATCCTTTGTTTACCTCAGTCACCTATAGATATTCAATATTCTCAAGTGTGATTGAATTGAGAGAGCCTTGCCTCTTATTTATACTTTCATGTAGCTTCCTTAGAAGCATCTTCTAGACCACTTTGTCCACATAGCCACTTTGTCCACATAGTCACCTATGTCCAAATTTGCCCAATTTTCCACTTGTCCATATATCCAATATTCACTTGACTACTTAACCCATTTTCTTCATTTTAGGGTTAACCTTCTTATAACCACTTTCCATAATTAGAAAGTTCTCCATTTACTTTGTTATTTAAATAATCCTCTTTGACTTTGTCACTTCACTTTATTATTTAAATAATTTCTTCTTTGAAAGCACTTTGACTTCTTTGACCTTTTGGGGCTTCAAGCCAACAAATGAGGGTCCTCCAACTTCATAAGGCCATAACTCTCAAACCGTGAGGAGTTATGTGATGTTCCACATACCACCAGGAATGGCGTGACATGTATTATCCATCTAGAATAGTATTACTTTCAAATATATCAAAACTCATACCATTATACATCAGACAAACTTGGATCCATTACCCAAACCTTTGTGCTACCATAATTCACTATTGTAATTTCTTCAAGGGTTGACATCAATGACAACCAACCCAATTAATAAAAAATCCCCCTCTTTGGCATTGATGGCAACACTCTAATGAAATACTGAAATCATATCACTCATGCTCCCCCTGGAACCATGCCTGCATCTCTGTGACCAATGCTCCCCCTGGAACCATGCCTTTGTCCTATTCATATGATAAATCTCTCCCCCTTTGTCATCAATGACAAAGGTATATTTCCATTTGGGTCTGCTCCCCCTAAATGACTCGTCTGATCTCCCAACCTAAACTGTCCTCTTTATGGTGCTTCCTCGTGTAGATCTAAGACATATAAGATCAGAATTCAAATCATTCATTTTGGAGTAGAAATAACTTTGAGTCTCTGGTGAAGATACCCAAAGGATTCCCGTGGAAGCGGTTTTGTAAAGATATCTACCACTTGTTCTTTTGTGCCCACATATTTATCTATGATGTTCTTTTCTGCAACCTATTCTCGTAGAAAGTGACACTTTATTGTAATGTGCTTCATCTTGGAGTTCATCACCGGGTTCTTTGAGATACCGATGGCGCTTGTATTATCACAATATATTGGAATGGGTTCATCATATTCAACCTGTATATCTGTCAGAGTTTGTTTCATCCATAGAACCTGTGTACAACATGTTGATGCTGAAATATACTTTGCCTCGATTGTAGATAAAGATATTGATGATTGTTTCTTGCTTATCCATGATACTAAAAACTCACCCAAGTAGAACACTGCTCCACTGGTGCTTCATCAATCATCAATGCAACCTGCCCAATCTGCATCTGTGTAGGAAATAAGTGATAGATCCTTTCCTTTTGGATACCATAATCCAAAATATTCTATTCCTTTGAGATATTGGAAATCCTCTTCACTGCTAATACATGTGATTCCTTTGGTGCTGCTTGAAATCATGCCACCTATCCAATTTCCTGCATTACATATGGTCTGGATGCTGTCACATATAGTAGGCTACCAATCATTGGCTTGCATTTCCTCTGATCTGTAGACTTTGAATCATCATCTTTGCTCAACTTGCAACTGGTTTGCATGGGAGTGATAACTGGTTTGCAATCTTCCATTCTTAACCTCTTTATCATTTCTCTGATATACTTGGTTTGATAAATACAAATTCCTTGGTTTCTTTGACATATATGAAGACCTAGAAAGAAGGATAGTTCTCCAAGTAATGACATTTCAAATTCATTCTGCATGTCCTTTGCAAATTTCTGGCTTAACCTGTAACGACCCTAGTTAAATAATTCATTGGGATTTTTAAATATAATTAATTAGATATTCAATTGTCCTAATATGGTTTTAATTAAACAATGATTAGTATTAATAATATTATTTGTTTATTAATTAATTGTTTATAACTTTTGATCGATTAATTAATTAATTAATTGATTACATATCACATTCAATGACATGGGTAATAAATTTAAGGGCTTAATAATCTTAATTTATTTAATTAAATGATTTACGTATGCAGGGGGGATAAGACATTAAAGAAGGGGATAAGACATTAAAGAAAGGGATACGATATTAATGAAGGGGATACAATATTAAAGAAGGGGGGGAATAGGATAATAAAGAAGGAGATAAGGAAATTAATGCGAAGGAGGAGAGTCGGTGAAGGGGGATATGATGGGGAGGAGTCTTACGGGGAGGATGATCATTTTTGGGAGGGGAAGCATTTTGGAGAGGAGACTGTAGTTCTGGTTTGTATTTTCTGGTTATGTTGTTGGGTTCTGCGGTTTTGGGGAACCATTGCAAGGGGCACCGGGTTGCTGGGGGTTTTGGGCACGGGGGCCAGGATTCCTTTCGGTTTCCTGGAGCTAGGGAGTCGGACAGGCTGCTCTTAGCTGGCTGGGAGGTTAGTCGGTTTGGACAGGTTTGGTCAGCGCATCGGGCTGGGCAAGGAAGCAGGGAAAGGACAACCAAATCAATGGGGGAATTAACATCAGGAAGAGGTAATTTATTTTATTCTGTTAAGTAATTATTATTCTGTTATGAAATTGTTGTTCATTAATTAATTTAACATGCTTATATGCTGAATGAAAGAAATTACTGAGTTTTTCTGCGTAGAAGTAATCTTATCTGTTTCAATTTATGGATTTTAATAGACTTAAATTAATTTGGTCCCTACACATGGTATCAGAGCCCTGGTTCAAAATCTGGAGCTGAGGGCCTACCCACCTACCCAGAATTAACCAAAAATGACCACTAAAACCCTATATTTACAACCCTTCAACAACCAAAGATAGCCCAGAAATGATACATAAACCCCACGAAGAGAACTACCTAGAAACCCTAAAGAAAAGAGTGAGTGTAGCAGGGAAACAAGACCCTGCACATCCCTTGTTCCATTCATCTTCTACCTAACCTGCAAATGGAAAAAGAGAGAGAGAGAGTCTGGTTATACATATAGAAGAAATATGTTTGTTGCAATTGATAAAATCTAATATATATATATATATATATATATATATAATCATATGGTATAAAAAATAAATAAATAATAACAATGAAATAGAATAGTAATTCAGATCTACACAAAAATCAAATCGCTAGCTTAAAATGCAGGTAAAGAACTCCCAAATAATGCAGTGAAATACAAACTATATGTTATCTTTGGAGTTGTAAAATCATGCACAGTTGCAACTATTCTTCGTGAAACAACTGCATTTGCTTTTCCACACGGGTGAGATTGTAGAATTATGGATTCACCTAGTGGGTGATTTTAGAAGAACTTTGTCAATCTCGAATTAGAATACTTAATGATTAATTCATTCCTCTAAATATTTATAAATTCATTCCTTTAAAATAACACCTATCAAAAGAAT
>ML776608.1:1234128-1251009 GCA_009831015.1 Picea engelmannii
TATGTACTAGCTACACATGCATTTCTTGTACATGTACACTAGTATGTATGAGTTTTCTTGGCTTACTTACTAATAATGTCGGTTAATTGTCATGAATGTGTGAACCATGTTTCTTTTCCTTGTATCATGAGATACCTTAACTTTGGGACGAAGTTTCCTGAAGGGTGGGTGTATGTAACGACCCTGGTTAAATAGTTCATGGGGATTTTTAAATATAATTAATTAGATATTCAATTGTCCTAATATGGTTTTAATTAAACAATGATTAGTATTAATAATATTATTTATTTATTAATTGTTTATAACTTTTGATCGATTAATTAATTAATTAATTGATTACATATCACATTCAATGACATGGGTAATAAATTTAAGGGCTTAATAATCTTAATTTATTTAATTAAATGCTTTACGTATGCAGGGGGGGATAAGACATTAAAGAAGGGGATAAGACATTAAAGAAAGGGATAAGATATTAATGAAGGGGATAAGATATTAAAGAAGGGGGGAATAGGATAATAAAGGAGGAGATAAGGAAATTAATGAGAAGGAGGAGAGTCAATGAAGGGGGATATGACAAGGAGGAGTCTTACGGGGAGGATGATAATTTTTGGGAGGGGAAGCATTTTGGAGAGGAGACTGTAGTTCTGGTTTGTATTTTCTGGTTCTGTTGTTGGGTTATGCGGTTTTAGGGAACCATTGCAGGGGGCACCAGGTTGCTAGGGGTTTTGGGCACCGGGGCTAGGATTCCTTTCAGCTTCCTATATCTAGGGAGCCAGACAGGATGCTCCTAGTTGGCTGGGAGGTTAGTCGGTTTGGGAAGGTTTGGTCAGTGCATCGGGCTGGGCAAGGAAGCAAGGCAAGGACAACCAGATCAACGGGGGAATTAGCATCAGGAAGAGGTAATTTATTTTATTCTGTTAAACAATTCTTATTCTATTATGAAATTGTTGTTCATTAATTAATTTAACATGCTTATATGCTGAATGAAAGAAATTACTGAGTTTTTCTGCGTAGAAGTAATCTTATCTGTTTCAATTTATGGATTTTAATAGACTTAAATTAATTTGGTCCCTACATAACCTGTCATCAATACTTCCAAAAATAATATCATCAACATAAACTTCAATTAATAAAATACTATCTTGATTTACCTTGATGTAGAGGTTTTTGTCTGCACTTCCTTTTCTAAACCCTGCCTCATGTAGATATTTATCCAGTCTAGAGTACCATGCTCTAGGATCCTGTTTTAGACCATACAAGGCCTTGTTTAATTTACACACATAATCTATGTTCTCTAACAATTGGAATCCTTCTGGTTGTTCAATGTAGACTTCTTATTCAAGTTCCCCATTCAGAAAATATGATTTTACGTCCATCTGATATACTTTAATATTTTTGGAGCATGCATAAGCTAAAAGCAATCATATTTCTTCCATTCTAGCAAGTGGGGAAAGTATCTCTTCAAAGTTGATTCCTTCAACCTGCGCATATCCTTTACATACCAATCTAGCTTTGTTCCTTGTAACTTGTCCATCTTCATTCAATTTATTCCTTTATACCCGCTTTGTGTCGATCACATTATTATCCTTTGGTCTTGGAACCAATTCCCAAGTGTCATTTTTCTCTATTTGATCCAATTCTTCATCCATGGCCTTATTCCAAAATTCATCCTTATTGGCCTCTTCAAAACAGGTTGGTTCAATCGTAGATGAGAGTGCTAGGTGTGTTTGTTCTAGTCAATGAATTCTTCTTCTAGTCTCAACTCCTGCATCTTTGTTTCCGATAATCTGATTTGAAGGATGATTCTTCTGTACTCGCCTGATAGGTGTCTTTGGAGGCACTTGCTGAACTTTCTCTTTTGCTCCTGTCGGATCCTCTTCATCTTCCCATTCTACTTCTTTTTCATCTTCTGCTTCTTCTTCGTAAATTTGTTCCATTGATTCATTTTATTCTTCCTTTAATTCTTGTCTACCTGTTTCATCAATTGTTACGTTGATGCTTTCCAGAAATTTATTCAATCTCAGGTTGTAACACTTGTATTCTTTCCTTGTACTTGAGTAACCAACAAGTACTCCTTTGTCCACACGAGAGTCAAACTTTCCTATTCTGCCATCTTCTCTTTTGATATAGCATTTGCTTCCAAAAACTCTGAAGTGCTTCACATTTGTTGGTCTTCCTTTCCATAGCTCATAGGGAGTTTTGTCAGTGTTGTTTCTGAACATTACACTGTTTTGAATGTGAGTTGTTGCATGCACTACCCGTGTCCAAAACATATCTGTTAATTTGGAATCCATTAGCATTGTTCGAGCCATTTCCTGTACTGTCTTGTTCTTTCTTTCAACAACTCCATTATGTTGAGGTGTCGTAGCAACAAAGAATTTCCTTTTTATTCCATGCATGCTGCAGTAGTCCATAAATTCCTTTAAAGTGGACTCTCCTCCATTATCAGATCTCAAGCATTTTATTTTTGAGTTGTTCTGCATATTTTTCTTTTGAAGATCCTTTCTTAATATGACAATTTATGCTTCCAAATTTTGAATGATCATGTCTCTTCCTTCTAGCTGTTCTTTGAGTGCTTCTTCAATTCTTTTATATTCTTCAATTTGAACCTTCAAATTTGTGATCATTTGTTCTAGTTCCCGAGTGTCTTCTTTCTTGTCTAGTTCCACTTGTAGTTTCTTGTTTTTCTTCGTTTCTCTTCTGATAACTTCTATGGCACAAAACAATTCTTCTCAGTAGTCAGCTTATGCCTCTTCATATTCTTCTTTAGCCTCTTCATATTCTTCTTTGGAGTGTTCTTTATTAGAGTCTTCTACTACCATGAATATAACTCTTTCTATTTCACTGTCACTGGCTTCCTCTTCATTTGATGATGATATGTCTTCTTTGGTGCATAAGCTTTTCTTGAAAACTTTATTTGTGGTTATTTTTCCTTTATATGTTTGTTTTCTATTTGAGTAACCTTCATCATTTCTCTTTTTCTTATGAGGACATTTATTATCAAAATGACCAATACCATCACAATTAAAACAAATCAAAGGAAACTTACCTCTATACATGTCGTTGGTTCCCTTGTTCAATCTTCTGAAAAAGTTGGCCACTTCTTCATCATCTTCCGAGACATCACTGTTGCTGCTATGTTCTTTTTATTTTTGCTTTCCCTTTTTCTTTGACAATTTGGATTCTTTGAAGGCTGCTTCTTTTATATCTAGATTTTCCTATTCAGTTCTCATTTCATATGTTGTGAAGATTCTATGTAGTTCGTCCATGCTTATTGAGTTTAGATCTTCTCTTTCTTCTAGTGCTTATATCTTAGAGTCAAATCTCATAGGAAGATATCTTAGTACCTTTTGAACAATTACAGATTCTTTGGTTTCTTCTCCCAATCCCAAGATTGCATTTACTGTTTCATCGACTCATAAAACATAAGCTGCAATATTCTCATCTTCGTTCATCTTTAGTTGTTTGAACTTACCTCTATAAGTTTGAAGCTTTGTTGCTTTTACTTTTGAATCTCCTTCATAAATATTTCGAAGTTTGTCCAAAATATCTTTAGCGGATTTACAATGTGCAACGTTGGTGAATACCAATTCTCCAAGACCATTCAGAAGTGCATTTGTGGCTTTGGAATTATTCTGACCGAGTTTCACTGCTTTGTCATTTGTTTGCGGAACTGTTGGTGTTGTGTATGCATCTACAATTGATTTCCAAATTTCAAATCCCTGTGCTTGTATATATGTCTTCATCCTTATGCTCCAAAATGTATACTTTTGTCCATCAAACTGTGGTATTCCATTTTTATACATGTTGTTACTCTCCATGATCTACCTTTCAGTGGTTAAACTGATTTCTGAAGGAACCTTCTATGATACCAATTGTTGGATTACTGAGAGGGGGGGTGAATCAGTAATAGAGAAATCTAATCCTTTTTAACCATATAATGCAAGTGTTATATCAATGTAACATTATCATCCAATATTTGTAGAGTAAATAAACAATGAACAAATGAACGATCATACACATACACAATACACCAATGTTTTTACGTGGAAACCCAAAGCAGGAGAAAACCACATAATGATTTTTCTTATATGTCTTGAAGAATTAAATTCATTGGAACCACCAACTTCCTTTGTTTTCCAGCTGCAACTGGAAGGAGGCTCCAACCCCCTAGTTTCTCAAGCTAGAACCTGAGGGAAGCTGCAACTCCCCAATTCTCTGGCTACAATTAGAAGGAAGCTACAACCCCCTATGTTATCCGACTACAACTGAAAGGTGGCTACAACCACTTGTCCTTGCCCCGTCCAACCGCCCTGACGTATAAGTAGAATGATGTAACCAATGCCACACTATCACTGTGAGATATACTGCTGTAAACATGTACCAAACAACCTGTACCAATAACCTGAACCATGCATCAACTTGTACCTCAACCTGTAATCAACCTGTACCATAAACAAGTGCATCAACCATGCACCAACCTATACCTCAACCTCAAACAAAATCCCTCATCAATTTCATCATCCAAATCTGATTTTTAACTTTGTAATAGACCTGGTGTATATGATCACATACCTGCAAACCTTCCTTAACTTTAACAACAAGAGACTAGCATTTTCATCAAACTTCACTTTAGTCTCACATGACTAGTTTTGGATTAGTCAACAACCCTAACTTGAAATAATCATAACTATGTACCTGTAATGAATAAAGATCTGAAAATAGTACATAATGTTATTCAATGTGTTTTATGCAATTCCTCTAGGTGTCACTACTTGGAACCTCTTAGAAAATGAGTTATAGAAAAAATGACATACCTTGTTGAATTTTGGCTTATTCTAGAGAGCGAACTTGTAGAGCGTGCCTCGCACAAAATATTTGTTGTATGGATCTGAAAATTGTACACAGAATACTAAAGACTATATTCTAACCAAAAAATTTGGTCTTACTAAATTTGGATCTGTTATGAATAATTTATGACGTTTTTACCTGAAACACCTGTTTTAGAGTAGTTTCAGGACTATCCACAAACCCTATTTTCCATGGAGTGTAACTCCAAAAATACAATGAACCACAAGATGAAATTCATACCATAGCTACTTGGATATGTTTCCTCAATGGCCTCTCAATTTCGTGGTCTGAATCATTCTAGAAAAAACGTTATTGCGAAAATGGTGAGATGACCTGCAAATAACATACCGTAGAAAGCATCATCAAAAGAATTTGTCCTCCCTTGAATTTCGACCTTCTTTATTTCACCTTCCCTCTGAAATTCGGATTACATATCTTTTGTTTACCTCAGTCACATGTATATATTCAATATTCTCAAGTGTTATTGAAATGAGAGAGCCTTTCCTCTTATTTATACTTTCATGTAGCTTCCTTAGAAGCTGCATCTTCTAGACCCCTTTTGTGCACATAACCACTTTGTCCACATAGTCACCTATGTCCAACTTTTCCCAATTTACCACTTGTCCATATACCCAATAGCCACTTGACTACTTAACCCATTTTCCTCATTGTAGGGTTAACCTTCTTATAACCACTTTCCATAATTAGAAAGTTCTCCATTTACTTTATTATTTAAATAATCCTCCTTGACTTTGTCACTTCACTTTATTATTTAAATAATCCTCTTTGACTTTGTCACTTCACTTTATTATTTAAATAATTTCTTCTTTGTAAGCACTTTGACTTCTTTGACCTTTTGGGGCTTCAAGCCAACAAATGAGGGTCCTCCAACTTCGTAAGGCCATAACTCTCAAACCGTGAGGAGTTATGTGATGTTCCACATACCACCAGAAATGACATGACATGTACTATCCATATAGAATAGTATTACCTGCAAATATAAAAAAACACATACCATTATACATCAAACAAACTTGGTTCCATTACCCAAACCTTTGTGCTACCAGAATTCGCTACCGGACTTTCTTCAAGGGTTGAAATCAATGACAACCAAACCAATTAATCAACCCAAGGCACCATGCACCCACCACCTGATTTTCAAGTGATATTGCTTCTAACTAACTGTTGTAACTCTAAGAAGAGATATCTCATCAGAAGCTTACGATCAACCCACTCGTCAAACAACCTAGCTCAACTCAACTGTTGTTCTTGGAAATGGGTTGCATGAAGACATCATGATCAGAATGTTCCCAACCAACTACATGTTGTAGATCTCCTCTGGTTCACCTCGAGTCGTTCACCCAAGTGCTTCAATTTGTTGCAACCTAGAATTTATCCCCTTTGTGATCACCCTCAGTGCTCACTTTTTGGATCACTTTTGCAATTAGATTTGTGACAAGCCATGTGGAAAATATTGTGTTCATTTACCTTGCCCAATTTCTCTATTCACCCAATGAACTCTTTGCTTTTTATCTTCAAGGTGTGCACAATAGGTCTAGAACTTACTTTCATCATGAATCAAACCAACCGAATTTTATCCAAGACTAACTGAATCTGTAGTGGTAAGGGAATGTGACACTGTGACGTTTCTCACTTGGTTGCTTGGAAACACCAAGGATACTTCATATGGATTATACCACTTCACCTAGAGCATACCCATACTTCGTTCTAGGCTACCAACAAGTCACACTCCTACTCTAGTGCAACTCTTGTATACTTAGACAATTTGTTAACAATCTTAACACTTTTTCATTTAAGAATACATCCATAAAACAAAGAGAACACTTGCAAAACAAACAAGAGACACATAGATATAGTGCGGGTAACACAAACCATTCCTAACACTCGAATAAGTCTTATTATTGAAAACTTGTTACAATATAAGCATTATCGGTTGGGTTTACAACTTGGGCAGAGTCACATGACTCACCTCACCTCACCAAGACACTCATACACATATTCCTCACACCAAGACTCGTCTATCATAACATATTTTACAACTTCTACTGAGCACCTCAAACATGCATCCACCACAGACTCACCATCTCTTCTCTGCTACAAGACTTCACATAAACCTATGGTTTTGTCTCCTAGCATGCCTCATTTATACCTATGACAATACTTCCCTAAAAATCACCCCAAAATAAGGTATCCCTAACTCTTTCCAGATAATCACCTCAAGGCAACACAAGTCCTCCCATGTGGAGTGACTTGGCTCCTTGAGGGAGCTCACCCCTCTTCATATAAGTCTGTCTTAGAATTGTAGATCTTATTTTGCTCTCTTTGTTGTGTAAATATGCCTTCCTTGGTTGTGCACCCTTGTTCTCTTATATGGACTCCAAAGGTCCCCATCATGAACCATTGTGTCCTTTGGGGGTGTCACACCACACTAAGTGAGTCACTCCACACTAACTTTCTTATTTTTACAGAACTTAAAAACAATAGAAGAAAATCAATACAATTGTGCACAAGCATACTCAACACACAACACTATTATGCACACAACCATTCTAGGGTCACACGCCAATTATGATTTTCCTTGTGCATGGGTTCTATTTCCCTGCATGTGAAAATGAATTCCAAACTCTTGTGCACTCAGGATACGTTTTTACGCACATGACCATTCAAGCCTTGCCTTGGAGACTCATGACAAATATTATAAGGTTAACTTAAAAGGAAAGACTATCAACATTTTTCATACTCATGCACAACTATAATAATGAATATCAACACCACATGTATGTTTGCAATAAACATTAAACATAATAACGACAATTACTTATATGAAACGACCTACATGAATTAAAACAATATTAAGCATAGATAATTAATCACACAGTAAATAAGACAAGCACATAAAGACACTTATCTTTTATGAAAAGACACCAACTGCGCACAGAACTCAGGTGTTCCTCCCAACCATAGACTATGTTGCTCATATACTTTCAACAACAGGTCACCCCTGAGCTGGGGCTTGACTCCAAAAGGGAAAAAAGGGTTCTTAATGCTAGCTAAGGTCTGATACTTAGTATAATTTCTCATTCCAAGGTGTCACTGATGCAACTAGTCTATAGTCTCTCATTCCCCATGCACCTGTTACACCCAAGGAAGTGTGCCCCTTCTATACTCAATAGTCCCTCAACTTCCCCACTCCCCTTCCAGGGTTCCAACAATAGGCCGAATAGGAGGTCCCTGAGCTCTGCAACCAATGCCCAACACACTAGGGAACAATTCCCAACAAAACTTTCACCTGGAGAGAAATATCACGAGCCTGCCAACCCACCTCTTCAACAACAAATATCTCACCTAGAGAGATTTCTCATGGTCCTGACAGCCTGCCTGTTCGATAACAAAACTATGGTTACAGTAAAGAATAAACCCCTTACAAGATTCTCTCTGCAGATAGGGTAACAATAATATTTCCCAGATAGTTCGACCCCTTATTCTCAAGAGAAAATGTAAATACCTCCCAAGAATGAATTCTCCCCCCGAAATAGAGAAATATATATTGCATGCCTTCAACATGACACTTTTCACCTTCAGAAGTATCTTTATCCACTTGGTGACTTGTTCCCTACCCTCGAGAACTTAGGATAAATAATTATCCATAACTTACACTTTTTTGGAAATAGTAATAAAATATTGCCTAGGGCTTAAGTCCCCCCCCCCCTATTTTCCCTTTTTCGGTGGAGTTTCCCCCCTATCTCTTTTCGTCTAATCTGTCTGCATGAAATGATGTGATATTATTAATAAGTTTTATTACATTTACATGGATAGGCGTACTGGATTATTTTCATCTCGGCTCACCAGATGTTTGATTTTTTGATCCAGTATGTCAATTGATCGCACTCGAAAAGTGCCTTCTGGCTCCACCTGAAAACATTATGAATATGCAAGGATGGAAGAAATGAAGTCATATATGTGAAAGGACCAAACCTCTCTAGGATTTCAAATGGCCCACAGTAGCGTGCTGCAAACTTAAACGATTTCCCAACTTCAGGGAACTGCATATGGCTTTCACTTTTAAGAACACATGGTTGACCACTTTAAACTCTTTGTGGGTTCTTCCTTTATCTGCGTAGATTTTCTGCCTATATTGGGAAACCTTTGAATTCCTCCTTGTCTTTACCATTTTCTCCTCCATTTTCTGGAGCAGATTTGGCCCAACCACTGCGCAGTTTGTTGGGTTGTCCCATCTTACTGGCGTGTTGCACTTTCTACCATAAAGTGATTGAAATGGGATCATCTTTAAAGATGCTTGATACCCATTGTTGTGAGAAAAATCTACCAAGTGAAGGTAGTCTTCCCATATTGATGGCTTATCCATCACATACATCCTGAGCATATCCTCAATCATCCAATTTACCCTCTCTATTTTCCCATTTGTCTGAGGATGACAGGTTGTGATAAAGTTCATATTTGTCCCAAATCCTTTGAATAGTCCTTTCCAAAAGTTCGATGCGAACTTGGAATCTCTGTCAAACACAATTGTCTTAGGTATACCATGGAGCTTAGCAATTTGTCGCATGTATATTTTAGTAGTGTTGGTTTCTTTGCATGCTAACTTCACCGGGATAAAATGGGAAACTTTATTAATCTTGTCCACCACTACCATAATAAAATCATGTAGCTTAGAAATCCTAGGTAGCTTGGTAATTAAATCCATGGTCACAAATTCCCGCTTCCACTCAGGAATGGGAAAATATTGTAGTAGACCAGCTGGATGTTTTTGCTCAACCTTGACCTTTTGACATTCAAGGCATCTATCAATAAAATTAGCAACCTCCTTTTTCATTCCTGTCCAATAGTGTTTCTTTTTTACTGTGACAATTGTCTTCTGGTAACCTGGGTTTCCAACATAAGGAACCCTATGCATCTCTAACAACAACATGCTTTTCAACTCTTGGTCATTTGGCACATAGGCTCTACGTCTGAACATGAGGATTCCATCCTCTTTCATCTCATAACCTTCAAATTTATACTAAGACATACCTTGTTGTAAACTCGCCTTTATGTCCATATAGTGCTGATCTGATTTGGAAACCTCTAAAATTATGTCACACAAATATTATTTGTACATGCTAATGATTGTAGCATGCATCTCATGCATCCTCCTACTGAGTGCGTCAACCACCTTGTTCTCTTTTCCTCTGATATGATTTATGTCAAAGTCATACTCACTGAGGAATTCTAACCATCTACTCTGTCTAGAATTTAAAATGGGTTGTTCAATCAAATACTTTAGACCACTATGGTCTATTCTCAGCTCAAATATTTTCCCCATGAGATAGTGCTACTACATCTTCAAGGCATGCACTATGGCTTCCAAATCAAAGTCATGAGTAGCATAGATCCCTTCATGCTCTTTTAAATTTATCGATTTGTGTCACACCACATGCCCATTCTTCCTAAGGAACCCACTGAATATTTCCTTGCATGCATCCATGCACACAACAAAGTCTTCATCTGAATCAACAATTCTCAAAATTGGCGCACTTGTCAACAAAATTTTCAAGTGCTAAAAACTCCTTACACAATCTGGAGTCCATTCAAATCGTGCACCTTTCTTTTTAAAGGATGTAATTGGATGTGCATTTGTTTTATAATCCTTCAACAAATATTTTGTAATAACCTGCAAGTCCCATAAAGGACCTCACCTCTGTGAAATTTCTTGGTGTCATCCATTCCTCAATGGATTTTATATTTTTCGGATCCACAACTATTCGTTCCTTGGAAATGATATGACCCTAATAATGAATCTGTCACTGGTAAAATGATCACTTTCTCAAATTTTCATAAATTTGATGCTCTCCCATTACTTGTAACACCATCCTCAAGTGCTTCTCGTGTTCTTCTTCAAACTTTGAGTAAATTAGTATGTCATCCAGAAATACAATGACAAACTTATATAAGTATCTTCTGAAAACTCCATTCATCAAACACACGAAAATAGTTGGTGCATTTGACAACCCATATGACACCATTGTGAACTCAGAATGTCCATACCTCATTCTGAAAGTAGTCTTGTTAATTTCCTCTTCCTTAATTCTCACTTGGTGATATCCAGATCTGAGATCAGTCTTTGAAAATATTTGCGCAACCCATAGTTGATCAAAGAGGTCATCAATCCTTGGAAACGTATACTTGTTCTTTACTGTTACTTTGTTCAATATCCCTAAGTCAATACAAAGTCCTAACGTATCATTCTTCTTCTTCATGAACAATAGTGGGGCACCCCAAGGTGATACACTTGGTTGTATATACCCCTTCTTTAAAATAGCTTCAAGCTGCATCTGCAACTCCTTCAGCTCTAACATACTCATCCTATAATAAGTATTAGATACGGATGCTTCTACCGACATTAGATTTAGAGAAATCAATATCTCATTTCTGTGGCAACATCGATATCTCTTTAAAGACATCCTTAAACTCTTTTAGTATTGTGCAATATTTAACATTTGGCACTTTATCGTTAGGTGCCTCCTCCATGTGCACTGCAAATACTTGACATCCTTTCTTGTAACTTTTCTTCAATTGAAATGATGAAACTTCTCTGGTAGTTACAACTCTTCAAACGGCTTGAACTATTCTTAAGTTCCCTTCATCACCTAAACAAGCAAATTCCTTATTGTAACAGTCTAGAATGACATGATGTTGGTCCAACCAATCCATACCAATGAGGCAATCATATGAGCCCAAAGGTATAATATTCAAATCAACATTTGTGTGCAGTACATTCATTTCCATTCGACATGCCTTAACCATCTCGTTAATTTTCCTTTTTTCTCCTGTAACTAACTGTACCAACCAAGGTTTTCCAAGCTTGCTTCTCGACAATCAAAATATTTCCACCATCTTAGGATCTAGATAACTATGACTAGATCCTAAGTCAATTAAAATACAATGGGTTGGTCATTAATCTTACCTTCCACTTCAATCATATGTGGTTGAAACTCAGCTTGCTTGTTATCCAACGCTGTGTAAATACTATGTACATTTATGCCCATGTCGTCAATTGTCATAGTTTGTTTTACATTGTGCATAGTCCTCGTTTTTTATCCTCTTTGAGGGAAATCTCTGCACATATGATATACGCCACAACCCCAACATTGAATAGGTTGTTGCTATGGCTTTTTCCCCAATGTCTCCATCATTATGGGCTCCTTGAGAGTAGACTATCCTTAAGCAGTATTTCTGAAAAATTGTGGCTTAGCCCCCTTCTTCCTCTAATCCCCCTTTCTTTTCATCTTTTCTTCACAAGCCTTTTGGAAATCCAATATTCCCGTTTTTTTCTCATAAAGACACTTAGTGTGCCTTATAGTTTCTTCCAATGTATTGGGGACATCATACTGTATCTTGTCATTGATATATTATGGCATCCCACTTAGGTACCTCTAAATTTTAACTTTCTCATCCTTGATGAATGTGACATATTTCAACAGCTCTAAAAATCTTCTTCCATACTCATCTATCATCATACTCCCAAGCTTGAGTTCAAATAACACTTTCATTTTCTTGTCATAGTATCGCTTGGTTAAATATTTCTTTTGAAAATACCTCTTGAACTCCCTCCAAGTAACCTTATTCTCATAAATGTGTTGTACCTGCATGAATTGATCCCACCACATTGATGCTTTTCCTTTTCGCTGATAGATGGAAATTTCCCTTCTGTCTGCATAGAATAATTATGCGGATGGAAGTACTTCCTCATACCTAACAACCAGGTCTCTGCATTTTCATCCTTCTTGTACTCACCATCAAAGGTAGGAGGCTTGATCTTATTCATTTCTCCTTGTATCTCATCCACCCCAGTCCTTCTCTTATTCTTTCTGACATGAGATGGGATTGATTTGTTGTGTGCTTTCCTAAATGAATTCCTTGGTGAGTGGGGTCGATGCCTACCAAGATTTCTTTCTTCTCTTCTTTTCTCATCATGAATTCTTGAGATACTTATCTATGTCTCCTTATCTATTTTGTTTTATGTTATGTCCAGTATTTGCATCAATTTGACATTGAAGTCATATTGTGGCTCCTTGGCTCTCATAAGCCTTTCATTACCATCTTTATAGATTTGGACATCTTTTTACAATCCTATTATGGTTTATACCAAGTTTTTGCGCTCCTCCTTGGATTATTTACAGTCAACACCCAAACCGACATACAAATCCATGAATTCATCATCACGAATGTAAGTTCTTTGTGCATCTTCCATGCTTTTGACCTTCTGTGTTGATTTTGTCCTACTATAATCATTGATATCTATGCAAAATGTGCAAGCAACAAGATTTGTTAGGAGAATTCATGTGACAAATTCATGAAAACTTTGCACCATTTTGTCAGGATCCTTCATTCTGAATACCAAGCACGCACTAGTATTCAACACACACCAATGCGTGATGTCAATATTTAACATAAACATCGGGTATCAATATCACATATGCATCACAAATTTGGTTCTATGTAGCACCAAACTTTAGTGTGCACACCCACTCATCATTATTTATTGGGCATTTCCAGTGTCACACCCCACAATGTCCAGAATTTAGTGTGCATACTTTCGCTTTCTTATTTTACGTGCACCATGGACACACTATAATTCTGAATTTGACCACTTACCAGTCCAAATTTTTCCTTAAGTAGAACTTGGGCCATGCAGGCTCAATGTTGAAACCATATCTCTGATGCTTCTTGTTGGCCTTTGGACCATACAAGTCCAATGTTGAACCAATAGCTCTGATACCAAACTGTAATGTCCCCAACCACCTAGTCTGGGCCACGTCACACAATCTCAAATTATGTCTCTCTGAAACCAATCTGTAACATCCCCTTTATCAAACTGTTATGATACCACAATGTAACATCATCCAAATTACTATTGAACAATGTTTTTCCAAAATACACTATGTGTATTATAGCGAATGGAAGCTCCGGGTGCTTCACGGCGCCTCTGCGGCTAGGGTTAAACCCTAGCCGCCCTCCCCTCTGCAGCTCGGCCTCTTGGCCACAGCTGCCCTCTCTCCAATGGCCGCAACCCCCTCTTCAACAACCATAGCTCTATCTTCAATGGTGGCTTCCTCTCAGCCAGCCATGCGCAGTTCCTCTCCAACACGACTCCTCTCTAACGGCGGCTCTGCCCAACACAGGTTTGCAGATCATCTTTGCTCGGGTCCTCGTGCCCCCGGCCCTTCGGGTAGCTTCCCAACTTCCTACAGTGAGGCTGTTAAAATAGAAACCTCAGCTCGCTCCTTCCCTTCGGTCTGCTCGGTTAAAGAAGCTCCAACGATCTCTCTTCGCATGGGCCAGGAAGCTGAAGATGAGGAAGTTTACTTTCGGGAAAATGCTCTAATCTATCGGTTCAATGGATTTTGGCCGCGGCTTGTGGATCTCAATGGCTGGATCTCAGCCCACTGGAAGCCTCTCATCAAGGAAGATTTTTTCATTCACCCCTGCCCGAAGGGTTTCCTCATTGTAGAGTTTGATCTGGCAGCAGATCAGGATTTGATACTAGCCTCTGGCCCCTGGTTTTGGGGAAACTCAGGTTTGTGCTTGATGGTATGGACTCCTTGCTTCAATCCTATGAATACTATTCTTTCTTCTGCTCCAGTTTGGGCCAGACTCTCGAATCTTCCCTTGCATTTTTTGGGCGAAACTTCTCTTCGTGATATTGGTTCAGCATTAGGAAAGTTTTATTTTGCAAGCAAAGAAACCAGAATTCATAGCACCACCTCTTATGCTAGAATCTGCGTGGAAATGGACTTTAGCAAAGGGTTTCCAGCAGAAATTATTTTGGGTTGCAAAAACTACACCTGGACCCAAAAGCTAGACTATGAAAGAATCTCATTGCGTTGCAGGGCTTGCTTCGAAATAGGGCATACAACAACTCAATGCACCAAAGGAAACAGGAAAGCGGGAAAACAACAACGCAAATCAACCTAGTGGGAAGGCTCCAATGAAGATCATCAACTAATTATTACAAACACCAGAAAATCTTCTTTAGAATCAGACCCTCCGAGTCTTGACTCCAAAGGCACTTCCAAGAACGTCCCTCATCCGAAGAGTAAAGCTTCAATTTCTCTTGATTCGGGAATAGAAAGTATTAAGGCTTCAGACACTCCTGATACCAGAAAAGAAAGAAAAGTTCTTTTCAGCCCCCCACCTCCTTCAAGTTGGGCAGACGAGGCCGATGAAGATGATAAAGATGAAGCAGCATTGACATCCCCAAAGAAAACAAGCCCCCCGTATCAGGGAAATATGGGGATAATTGAACCATCAACAATATCACTACCTTCCAAAGAAGGCTGGATAACAGTTGAGAAGAGGAAAAAGACACCACCAAAAACACAACCAATGATGACCAGAAGTCGATCCGGAAAGAAAAAATAATCAAGAGTTCCTTTAGTCAACTATTAGGCCATCGAACATATGCTGAAATAGTAATTTTTTGAACAGATGCTGAAACACAGTGCTGGAACAGATGTTGAAACACGGTGCTGGAACAGATGTTGAATCACAGTGCTGGAACAGTTGTTGAAACACCGCTGTAACAAGTGCTGAAACACTGCTGTAATAAGTGCTGAAACAGTGCAGAGACATATGCTGAAACAACGATTAGTCTTATGCTGAAACAATGACTGGAGTTTCGACACTCAAATGTAACTCAGTTCTATTAGAAGATGTACAGGAACTAGTTCAGTTCACTAGTCCATAGCTATAGAAGTAGAATGATTAAGAAAGATAGATCTGAAGAAATTCGAGGCCATTTTGTAATCGGATTGGTGGCTAGCCCACCCCATTAATATAATCTTTAACCGTTTATGTTAAAAAAAATAAAAATACACTATGTGTATTCTACTCTATAACATAGGTATGCGCAGGAATACATGAGGTAACACGCTCAACCCTAAGTTGAGTTACACCACACTAACATTATTCTTTTTACACAACTTAAAAACAACAAAAGAAACTCAATATAACTGTGCACAAGCATACTAAACACACAACACTACTGTGCGCACAACCATTTTGGCATCACATGCCAATTTTGATTTTCCTTGTGCAAGGGTCTATTTCCCTACACACTCAAACGAATTCCAGAATCTTGTGCACTGAGGCTACGTTTCTATGAACACGACCATTCAAGCCTTGTCTCGAAGACTCATGACCAATATCATAAGGTTAACTTAACAAGAAAAACTATCAACATTTGTCATACTCATGCAAAACTATAATAATGAATATCAACACCACACTTATGTGTGGAAGCAACATTAAACAAAATAACAACAATTAATTATATGCAACAACATAGAGGAATTAAACCCATATTAAACATAGATAAGTAAGCACACAGTAAATAATACAACCACATAAAGACACTTATCTTTTATGAAAAGTCACCAACTGTGCGTAGAACGCAGACGTTCCTCCCAACCATAGACTATGTTGCTCATGTACTCTCAGTAAGAGTTGACCCTTGAGTTGGGGCTTAACTCCAATAGGGAAAAAAGGGTTCCTAATTCCAGCTAAGGTCTGATACTCAATAGAATTGCTCAGTCCAAGGTGCCACTATTGCAACTAGTATACAGTCTCTCATTCCCCACACACATGTTAAACCCAAGGAAGTGTTCCCCTTCTCTACTCAACAATATCTCGGCTACCCCACTTCCCTTCCAGGGTTCCAACAATAGGTCGGATAGGAAGTTTCCAAGCCCTACAAATAATACCCAACACACTTGGGAACAATTTCCATTAAAACTCTCACCTAGATAGAATTCTCACGGGCTTGACAACCCACCTCTTCGGAAATAAATCTCTCATCTAGAGAGACTGCACATGGGCCTGAAAACCCTCCTCTTCGATAACAAAACTTTGGATACAGTACATACAAAACCCCTTACAAGATTCTCTCTGTAGATAAGGTAAGAGTTTGATTTTCCCAAATAGTCTGACCCCTTCTATCCAGGAGAA